>OZ022329.1:52948853-53548853 GCA_963989225.1 Dromius quadrimaculatus
CTTTCCGAGGGCCTCTGGCCCGACGTGTCTACGTTGACCGTAGGCATTATTGTCTGTTCAACTCCCGTGGTGTCTTCAATGTTTAATGTCCTACTTTTGTTGTATTTCAATCAAAATTTTCAGCAATGTATGTCTTGTCATTGTGATTTCTGTCAGAGAAATTACTCTAGTTACTTGCTGTAACTAGGAAACTTGTTTGTTATACATAATGCCCTCGGGTATTATTTGTTACGTAATTACCTTGAAATCAGTGTTATTATGATAACAATAATAAACTAGTCAGACATTAAAATTATTATGAGCGTCATCGTTGAAAATTGAGAGTAATGCATCAAATCAAATCGAATATTATTATTTGTAGAATGACAGATCCCAATAATAATAGATAGACGTAAATAAAATACTTTGTCGCTTTATACAACTTCAGAACTATGATATTGATAACTTGAAATACTCATTTGTACACTTCCAGTTATAGTAGCATTAAGAAATCTAAAAGAGATAATTTTACAAAATTAGATTTAAATTTGATTTTTAATGTATTTTGCTAAAGAACTTACTGTAACAGTGTAAGTCAGATTTGTTAAATTTCTTGAAATCTTAACCATTCTTCTTACCAGTAGATATGACAAGATCGGTGAAACTATAATTGAAACCAATTTTTGCGGTTCTTGTAAGATTGATATTTAAATATGTGAAGCCAAATACAGTACCAAAATGTCATATATATAGATAACATTTTATCTAACACAGCCAGAAGCAGTTATTCAAAATGGTTTTTGTTGCTAAATTTGTCATCTAATAAATAAATAAATGATAAAATTTATTTAGTTGGGTTAGCAAGCCATTGACAGCTGTTATTTAATACAACATGCCAATACTAGATAGCGCCACAGAACAAATCTACTAGTAAGAAAGTCATATTCACACCACTATAAGAAATTAAAAAATTTTATCTGAAATTATTATTTTGAAATATACTGCCGCTAAAACTCCGGGAAATATTATTTCTAAATATACTTTTTTTTGTCCATTAAATGTTTTTTATAGCAAAATCTATGATTCAAACAAAGAAATATTAATTTCTCGACAATTTTAATTTTTACCACTCTCAAAAAAATATATTATCTCCAAAAGATATTTGGCCCAAAATATAAAGAATTCTGAACCCAAAATATACATATTTTTCGAATATAAATATTATACTTTTAGATGTGCGCAAAAAATGTTCTTAACGAAATATTGAATAATAAAAATCAATAATTTTCATACAGCACTTTGAGGAATAATGTCATCTATAAGTCTACCAAATATTGTCCCAAAAGACTGGATAGTCTCGGAGAAAATGGTATTTTCAGCACTAATTTTTTTTTCTCGAAATTGTCAAGTTTAATTTTCATGAAAATTTTTATATGATAACTATACAAGTATAGTGCCCAGTATTTATATTTTTAGCGCATTTTTTGTAAAAAAGCGCTATTATATTCACTTTGGCTGTCTGGCTGGCTGGCTGGCTGGCTGGCGTGACGCTGAGTTCTCAGCAACTATACTATTTACAGACTTGAAACTGGTACTAAATAAAATCTGCTATTTCGTAGGTTTGCACAAATTGCTCTAATTCAAGCTCAGTGATTGTGGAAGATTAAATTATTCAATTACTTGTTTCAAGTGAAACAATGCCCATGGATATATATGACATTAGGGATATGGCAACTAAAATTTACTAAGGTAGATAAAAATTTAGTTACAACTTTAGCCGCGGGTGTCACTATTATTATGTACAGTTGTCAAATATTCATTCAATGACTTGTTTGACGCGAATTTGAAGCTTATTAGAATAAATTATTATTATTGGATGAAAATTTGTTTACTTTTGGTGTATTTTTTTTATATAGCTTTGATAAAGATCAAATCATCATTTTAGGGTACAGCACTTGACCTTCCGTCAGTCAATAACTAAACAATGAAGATTAAAAGGAATTTTTGAGTTTGTACATGCATAAATTATGTACCTATTAAATAGTCAACTTGAAACTAGAACTAAATGGAAGCTGCTGTTCCGTAAGTTTGCCCAAACTGCTTGATTTCAAGCTCAGTAATTGTAAGAGATGGTAATTTGCGAAATCTCTGAAGTAACAAGCATTCATGAGCTGTCAAAAATGCGCTTTCATCATTTAGATGATTCTTCCATTTTTTCCATATAAGTAGTAATAAATGTCTCTGAGATATAAGATTTGCATGCTAATTTTATACATTAGCACTAATTTTATACAGATTTATTGCAGACATAATAAAACATTGTCAGATTATCTAATTTTTACTTACTTGTACTAAGTACAAGAAAATATTGTGAAACCTACAAAATTCACCTATCGAGATTTTGATGGAAATATGCGTTTTGAGCATCCCTGAATCCATTTTGACTATTTTCGGCTTGATGTTGGTATGTATGTGCGTTCGTGCGTTCGTAACTCGCAAATCTCAAAACTGGTTAAACGTATAATGTTGAAATTTTGTATTTAAGACTGGTATAGAGTCTAGTTGTGCACCTTGCATTATGGTTCCAATCGTCTGTACCGGAAGTGCACTTTACTTGAAACTTTCTTCGAATTTTTCTAATAAATTCAGAATAATTAACTGTAGGATGTTGAAATTCAGTATTTGAACTTGATGTTGTATCAAAATGGTTATCTGCTATTTTTGTATGAATCGGCCAAGCCAGAAGTGCACTTTACTTGAAACTTTTTTTGAATTTTTTGCATAAATCTAGAATGATCAGCCATAGCATATTGAAATTTAGTGTTTAAACTTGTTGTAGTATCAAAATAGTTATCTACTATTTTTGTATCAATCGGCTGAGCTGAAAGTGTAGTTTATAAGTATAACAGACATTCAGAATCTGCCGTATAAAACAATCAGTTCAATTGAATTGAAAAAGTAGGCAATGATAATAATCTGTTGTCAATTTTTTTATTTTGTTTGACATTTTACATGTCAAAATATTATTAAAATTATATTAATTATTATCTGGAGTGACAGAAAACTTTATTGAATAAATTTGTGTATATATCAAATGATGTACAAGTAATTCGCGTGATGTTTACGTCAGATTTCTGGTATACACAACACTAAAAACTTTGTTCATTTATTATAAAAAAGTATTCATCAAACATATTGCTACAAGATTCATTATTTCAAATTTCGCACTAAAATAGTTGTTCGGGGTGGTTTCACCATAATCTAGGCTCAAATACAAAATTTGAACATTATACGTTCGAAGGATTTTGAGATTTGCGAGTACATACATATGTACCGACGTCAAGTCGAAAATAGTCAAAGCTCAAAACGGATATTTCCATCAAAATCTTGAAATGTGAATTTTGACGTTAAAAAATATACCTAAAATAGAAGACTGATATTTAGATGCAACAAAAAAATTACTTCAAATAGTTAGTAGCAGTGTTTAGCTGCTGTACTTTAGTACATCCTCCGCGGAAATTTTCTACTGGATGACTATCGAATCAGCTGCAATTTAAAATTCTAAAATGGATCCTATAATTATGTCAAAATTCAAGATATATTTTCTAGTTAGACAAAAGTGTAAATTACTAAATTAGAATATTCTTGATTTTATCTTGCAGATCAAATTTATTTGACAGTTATAGGTATTTTATCGTGTTGAATATTCGAAAGTAATTTGTAATTTCTTCTAGAAATATGATATTAAATTTACATTTTAATATTGCTAATAAATTATGGTTTAATGTGTGGGACAAATTGAGGGGTGTTTAGATATTTTCAATCATCTGTTGGCAAATTACTACCACAGTTATAAGAATTTCAATTATAAATGAGGAAACCTCCAACGCTTATTTGGATTTCAAAAGCAATCATCTTCATCAAATATCTGGAAAACCTTTTTTTAACGACAAATACTAAAATTTCCAAAACATAACATATGATAAGATATTCCTCCATCAAAATAAAGTGGTGTCCAAGTGAAAGTAATAGTCGTCCATTTAATTAAAGTATCATAAATAATCCTGTCACGATAATTTTAACAGCCTCAAAACATTTCAGAGAACAAATCGCTGGTTGACAAATTTGTCCAGCTCTACAACGGGTTCTTTTCCGAAAGATAAAAACGTGGGTCTAGTTTGACAAACGGAAATATTAATTTGTTATTGTCAAAGATAGTGCAGGCACCTGTGTATTTTTCGAATAGTGGATTTGTATTTTGCAGAGGCAATAAATAATTTTAACTTGTTGCATTCGTAACGCCAAAAACATTTTTACTGTTTTTATTATACGAGCTAATATATCATTTTAGTGGAAATAGCTTTTGTTTTAAAACAAATGAATGTTGTTTTTTAAATTACAATTGAAATAGAAATGTGAGCTGTTTGTTTAAATTTAAAATACCATAAATTTTGATAACAACTTCAATGAATAAATAGAAATATTTATTAATAGTTTTGATATTAATTTTAAGATTTTTAATTAAGACAAAGGTGTTTCTTAAATAATTATCACCACATAAAGATACACTTGATAGCACTATCCATCTTTATTGGGCTTTATCTGAGTGGAAATTTTCTTATAGACTAAATTTCTAGAATATGAAAATGAAAAAAGCGCTGAGACCGACGCACGGCGCGTACAGTTTTGACTCCTGCAAGCTGAAAACAAGTGACCGACAAAATAATGTAGAATTGAGATCTTTTAAGACAAATAGTCTTAGGCACATGTCTGTTGTGCCAAAATGTCAAACTAAGAGCCGATTAGTACTCACAATTGATTTTTTCCCCTCAAAAATAGAATTATTATATTTAATGCAATTTTGAGTTTAGTTTAGAACACTATTATTGTATGAAGTAAAACGGGAACTTTTCTCTGTCTTTAATATATTATTTATACATCCTCCCTCAGTCAACACTCATATTTTTTTTTTTTAAACTGCTCATTTAACCAGGAATTGATAGTTTATCACAAAAGAACAGATAGGATTATTATGTAGTATCTATTATGATTTTGTTTTAAAAATATTATTTTTACACCCTCTTTTAATCAGTATACATAATTTTAATTTTTTTGGATCGCCGGTTTAGTCAGGATTCAATAATTGATCTCAAGAGAACTGATAAGTTTATTATATGAGTTTCAAACACTATATATATGTACAGGAAAATAATAATATGATTTTATTTTCAGTATATTATTTCTACGTCCTCTCTTAATCAACACCAACAGTTTCAAATTTTTTGATTCGCTCATTCAATCAGAAATTAAAGGATTAGCACAAAAAGACAGATAGGATTATAGTATCTGTTGTGACTTTAAGTTTTGAATACTATTATTGTATGAAACAAAATAGAATCGTCATTCTACTTCTAATATATCATTTTTACTTTCTTTCTCAATGAAAACTCACAGTTCCAATTTATTTGAATGACCAGATTATTAAGGAATCGACAATTTATCACAAGAGGACAGATAGGTTTATTATATGAAATTATATTAAAAAAAATTAATGTAATATTTTTCGGTATATTATTTCTACGTCCTCCTTCAATCGGCAACCACACTTTCAAATTTTTTAAATTGCTGTCTTAGACAGGAATGAATTGTGAATTCTTCCATATGGTAATTTTGAGTTTTGAGCACAATAATTATGTGAAGCAGAAAGTAGACAACGTTCTGTCTTCGGTATATTATTTCTACATTCTTGTCCAGTTAATATTCACAGTTTTGAATTTTTGGACTACTGATTTAGTCCGAAATAAATTATTTATCTCGAAATGACAGATAGAATTATTAAATCTATGGTGATTTCAAGTTTTGAACACTATAATTGTGTTGAGAAACACGGAGACGTCATTTTGTGTTCACTATTTTATTTTTATATTATCTCTTAGCTGGCACTCACAATTTCAATTTTTTTGCGTCGCTGGTGTAGTCAGAAATTAATATTTTTTCTCGAGAGGACAGATTTGATGATTATGTTTATTGTGATTTGGTTTTGGACACTATCATTGTGTGAAGAAAAACGAAGGCGTCATTCTGTCTTCAGTATATTATTTCTGCATCATCGGTCAATCAGCATTCACAATTTCAAATTTTTTGGATTATAGGCAAATTCAGGGATCAATAATTTATCTTAAAGGGACTGATACGGTTTTGAGTTTTGACCATTATAATTTTAGTTATTTTGTCATCAGCATATTATTTCTACATCCTCCCTTAGTCAACCTTCACAGTTCCAATTTTTTTGAAGCACTGGTTTAATCCGGAACTAATCATCTATTTCAAAAAAACAGTTGGAATTATTATATTTAATTTGTTGAGAGTTTTGAACACTATGATTGTCTCTTGTATGTTATTTCTACATCCTCTCTGAGCCAGCACTCATAATTTCAAGTTTTTTGAATCGCTGGTTCAATCAAAAATTGATGATATATTTCAAGAGGACAGATATGATTCTGATGACTATGATTGATGGAAGAAAAACGAAAACGTCATTCTGTCTTCAGTATATTATTTCTACATCCTTCCCCAGTTAATAGTCACAGTTTTGAATTTTTTGAGCCATTGATTTAACCCAAGACCAATAATTTATCACAAGAGGACAGATAGAATTATTACATTTATTGTGATCCTGATTTTGGATATTATCATTGCATGGAAAAAGACAAGGCCGTCATTTTATCTTCAGTATATCATTTCTACATCTTCCCTCAGTCAAAATTTACAATTTTAATTATTTTGAATCGCTAGTTCAATCTAGAATCAATAATTTATCACAAGAAGACAGATATATTCATTATTTTTATTGTGATTTTCAGTTTCGAACACTATAATTATGTGAACAGAAACGTAAGCGCCCTTCTGCCTCCAGTGTAATGTTAATATTAATTTTTAAGCATTCGCGAACGCGAATGCAAATGCGAATGCGAATATTCATTTTTTCAAAAGGAGATGATTATTTTATGTTCAAATCAGAATCAGATTTGTTTGAAGACTAATAAATGATTGTATATTTTTCCTATAGACGTTAAAAAATGATGACATTTATATATCAATATTAGTATGCAAAATATCACATTGGAGTTGTTCATCATAACAACATGTACGACGTTTTTCGCGCGGTGATTTTATAATGACAACGTAGGTACATGAAGTATTTTGAGCACTAATTTTTATATTTTGTTATGATTTTATTACTATTTTTCCATCATTTTTTAACGTAGAAAATGTTGTATACATCTTTTGCGCGAAATTTTTTCGGTGCTTCCAAAATTTTCATTCTCAAACACCAAAGTTTCATTTCGCGCACTAGATACATTAATAACTATTATATTTTATAATTTCTATTCTATTAATAATGAGAAGTTGATTATGTATAATTTTTAATAACAAATATAAATGGGAAGTATGGTTACAAAATACGATTACAGACATAATGGCGAACGAGATGGCGAAGCTAGGTTAAGTTAGATGGAAAAGAGTTTTCTAATAAAATTAGTAAGAAATGCATATTTTTTTGTTTCGTGCATTTTAGCTGACGTTCATATTAGCAAAATATTCGCATGAATTTCGCGAATGCGAATGTCAAGACCAATGTGAATATTCGCAAATGCGAATGCGAACATTTGTTACATCACTAGTTTCTACATCCTCTCTCAGTCAGCAATAATAATTTTTAATTTTAAAATCGCTGGTTTATTCAGTAATCAATTTATCTCAAGAGGACAGATTTATATCGAAGGAGATTTTGTGAAGAAATACATGCGTGTCATTTTGTTTTCATTACATCTTTTCCCACTCAAAACACACTATTTTTAAATTTTTAAGCCACTGATTTAATCCAAAATCAATTATTTGTCTCAAGAGGACACATAAAATTATTACATTTATTATTAATTTCAGTTTTGAACACTATAATTTTGTGCAGGAAAAGGCGGGCGCCACTTTTTCTTAATATAATATTTTTAGATCGTTCCTCATTCAGCACTAAATGTTTCAAATTTTTTGAGTCGTTGGCTTAGTCAGGAATTAATGATTTATCTCAAGAGGACACATAGGATTTGTTGTTTTGAGTACTATTAATTGTGCGAAGGATAGGACGTCATTCTGTTACCACTCACAAGTGTTTTGAATCGTTGATTCATTCAGAAATCGATAATTCATCTCAAAGGGATTGATCAAAGTAATATATCTATGATAATTTTGAAATTTGATCATTATAAATATGTTGTACCTCTTTCTAATACACAATTCTGGTTTTCACAAAATACGATGAATTGTCTCCAGATTCATTGTTTTTTGTATTTATAGACACATTTCACGTAATATTTTCTTCGGAAATATTTCAAATTCTGTTTATTTTGCAGTTTAAGCATGGACAAATAATGCAAATGACATAAATATAGTGAGTGTTTTGATTTGGCTGCTAGGAGAAAATAAATAACGTTTTATCACTTGCAAAAAGTTACCTTCCTTTTTATCCGCTGTTAAAACGATATAATTGTTTTTTATATATGGCTTACTTTATATTGGAGTGGAATTATCATTTATTATACCATAAGTAGTTGAAGTATTATCAATTATTTTTGTGGTGCTATCACGAATGTTTATTGTGCTTGCGTATGAATACCACGAGTGTGCAGCACGAGTGGTATTCACAAGCACAATAAACATGAGTGATTGCCCCCCAAAAATAATCTATAATACTTTAACTACAAATGGTATATGGAGGACTATTCCAGGAGTCAAACCATTCTTTCAAATTAGTTTTCTATTAATCTAGTAACAACTCACGTAATTTTCATAGGAACGAGTGAACAAACTTCTGTCAAACTGAAAAATTAGAATTTCTTGCATTTTCTTTGACGAATAATAGAGAAATATATTGCGTCTTGATATGGAATCTAATTCAGAAAGGTTTGGTGACAGATCAGAAGATTAAATTGATGAAGATATTCAGAAAAATATTCCATTAAATACGAAGAAAGCACAAATTGGAGGTATCCACATCTTTGAGTAAAATACTCACTCTGACCACTAGTGTAATACCCGATGGTATTTCTACACGTCCAAATACCCACTGATATGCATCGTTTCTATGGCGATTTAGCATTATTAACCTTGTTATAAATACTACGAATGGAATAGTCATATATATTATGATTTTTGGACACTACAATTGTGTGAAGAGAAACATGAACATCATTCTGTTTTCAGTATATTATTTCTACATCCTCCCTGAGCCAGCATTCATAAAATCAATTTTTTTGAATTACTAGTTCAGTTAGGAATTATTAATTTATCTCACGAGGATGGATAGAAATATTATATTTATTGTGATTTTCAGTTTTGAATATTATAATTGTGTGTAGAGAAACGTAAGCGTCTTTCTGTCTCCAGTATATTATTTCTACATCCTCCTTGAGCCAGCATTCACAATTTCAAATTTTTCGAATTGCTTGATTAGTCAAGAGATAATTATTTGTCTTATGTGGATGGATAGAATTATTTTATTTATTGAATTTTGAGTATTGGACACTATTTATCTATTAAGGAAAATAAGAACATCATTCTGTAACCAGTATATTATTCCCACATCTTCCGTCAACCCTAAATCTAAATTCTAAATCCTCCCTTAGCCAGCACTTACAGTTTCAAGTCGCAAGTTTAGTCAAGAATTAATAATTTACCTCAAGAGTAATCACATAATGTGATTTTGAGTTTTGAGCATTATAATTGTGTGAAGGATAACAAGGTTGCCATTCTGTATTTAATATATTATTTATACATCATCCCTCAGCCAGCACTCACAGATTTAAGTTTTTTGAATGGCTAGTTCAATCAGGAATCAATAATTTATCTTTAGAAGACAGATAGGATCTGTTACTATTTATTGTGATTTAGAATTTGAACGTCATTCTGCTTTTAGTATATCATTTGTTTACTGCCGAATTGAGACCAATTACAGAAAATCGTGCAACAATTTTTAATATCAATCAAGTTTGTTGAGAATCCCTCAAACAAGCCATCTTTCTTATGCCAACTTTTTGTTTTAAAACAAACCAAAATGTAAGGGAAGAATGTTTTTTAGAACTGCCCTGAAAATAATAGTCTGAAATTCAGTTTTATTTCACATTCAAAAGGATCTTAAAATATGTAAAAGGATCTCAAAAAAAATTCAGGTTGACTTTCTTGAGAAGAAATTTGGTTTGAATGCTTCCTAAGGGCCGCACAAAACTTTGTGCGTTACATTCTGTTGGTGCCCTTTCCCATAATTCCTTTACATCAAAATAAAGATCAAAATGCAAAACAAAATACAATATTTAATACCAGTGGCGGATTTACCAGCAGGCTTGAATCTAGAGCGGCAGATTTTAGGGGGCAGCCAATTTGAAGAACGAAGTCATCTTATAGAAATTAAAATTTAAAAAAAAAACAGACGGTTTTCTGATGTCTTGCAGAAAGAAGCTTACAAGACATTTTTTGATGATTTTTCCCTTTATTTCTTGTGCAATTTCAACCCAAATTGTTGGACTGTAAAAAGTCTAAAAACTGACAATTGTAGAGATAAGGGCCGCAAAAATTTAATAGCCTATACTTGGAAAATGTATGAATCCGCCACTATGCCAAACGGTCCAGAAAGACATATACAAATTTGTTAGGATGGTTGGAAAAAATTGAAAATTGTCAAACGGCTCTGATGATGATTATTAAATAATCGAAACCGGTCACTTTTCAAGTTTTTTCGAAAACATATTCATCCTGATATAATTTTCCACATTTGGGCATTATAAATTTATCTGGGGCACTGTGTGGTCTTATTTGGCCCAACAGTCCATGGACTGAATAGCCCAAACAGGACTGAGTAGCCCAAACAGGGCTGAGTAGCCCAAACAGTGCGCAAAATTCGAAACAGATTGCGGCGAGCTTCGCGTGGTCGTTCATGGACTCGAGTGGATTTTTCCACATTTGGGCGTTATAAATTTGTACTGGGGCTCTGTGTGGTCCGATTTGGCCCAAACAGTCCGTGAACTCAGTCCACGAACTGCGGCGGAATTTGCGCGGACGCTTTTAGGTTCAGGTTGACTGATTTTGATTTGGTTGTAGGTTCATGCGGGCTGGAATTAATGTGCGACGGTCTGAGCTCCTCTCTTTCAAGAAGCTAAAGTTCAATATAGTTTTTTTTGACTTGTTTACGGTTTTAAGCGGACTGGAATCACTGCGCGACGGTCTGAATTTGTCTCTTTAGAAAGTTTAAAACGTGAAGATACTTTTATATCAGACTGGATCTCAAAGTTTCATAGGGTCGAGTTTAAGCCAGGCTCTAGAATTATTTTGAAAATTGGCATTCCAATGAAAAATAGTCGGGCTTGAAAAGGCCACTGTGATAATTTCTAAATCAATTAAAAGTTTGAATGCACAATTTTACTGATGAATGGTTAATCAACATTGGCAATACTGAAACGTCTTGCCATAGCAAAAAAACGGTCCGTACTGTCCTGTTTTTGAGCTTGACAGCCCGATACATAAAATAATCCAATCCTCAGTTTTGTGGTTAATTTTGTCCAAATTTTTTGATCCATTCGACAATTCAAAGTTTGAAGAATCGTCCCTTTGATAAGTTTTCAAAAGTTCAGTATTTAACAAATTTATTTCCAATTTTGAGGCATTGAAATCACTGACATCAATTTCTGATGTCCTGATTATAACAATCTTTAAAGGGTCAAAATAAAACAGGTACAGTACTGACTTCAAAGCCGACTTTACAATCCTTTTAATTTTATTTTGGGTGTAATAAATATGTAACAATTGTTTTTACAATAGGATAAAGTTATACGACGCTCATTCAGAGGTTGTAAAAGCGGCGTTACAATTATGACCATTAATATTTACAACAGCTTCGCAACTCCTTTTAAAATATGTTTCAGTGCTAGAAAATAGTCGCAAGTTTGGAAATTCTACTGTAGGACAATATAGGCCCCATATTTTCTACAGTAATAAATAAATCCTTTTGAAGGATTGTTCTTTTGATTCTTTGTTCATTAAATATATTTTTTGAACAAAATTATGCTCTTGCTTACCTGACTGCTTCCGAAGAAATCATTATGCATGTCCTGAGACAGATCATGAGTCATATCTGCGTGGTGCATATCTCGATGCATATCCTGATGCACATCTTGTCCCATATTATGGCCCAAATCTTGATTTTGTTGCACGGATCCTGCCGCATCTTGTAGTTCACCACAACCGACACCCATCATCAGCGGCGCCACGTGCGTGTCCCAACTTTCTTCCATTGCGAAGAAAATGATTGCAACACTATTTCCCAAAAGGATAATCCACTATTTTAACAAATCTACACTTAAAGTCACTCAAAAAGTAATTATAGGCAAGTTGAGCAGACTTTTGTCACTAGAAAAGTTCACTGTTCTTGTCACTATTTTGTGGAGATGTTGTCGCGCACTGTGCAAAGTTGCGGCTTCTAAAATAGTGTTTCGAATTTCGCGCACTTGTTAGCGGGTGACAGTGTATTGTCTTCCATTCCGTCGCGGGCAATTGTTGTCTATCTGTCGGCGTATAACAATGCAATGTGGTTCTAACGTGAACGTTGGTGCGGAGCGTTCGCGATCGTGGAGCGTGCGTGAGGCAAGCGTGGACGTTGGCCGCCCCTCCACAACCCTTCCTCTGCACTAGTCCGAGCCAAGCCATGTCCGTGTATTCCCCCAGGTCCGGCGGTATAATTAGCGGTGCCATGTTCTGCCCCGTGTACCACCCTCCTGCTATAGGTGCATTGGGGTTGGCTGGGTTTGCTAGATATGGGTGAACAGGATCTAGTTTTATCATATTTTGTTTCTATGATCATTTCATAGAAATTTATTTTATTGCAGTTTTTTATGTATTTCATACTGAAATAACAGAAATATCTAACTAAAATTCCTGCTGCCCAATTTCCTATATAATTCAAATTTACAAACCATTTCGGACTTTAATAGCATATTTCTTCAAATATACATAAAATAACCAATTTATCCTTTAACGTAATTATAAAATAAACTTCAAAACCTAATATGAACCGTAAAAGGAATCAAAAGCGCACACCCTGCCTCTCTGTCAAAATAAAAGATAAACTATGAGACAAATCATCATGAAAATCAATAGGACTCTACTCAAATAGCTTATAAATTAATTGAAAAAAGAATCATCAAAATCAATGAAGATTTACAACCTATAGTGTGTCCACACACGTACAGACCAATGAAAAATTAGAGTAGGGACTTGATATAAACTAAATTAGGTCATTCTTTTATACAAATAAGGTCAAATGCGACTCTACTGAGGATGCACTGCAGATAAACTATCAGATTCTTATATATAGTCCTTTCTGTTCTGTAATTATTTTAACAGAACTGAATTTGACGCCATCTCAATTAATTCTAAAAAATAACCTCAATAAGTCCTAAATAAGGCAACCAGATGAAAAACAAATCACTTTTTCAAGAGATTATCCTGCAACAAACATCAATTTCGTTTGAACAGGATGAACAGATGAAAAATTGATCAATTTTTTATGAAGTTCTCCTATAAAAAAGTCTAAGCTGGTCCTTAACAGAATAACAAATTATTTTTTCAAATCTAGGCCCTAGAAAAAATACAGTGGGTCTTGAGTAGGATAATCAAATAAAAATCAAACAACTGTTTTGTGAATTCATCTTGAGAACTCACTTTGTCCTGCATAGGATAACAAAATAAATTGCTCATTCTTTTATTAGGTTATCCTGAGGAAAGTTTCAGCTGGTCCTTAACAGAATAGCAATTTTTTTCTCTTATATTTAGGCCCTGAAAAAAACTCAGTGGATCCTAAATAGAACAAACAAATGAAAATCGAATAACTATTTTGTGAATTCTTCCTGAGAACTCACTGGCTCCTGAATAGGACAACTAGATAGTTTGTTCATTCTTTTATGAGATTATCCTGAGAATTAATTCAGTTTTGTTTGATTAGGATGACTTTTTCATAGAGTTATCCCTAGAAGAGTCTCAGAAGGTCTTGAACAGAATGCCCACAAAATTAAAAATAAATTATCCTGGAACAAACTCAATTGGTCTTCTGAATAGGATAACTGAATCAAAATCAAATAACTTTCCTATCAGGTTATTCTGAGAAGAGCCACAATTGCTTGTGAGTAGGATGACCAAATTAAAGTCCTGAGAACTGCATTTGATCCTGAGTAAAACAAATCACGTTTTTATAAGGTTGTCCTGAAAAGAAATTTAATTTTACTTGATTAGGCTGACCAAATGAGTAACGAATAACTTTATCATGAGGTTATCCCGAGAAGAGATCTTATTTGTCCTGGACTAAATTAAACGAATAACTTTTCCAAATTTCATCCTGAAAATACTCATTTGGTCTTTTGAGTAGGGTAATCAAATTAAAATCAAATAACTTTCTTATTAGGCTTTCCTGAGAAGAGTCTCAAATGTTTCTCAGCAGGATGACCAAATTACAGTTCTGAGAAGAGTCTCACTTGGTCCTAAATTAAAACAAATTACTTTGTTATGAGATTAACCTGGAAAGAAGAACAGTTTTGCTTGATCAGGATGACCAAATGAATAACGAATAGCTTTTTCACGAGGTTATTCTAAGGAGAGTCTCATTTGATCCTGGACAGGATGTCTTTTCTAAATTTCATCCTGAGTGGGAGCTTATTTAGTCTCCTGATTAGATAAACCAAATGAAAATCAAATAACTTTCTCATTAGGATGCCCTGCGAGAAGTCTCAAATGTTTCTGAACAGGATGAACAAATTATTATCCTGAAAAAAGCCTCACTTAATCCTGGACAGGATGCCCAGGTAATTTTTTCAAATGAAATCCTGGAAATAATCTCAATTGGTCTTGCGAGTAGGATAACCAAAACAAAATCGAATTGCTTTCTCATTAGGTTTTCCTGACAATTGCCTAAATTGTTTCTGAGCAGAATTACCAAATTAAAATCCTGAGAAGCGCCTCACTTGGTCGTGAATTGAAACAAATCACTTTTTCATGAGTTTATTCTGGAAAGAAAAACAGTTTTGCTTGATCAGGATGACCAAATGAATAACGGATAACTTTTTCATGAGGTTATTCTAAGAAGAGTCTCACTTGGTCCTGGACAGGATGTCTTTCCCAAATTTCATCCTGAGAAGGAATATATTTGGTTTCCTGATCAGAATAACCAAATAAAAATCAAAAAACTTTCTTAACAGACTTTCCTGAGAAGAGCCTAAATTATTTCTGAGCAGGATGATCAAACTGAAATCCTGAAAAAAATCTCACTTGGTCCTGAATAAGAACAGATCTTATTTATGGAATTATCAAGAGAAAAAACTCAGTTCAATCGATCAGGATGACCAAATGAATAACATATAATTTGTTAATAAGATTATTCTGATAAGAGCCTCATCTGTTCCTGGCCGGAATACCCAAATAATAGTTTTATCCTAAAAAAAAACTCGTTTGGTCTCCTGAGTAGGATAACGAAATCAAAATCAAATAATTTCTTTATCAAGCTATTCTGAAAAGAGCTTTAATTGTTTCTGAGCAGGATGACTAAATTAAAATTTTGAGAGTGCCTCACGTGATTCTGAATAGAAACAAATATATTTTTAATGAGGTTGTCTTGAGAAGAAACTCAATTTGCTTGAATAAGATGATCAAATGAATAACGGATATTTTTTACATGAGGTTATCTCGAAAATAGTTTCATCAGGTCCTGGGCAGGATGCTTATGAAAACACATAATTTTTTGAACTTTTATTTTGAAAACAAACTTATTTGGTCTCCTAAGTACGGTAACAAAATTAAAATCAAATAATTTTCTCATTGAGTTATCCTGAGAAGAGCCTCAATTGTTTCTGAGCAGGATAACCAAATTATAATCCTGAGGAGAATCTAATGTGGTCCTAAATAGGAACAAATCACTTTTTTATGCGTTTGTCCTGATAAGAAAAACAGTTTTGCTTGATCAGAATAACCGAATGAGTAATAACTAACTTTTACATGAGGTTATCCCGAGAAGAGTCTCAGCTGGTCCTGGACAGGATACCCACATAAAAAACAAATACATTTTTCGAATTTTATCTTGAAAAGAGACTCGTTGGTCTTCTAAATCAAAATCAAATAAATTTCTCATTTAATTATTATGAGAAGAGCATCGGTTGCTCCTGAGCAGAAAAACCGAATAAAAATCAAATCACGTCTTTGTGGGTTTCTCCTGACACCTCTCTTGGTCCTGAATAATTTTTCATCAGGTTATTCTGAGAAGAAGCTAAGTTTTGCTTGATTAGGATGATCGAATGAATAACGGATAACTTTTTCATGTGGTTATCCCAAAAAGAGTCTCATTTGATCCTGGACAGGATACTCACTTGAGAAACAAATAACTTTTTCTAATTTTATCCTAAAAAGAAACTCCGTTGGTCTTTTGAGCATGGTATTCAAATCAAAATAAATTAACTTTTTTATCAGGCTATCCTTAGAAGAGCCTCAATGGCTCCGGAGCAAGATAACCGAATAAAATTCAAATAACTTTTTTGTGAGTTCATCCTAAGAACTCAATTTGTCCTAAATACTTTTTTGAGATTGTCTTGAGAAGTAATTCAGTTTTGCTTGATCAGGATAACTTTTTTATCATGAGAAAATCAAAATCAAATTAATTTCTTGTAAGTCCACCCTGGGGAAGCCTCAGTTGTTCCTGAGCAGGATGATCAGATTAAAATTAAATAACTTTTTTAGGCGATCATGACAAAAAAGGTGTTTTTATGGCTTCTTTTGCGGCCGTGAAGTTTCACTTTTTGGGACTGATCTGTCAAATTTTACTTTTTGGGACTGATCTGTCAAATATTACTTTTTGGGACTGATCTGTCAAAAAATATTTCATAAACACTTTATATTTATCTATGTGGGCAGCTTGATGAACTCTTTAAGAAACAGTTTTCGCTTAAATAGTACTTATATTCTTCCGTCAACCTCTGTAGTTCTTGCAATTCAAAAAATAAATACCCATTTTTTGTTAAATGTCAACTTGATAGAAGACAATAAAATAAAACAATTTCAACGGCAACTAAGATTTACAATTGCAATGTTTTAGAAATAAATAGATAAAATGATGTGATTTTGAATTATTTCGTAATGATCGCCTAAAAAACGTTGTGTGCACCTCGGCCTACAGTTCTTTTTTGGTTTCACCTGAATTGCAGCCTCAGCTACGCTTCGGCCGCAAACAACAGATTCGACCAAAAAAGATAACCTTCACGGCCTTGATACACAAATAACTATTTTGTGAGCTCATCCTGAGGAAAACATTACTTAGTCCTGTATAGGAACGAATCATTTTTCCATGAGACTGTCCTGAGAAGAGCTCCGGGTGTTTCTGGGCAGAATGACCAAATTACAACCAAATAACTTTTTTATAAGGCTATCCAATGAGCAAATAAAAATCTAATTACTCCTTTATTTGGTTATCCTGACAAGAACATGAGTTGGGCTTAATCAGTATGATGTTTTTCTGATTGTATTTTGATATGGGAACTACCAGGTTCTTCATTTTAACCAGGTAAGGTCTTCAGGCAAATCAGGAACAAATTCTAGTCGGATCTTTATCATTTCTCAGAGTTACCAAAAAAGAATGGAAGTCGAAGTGGTATCATCTTTCCAAATAAAAATATAAAAAGTTGATCGCTCATGGTATTACTTGAAAGATAATTACTTTAAAAGTCTAGGTTGGGTTTTGGAATATATAGGAACTCAGGAACCGTTGAACAAGTGGCTTTCTTATTTTGCGTACAGAAATCAGCAATAAAAGTTTTTGTTTCTATTTTTTGATACAAAAATAAGGTACTTCTTCTATATTACTTATAAAAGAGCAAAGCAAAGACCACAAAATATGATTTTGTTTTAAGGGGTACTGCCTTAGCACCATTGAACTATTTATCTGTTCCCAAAACTGATAAGACATTTCAATGGACACAAATTTTGTTGAAAATAAAGTGTTACAAAAGTCTGCTTCGCAGACCAAAACGAGACATGATTTTGGAACGTTTGGAGTTAAATTAAATTCAAAATGTCTTGATTTAAAGAACGTTCCGAAGAAACGAAAACAATATTTGTGTAATAATGTTATTCATCAACCTCAGATGGTGTAGGCTGGTTTATCAAGAAGAATTCTCAATTATTGGCCACTTTGCTCGATTACCATTTACTGGACCAAAAGCTGTTTGTGGCATTTTTATGGAAAGAATCGAACAGGAGGTAGAAACTTTGCTCCATTTGATATTATTGCCCGGTCAGAAAATACCAAGAAAGAAATTAACTGGAAAAAATCTGACGTGAACATCACGTGACTTACTTGTACATCATTGGACATATATATATATAATGCAATTTGATTTTGTGTTTGATCATATATATCATTGGATATATATAATCAAACACAAAATCTCATCGTTCCATACTTAATCGTTTTGGATTTACCCAAGAGATTCTAAAAATTTGTCAAGTAAAATGCCCTTTCAGCCAAATCGGTTGCTATGGAAACAGTAGGCCATTATTCTTATACTACAACATTCCTTAATACTGATTTCCAAAATTCTACAACTACCAACAGATCTGAATTAATGCGCAAAATTAAAAAATAAATTCCAACTGAAGTGCACTTCCGGTTCAGTCTATTGTAATAAAAATAGTAGGCAATCATTCAAGTGCTACAGCAGACCGAAATACCAAATTTCAATATTCTACACCTGATCGTTTCGAATTTATGCGAAAAATTCCAAAAGACTGTTAAGTAAAGTGCACTTTCGGCTCAGTGGATCTCAATAAAAATAGGATATGAGCATTTAGACTGTATAATCGTTCTAAATACTGAATTCTAACAATCTGCGTTCAACCGTTTTGGATTAATATAGAAAATTCAAAAAATGTTTTGAATAAAGTGCTCTTCTAGCTCAGTCGATAGCAATCATAATGCAAGGTGTACAACTAGATATTATAAAAGTGCCTAATACAAAATTTAAATATTCTACGACTGATTGTTTTGAATTCATGCGGAAAATTCAAAAAGTCTGTCATATAAAGTGCACTTCCGGCTCAGCCGATTGTTACAGAAATAGAAGATGACCATTTAGATGCTACAGCAATTCCAAATGCTAAATTTTAGTTTCCTATGGCTGATCATTCTGAATTTATGCAGAAAATTAAAAAAAAAGTTGGAAGTAAAGAGCACTTCCGGCTTAGCCGATCGCAATCATAATGCAAGATGTACAATAAAATGTTATACTAGTTCTTTATACGAAATTTCAATGTGCTATGGCGAATCATTCTATATTTATGCAAAAAATTCAAAAAAAGTTTCAATTAAAGTGCACTTCTGGCTTGGCCGATTCATACAAAAATAGCAGATGACCATACTGATACAACATCAAGTTCAAATACTGAATTTCAACATCCTACGGTTGATCATTCTGGATTTATTAGAAAAATTCGAAAAAAGTTTCAAGTAGAGTGCACTTCCGGTACAGACGATTGGAACCATGATGCGAGGTGCACAACTAGACCCTATACCAGTCTGAAATACAAAATTTCAACATTATACGCTTAACTAGTTTTGAGATTTGCGAGTCACGCACAAACACACGTACGTACGCACGCACGAACATACGTACTGACATCAAGCCAAAAATAGTCGAAACGGATTCAGGGATGCTCAAAACGGATATTTCCATCAAAATCTTGATAGGTGAATTTTGTCGGTTTCACAATACTTACTTGTTACTTTGTACAAGTAAGTAAAAATGATTTTGGAGCGTTTGGAGTTACAAAATTTTATTATGGTACAATCCTGGATGCTTGGTTATCACTCTTCTAGGATGAGTTTCAATATTCAATATTAAAAATATCTTGAATCAAAAAACGTTTTAAAGAACAATATTTTATGCAATAATGTCATTCTTCAACCTCAGATGGTGTAGGTTGGTTTATCAAAAAGAATTCCCAATTATTGGCCATTTTGCTCGGATACCATTTACTGGACCAGAAGTTGTTTGTGGTTTTTTTATGGAAAGAATCGAACAGAAGATTAAAACTTAGCTCCATTGGATATTATTACCCGGTCAGAGAGAAGCAAGGCTCTTTCTAGATGAGCCAACCAAGGAAGGATAAATCATTTACTCTTCATGAGTAGGTGAAACGTCAGACTATTGACAGGATTCAAAACAGGACACTGTTGTTTTTAGCCAAGTCGGTTGCTATGGAAACAGTAGGCCATTATTCTTATGCTACAACATTCCTAAATACTGATTTCCAAAATTCTACGACTACCAACAGATGTGAATTTATGCGCAAAATTAAAAAATACATTCCTACTAAAGTGCACTTCCGGTTCAGTCTATTGTTATGAAAATAGTAGGCAATCATTCAGATGCTACAGCAGACTGAAATACCAAATTTCAATATTCTACACCTGATCGTTTCGAATTTATGCGAAAAGTTACAAAAGACTGTCAATTAAAGTGCAATTCCGGCACAGTGGATCTCAATAAAAATAGGATATGAGCATCTAGACGGTATAATCGTCCTAAATAGTGAATTCTAACAATCTACGTTCAATCGTTTTGGATTTATGCAGAAAATTTGTTTCGAATAAAGTGCTCTTCCGGCTCAGTCGATAGCAATCATAATGCAAGGTGTACAACTAGATATTATAAAAGTGCCTAATACAAAATTTAAATATTCTACGACTGATTGTTTTGAGTTCATGCGGAAAATTCAAAAAGTCTGTCATATAAAGTGCACTTCGGGCTCAGCCGATTGTAACAGGAATAAAAGATGATCATTGAGATGCTACAGCAATTTCAAATGCTGAATTCCAGTATCCTATGGCTGATCATTCTGGATTTATGCGGAAAATTATAAAAAAGTTTCGATTAAAGTGCACTTCCGGTTTAGCCGATCGCAATCATAATGCAAGATGTACAATAAAATATTATAGAAATTTTTTATACGAAATTTCAATATGTTATGGCGGATCATTCTATATTTATGCAAAAAATTTTAAAAAAGTTTCAAGTAAATTGCACTTCTGGTCTGGCCGATTCTTACAAAAATAGTAGATAACCATTCTGATATAACATCAAGTTCAAATACTGAATTTCAACATTCTACGGTCGACCATTCTAGATTTATTAGAAAAATTCGAAAAAAGTTTCAAGTAAAGTGCACTTCCGGTACAGACGATTGAAACCATAATGCGAGGTGCACAACTAGATCCTTAAATACAAAATTTCAACATTATACGTTCAACCAGTTTTGAGATTTGCGAGTTACGCACGCACGCACGAACGCACGAGCATACATACCGACATCAAGTCAAAAATAGTCAAAATGGATTCAGGGATGCTCAAAACGGATATTTCCATCAAAATCTTGATAGGTGAATTTTGTCGGTTTCACAATACTTACTTGTTACTTTATACAAGAAAGAAAAAATTAACAAGTGTTAGATAGAACCGCATGAAAATCATAGATTGTTAGACAAGCAATTCTGCTTCATGAGGAATTAGCACCTAATTTTTTTTTACGTTTTAAAGATGTTTTGTTCCTCCCCTCAAAATACAGTTTTAACTGAAATAAATTGCTGTTCTGTCTGGAGAAAACATCCTTTAAAAAAACTAAAACACTATAAATGCAATACTGATATACACGCGGTTAATGTCCGACGCGTGAATTTAATATGCATAAGTTGTTAATTTTGATCACGGCCGACTGGGCTCTTATCTCTCTGGTGACTAAACTAGTGTAAAGTGTAAAATACCTGGTTTTTAGCTCCTTTGTGTGGAATAAATCAAGAATGCCATCATAAATCTTTATAGTTTGTTTTCATATTTCATACAGCTATTACTTTTGGAATGTCTTACTGGAATGTAGCACAATGTTTTTATGGGGCTTTATTCTTGTTCTAATAGAGGATAAGTAATATTTGCTTCAATATCTGAGAATCATTTTTTGTAAGATCAATTCATAATCTTTTCTATTTCCAAAAGTAGCCAGTAATCGAAAGATACATCAAAAAGTAATTTCATCTATGCCAGATTATGTTTCACTATTTGTTCACGAATTTATGCACTCGTCTAGAGTCGATGATTTCCTGTTTTCAGCAAATATTAAAATTCTCACGACATTCATGTAACATAATAACTCAATAAATAAAATGCGAGCTGCAGATCTCTCAAAGAACATAGATAAATATATAACCAATGCCTTCGTGTGTTGCATCTATTCAAAGATTTTTTTCTTTGTGAGAACTCAGCATTTCCGCACATTTGAAACCGCAACACTCAGACGCATCGCATCGTATCGAAAAGTGAAGACCGCGTCCTTCCCGCGCGACCGGCAACCGTTATCAGATTAAAACGCGGCCTAACAACGGGAAATTCATTTAATTAAAAACATTTTGAGGCGAATAATCAAGCGAGGATCTCGCTGCCTCGCTAGTACGCGACACCTGCAATTAGTGACGGCTGACAGCACCGCTAAACGACGCTACTACCAGCCACTGAGCTCTTTGGTCACTGTCTATTTGGCCCGAGCTCACGGAATCTTTTATTACTACAGAAAATGCAAAATAGCCCTAATTTATTGACTCTAAGGTCCAGAAATCGACAATCTAATCTTCAGGTAGCTGTAAATAAGTTTCAGAAAAGTATGGAGATGGAATTCGAAGATTTGAGAAGTCATGGTAAATTAGCCTACAAGGCTCATTGCTCTGGGAGAATAGTCCATCAGGAAGTGAAGATTTCACTGACAACATTTCAAATCGCAATTTTTCGGACAATAAATCCAAAAGTCCTAACGAGCGGAACACTGCGTTAATTACATACAGATTTCAATCACACTATAGACTGTTTTCATTTTAATTTCGCCGTTCAAGTAAATAACGTGGACAAGTTCATCAACGAAGATCGACTTGTGACATATGGCGAAATTAAGGCATCATTGAAGATCTCAAAAACCTCAATTCGAAAAAAAATTGCTTTAAGAATTGTGTGAATCCAAAAAAAAAACGCCAGTCGTCTATTTGGGTGTTCCAAAGTGAAGAGAATCCTACGAAAGTCATCCGTTCTCGATGGTCGCGACATTTGTCTCAAAAGCAGGTCATATAGCAACAATTCCTCTGCAAGTCTATTAAAGTTCCGACATGAGTCTCAACGATTTAATTTTATAAAAATCAAAAACGGACAGACTGGTTAAAGGTTTCAGTCGCCGGAAGAAACAATCGACGCCTTCATAAATGCAAACGAGTAGAATAATTGCTTCCATAGTTGGTTCGAGCGAGTGCAAAAATGCATAAACGTTCGAGGAGAATACTTCCTACAATTTTTCTGATGAAATTCCCCAAGAAAAATCGGACTAAAATCTTGCAAAAGAGTATAATGTAAGTTAGCAAAAAAATGTGCAAACAACGTGACTTAAGCCATCGCGTTGCAGTGTTTCCACACACACAAAAAAACGTCTTTAGCCGATGACCGTGGCTCTAACTATTTAGATAAAAGCAATTTAAGGTCAGCGAAGGAAAACAATTACTGTATAATATGTCGTACAAGACATCTAGTACTACATTACAATGCATTTATTTCTTAAAAGCTTTGGAAAAACTAAGTGTCGTAATGCAAATGTTGTGTACGCAGGTAGAAAGAAATCCAGTATTGATAACTAAAAAGTGTAAGGTCCATCCACACCGGAACTGTAGCGAAAAACACTCAAAACTGCCGCTTTCCTAGCTCATTGTTTAATTGACGTTGTATTTCACCGGATACGCGTATTTCTTCTTTCCGATTAACGTATTATGAGTTAAAATACCTGTCTTTATCGACGGCTGCAATTATCTATACGCAAACTTTGGACTTCATGTGAATAATTATAAAGCAATTCTTGCCAATTATTTTAAGAAAATTACTCATATGCTGCTATTTATTTTGAATAAGTTATGCAAGCAGGGAATACTAAATGCCCAATATGCAAATTATCACCGAATTTTTCAGCAAATCGCTGAACTGACTATTGACTATCAAATACACCATGCATAAACTCTGTTAGGTGTTGATGCATATTGAAAAATTGATCTTATTAGCTTAAAAAATGGAAGAATCATCTAGAAGATGAAAGCGCATTTTTGACAGCTCATGAGTGCTTGTTACTTCAGAGATTTCGCAAATTACCATCTCTTACAATTACTGAGCTTGGAATCAAACAGTTTGGACAAACTTACGGAACAGCAGCTTCCATTTAGTACTAGTTTCAAGTTGACTATTTGATAGGTACATAATTTATGCATGTACAAACTCAAAAATACCTTTTAATCTTCATTGTTTAGTTATTGATTGACGGGAAGTCAAGTGCTGTACCTTAAAATGATAATTTGATCTTTATCAAAGCTATATAAAAAAATACATCAAAAGTAAACAAAGTTTCATTCAATGATAATAATTCATTCTAATAAGCTTCAAATTCGCGTCAAACAAGTCATTGAATGAATCCCGGACAGATTTGACAACTGTACATAATAATAGTGACACCGACGCCTAAAGTTGTAACTAAATTTTTATCTACTTTAATAAATTTTAGTTGTCATATCCCTAATATCATATATATCTATGGGCATTGTTTCACTTGAAACAAGTAATTGAATAATTGAATCTTCCACAATCACTGAGCTTGAATTAAAGCAATTTGCGCAAACTTACGAAACAGTAGCTTTCATTTAGTACCATTTTTAAGTCTGTAAATAGTATAGTTGCTGAGAACTCAGCGTCACGCCAGCCAGCTAGCCAGCCAACCAGCCAGCCAGACAGCCAAAGTGAATATAATAGCGCTTTTTTCCAAAAAATGCGCTAAAAAATTGCTTCAAAAATAACTTTTTACAGTCTGCTATTTTTAGAAGGTAAGGCAAGTTTACAAAATTGGCTGAAAGTTTATTCGCAGACGGTCTACATCAGTACTAATAAATTTATTACAAATTGGCACATTTTTTTACGAGCTTTCAGTCGATTTTACAAATTTTCCTTACGTTCTAAAAAATGGCAGATTCTAAAAATTTGTTCAAGGAAGCTATTTTTCAATATACATCAACAACTAGCAGAGATTTTTAAATGTAAATGGAGTACCACACTCACTGACAGAGCCGGAACTAGGGTATTGGCCGCCCGTGGCGAATCATGAAATTGCGCCCCTATTTTTATGAATATGAGGCTAAAAGATATAATACAAAAAAAATACATATATATTCTTCAAACCAAGTGGTGACATAGTAAAAACCAAATTATAATCAATCAGGTGCAATAAATATTACTAACATCTTAATATCTATATATGAATCAAAAATCGATGTCATCATACAAAAAAATCTGCTGTGGCCACACAGTACTTCCTTGAGCATAAATTTCCTGGCCAGTTTCATCACTGTTTCAGAAATTTAGAGTATTGCATCAATTAATTGCATACTTCAAAGTGGCAGCTGCCATTGTCAAAATGACATCTGTCATTGTCAAAGTGACAGCTGTCATTGTCGAAGGGATAACTGTTAATGTTAAAGTGACAGATGGCAGTTATATTTTAGCCCTACATAAAATAAGTATTTTAAAAAATAAATTGTCCTTTTATAGATCATCGGAGTCTTCAGTTCGTTGGAACATACAGTTTTGACATTTGACCGCCGAAAGTGTTATTTAAAGATGGTAACGTGGTTTCCACTAATCAATATTCATTCTTGATATCTACTAATTTTATCTCCCCGAGAGTTTTACATTGATACCAAACTAGATATCATTTGAATAATTTGTAAAAGAAACTATTGATGATCGTTTAAATATCCTCTTTGACACTTCCACTACAATTACATATCTTCGCAAGAGCTTTAATTTGATACCAAACACGATTGAGCTAAATTAATTAATTTAAATGAACAATTGATGAACGTTTGCATGTGATGTCCGAATATGAGTGATAATAATCCTAATCTCATATTATGATTCTCATAATTTTTTTGCTTCAGAAAATCATAACGAATTTCATAAAAATTCAAAAATTAATAATGACAAATGCACTGTTGATAATTGCGAAAAATATTTATGACTATTCCATTCGTAGTATTCATAACAAGGTTAACAATGCTAAATCGCCATAGAAACGGTGCATATCAGTGAGTATTTGGACGTGTAGAAATACCATCGGGTATTACACTAGTGGTCGAAGTGAGTATTTCACTCAAAGATGTGGATACCTCCAATTTGTGATTTCTTCGTATTTAATGGAATATTTTTCTGAATATCTTCATCAATTTTATCTTCTGATCTATCACCAAACCTTTCTGGACTAGATTCCACATCGAAACGCAATATATTTCTCTATTATTCGTCAAAGAAAATGCAAGAAATTCTAATTTTTCAGTTTGGCAGAAATTTGTTTACTCGTTCCTATGAAAATTACGTAAGTTGTTACTAGATTCATAGAAAACTAATTTGAAAGAATGGTTTGACTCCTGGAATAGTCCTCCATATACCATTTGTAGTTAAAGTATTATAGACTATTTTTGTGGTGCAATCACTCATGTTTATTGTGCTTGTGCACAATAAACATTCGTGATGGCACCACAAAAATAATCGATAATACTTCAACTACTCATGGTATAATAAATGATAATTGTTTTGCCAAATCATTCGAGGATCAATTCTAGTCAATTTATACTCTGTGATAAATACCGTTTCTAAAATAAACGCAAAAAAAACAAAAAGTCCCGTCAATAAAGTTTTGGTACCACTGATTGAAAAAAGCCTATCTACGAACTTGAACCTAGCTTTTTGATGAAAAACTTGAATATGAAATTTCATTCTAAAATTCATGCGCGTTCTCAATTTATCGTGCTTGCACACAGACAAACCGACAGACAGACTGACTTTTTTTTAAAAACTATGGCTGGTACCACAAGCTCTGTTTTTGGCGCTACTAAGGGCGTTGTGTCAAGATGTGTTTTAACGCAATTAAAATTTTCCCAAATACTTTAGAAAAGAATCTTCAGATACAACTTACAGAAAACACATATGTCTACAAAATTTATTCAAATATTTTCCATTGAAATAGCTTGAAATATTTATATTGCCATAAACTCTTCTTAAAATAACACTGCTAGTATAGTCAAAAACAAAGCTTGTGGTACCAGCCAATATCTTTTGGGTTCAGTGGGGTGTAAAACCAGAAAAAATTAATTCTGAACAATAGATGGAAAGTTAAAAGTTGAAAATATATTCTTCTACAACAAATCAAGCCATGCGGGTGGCTCGGAATTCCTAACACAATGGATGAAATGCAGAAGCTAGATTATTTGCTGATAGAGCCAGTGTACATCTTCAATAACCAATATAAACCCAAATAAAATTTTATAGTTGACCTTAAGATGAGATGGGTAGCAAGTAGTATAACGGTATAAGCTTTCTCACCCAAATCTTGTCATAAAACATTTCTCAAATTTGAATTTGAATGATTTGCCTAATGCGGCTCGTAGAATTTTGCGCCTCCTTGGAGTCTGCGCCCGTGGCAGGGGCCACCTTCGCCACGCCCTAGTTCCGGCTCTGCTCACTGAGTCTATATTACAAAGATATAAGAGATCAAATACGAAATTAATTTTTGTATGAAGAATGCAATATTGGGAAAAATGTAGTAGGAATACATTAAAATATTATTTTGTGCATGTGGAGCTCATGCCAAATACAAAGTTTTTGCTGAAAATGTTAGATAATATAAGAATGATGACTGCGTAGAGACCTGGTGTTTGTAGTCAAATTTGAACCTCTTGGGGAAATATATTATATGTTCGAGAATACCTGAAGCCAGGAGACCCCGTGGCACGTGTCTACTTACTCAAAAATATTGTCACAAATGTGAAATATTTTATGTAAGTAGCTCACATAATTATTCATTTGAATTTGCTATAACTGTAATCCTAGTTAGTATTGATCAAGTTGATATTCAATTGTCGGATGTGATTGATAGCCTACGGTTACTATATGTTCAGGGGTTGCCAAGCATCAACTGTTGGACAGTTGAATGTTGGCTCATTGATGGATTAGGTATATAAGAGCTTGAGCTAGGAGAGGAATGGATTCAGTACCATTAACTTTGAGCGAAATAATGATCATACAAGTGTATAAAGTAAATATTAGCACTGTAACCTGTGCAAACAAATTATTCACAATAAAATTTGTGACAAATTGATGTCAGAAGTGGGATTCTGGGAAATTCATTGGAAATCTAATTCTTCTTCTCTGTTCGGGTGAGGTCGGTGCAAATTGAAAAGATCGCCCCCGTTTACGACTTCCTGAACATACTGGATCATTGTATATATAGGAGCTTAAATTTTAAACACTATAATAGTATGAAGAGAGAACGAATGCATCATGCTGTCTTCAGTCTTCAGCATATTATTTATACATCTTCCCTTAATAACCACTCAAAATTACAAATTTTTTGAAATGCTGCTTCAATCAGAAATTATAATTTATTCTCAAGAGAACAGTCAGGATCATTACATCTATTGTGATTTTGAGTTTTGGACACTCGAATTGTGTCAAAAAAACGAATGCATCATTCTGTTTCTAGTATGTATTGTAATGTTTATTTCTTTTGTAGGATTTGTTTATAATCAAATAAAAATCACTATTTAATAATTTAAAATAAAATAAAAGTTTTATTCTTCCGGATATTACTAACAAATACTATATAATTTATTTATCACTTACTACTAATAAACAAAGCCGCAGATATTTATTTTTAACTATTTATTTATTTATTACACTGTTTTACTGTTCATTGTTTACTGTTCTTCGTCAGGTCGTTTGCTTGCCCTTATATACGGAAACACGTTTCTCGAAATATTCTAGAATTAGTGGAGCACGTTATTATAGATTTTTCGATCGGGCGGAACGACGCGATACGAAAACAAACAGTACAAAAGGCCCCGCCCAGACAACAGAGATGGATGCAGGGCTTATTTTATTTTTGCGAATTATGAAACTTTTGCACGTTACAGTATATTATTTCTACAACTCCTCGTAGTATCCACACTCAAAATTCAAATTTTTTTGGATCTCTGGTTTAGTCAGGAATCACAAATTTTGCTCAATAATACAGTTTGGAACACTATAATTGTATTAAGAAGAACGTATGCATCATTTTGTTTCTTGTATATTATTTCTATATCCTCTCTTAGTATCGACAAAAAATTTTAAATATTTTGGAAGCTAATTTAGTTAAGAATCACTAATTTTACCCAAGGTACAGACATGATTATTATATCTATTGTGTTTTTTCAATTTTTTTACTCTATAATTGAGTTACATAATTCTGACCTCAGTATGTTATTCCTATATCCTCCGTCAGTCAGAATTCATAATTTCAAATTATTTGAATGACTGGTCCAGTCAGGAATTGACCATTTATCTCAAGTGGACAATAATATTATTGTATCTATTGCGATTTTGATTTTTGAATACTATAATTGTGTGAAAGTATGAAAATGACTTAATTTTGTCCTCAAATATTATTTCTATATCCTTCCTGATTTATCACTTCCAGCATAATTTTTTTAGGATTGCTGGTTCAGTCGTGAATTAATTATTTATCTCAAAATAACAGATAGAATCATCACTTGTATTGTAATTTTGAATTTTGGACACTATAATAGTTTGAGGAAGAGCTAGGACGTTTTATGTCATAAGTATATTATTAATACATCCTTTATTAGGTAGTACCTACAGCTTCAAATTTTATGAATTGTTTGGCTTAGTCAGGAATTAATCATTTACCTCAAGAGGACAACAGTATTATTATATCTATTTGTTGTATTTTGAATTTTGAATACTGTAATTGTGTGGAAGTATAACAAAGACTGAATTTTGTCCTCATTTTATTCTACATCCTTACTGAGTCATCACTCCCAGTATCAATTTTTTAGGATTGTAGGTTCAGTCAGGAATTAATTATTTATCTCAAGAGGACACATATTTGGGGCTCTATTCTGTAACACAATCAATAACTTTTTATCGATCGATAAGTTTTTTGACAAATGAAAACAATTGTGACAGGCAAATATTCAGATTTTTGTCGATGATACCAATATTCATTGGCTGAAATAGATAATGATCGATCAAAACTTATCGATTGAGTTACTGAATAGTCCCAATTATTATCACATTAATTGTGATTTGGTGTTAAGGAGAAAAACTAGAATGTTTTATGTCATAAGAATATCATTTATATGTCAATATGTCCTTCCTTAGTCATAATTCACAACGGGCGTAAGCATTGGAAATACATAAGAAATGCATAAGACATAAAGTTGAACATGTGCGATTCTTATGGCCGTGTTCACAATGCTCTTACGTATTTCTTATGTTTACGTAGTATATAACAGCTGCATAAGAAAGTTGAAATGATCTCAACTTTACTTACGCATATATTTTTTCAATGCACATGTCCAATATATTTTTACAGGCACAGACAGTAGATTTGTCAAATAAATGAAAATAAACTTGTTTTTGTGGTTAGGAATATTTATAATCTTTGTTTCAATACCAATACTAAACAAATTTCGTCTTCCAAAAAAGACATTTAATTGTAAACATGTACAGAAGCAAAAGTTATGCCGGCTCAGTCGATCTCAATGAAAATTGGATATGAGCATCTAGACAGTATACTATCATCTTGAATACTGTATTCTAATATTCTACGTTCAATCGTTTTGGATTTATACGAAAAATTCAAAAAAATGTTCCGAGTAATTGCACTTCCAATTCAGCCGATTGCAATTATAATGCAAGATATACAAGTAGATGTTATAGAAGTGCTTAATATAAAATTTCAATATTCTACGACCAATTGTTTTGAATTCATGAAGAAAATTAGAAAAGTCTGTCATATAAAGTGCACTTCCGGCTGAGCCGATTGGTACGAAAATGAGAGATGACTATTTATATGCTACAGCAATTTCAAATGCTGATTTTCAACATCCTACGGTTGATCATTCTGGATTTATCAGAAAAATTCGAAAAAAGTTTCAAGTAGAGTGCACTTCCGGTACAGACGATTGGAACCATAATGCAAGGTGCACAACTAGATCCTATACCAGTTTTATATACAAAATTTCAACATTATAAGTTTTACCAGTTTTGTGATTTGCGAGTTACGTACGCACGAATGCACGCACGAACGCACGCACGGACGCACACACGAACATACGTACCGACATCAAGTCCAAAAATAGTCAAAATGGATTCAGGGATACTCAAAACGGATATCTCCATCAAAATCTCGATAGATGAATTTTGTCGGTTTCACATTACTTTCTTGTACTTAGTACAAGTAAAAAAGTAATTTTTAAAAAGGCTGTTTTGATAAAATAATCGAATCGAAACAAAAATACAGCAAAGCGTTGCTTACGCCAAGTGATTTAAATTGTGACAGATACTTAAAACTAGAAGTATCTATATTTTTTCACCAACTCAGGCCGCCACATCTTATGCTATGCTTATTGTGAACATTTTCATAAAAATTATGCTGTGTACTTCTTATGCTTACGTCCATTGTGAATTAAGGCTTAGGCAGCATCCACAGTTTCAGTTTTTTTACAGAGAGTTATTACATGTATTGTGATTTCGAGTTTTGGACACATTAATTTTTTGTGCAAAATCTACGATGTTTTATGTCATGAATATATTATTCATCCTTTCTCAGGCAGCACCAACAGTTTAAAATTTTTTGAATCGCTGGCTTACACAGTAATTGATAATTTGTTTCAAGAAGATGTGACTTTGAGTTTTGTTATTGTTATTGTTCCTACATCCTTTTTTAGTCAGCACTTACAATTTCAATTTATTTGAATCGCTGGTTCAAGAGGACAAATATGATTATGTATTGGATTTTGAGTTTTGGACACTATAATTGAGTTAAGGATAACAAAAATGTCATTCTGTTTTTAGTATATTATTTTTGTGTCCCTTTTCAGTCAGCTTGTACAGTTCGAAATTTTTAGGAGCTCTGGTTTATTCAGGAATTAATTATTTATCTCAAAAGGGCACAGTTCAGTATAGTGCATACGTCGCTAGACCAAGAATAGCATCACGAAATAAATATTCTACTGAGTAACTATGAACGAATTTAATCTCTGTCTAAATTTCAATAGATTTCAAACAGTTCACATATTTATTGTAATCCAGAAAGAGCATAAATTTCTGTTTATAAACAAAAATTTTGAACAGTGTTATCGATTTGTGTTCCTGGAGAGATTTGAAACTATTTTTTTCAATTGAACGATTGATGCTGAAACATACTAATTTGAGTCCCAATAAATCATGAACTATTGAATGAAAAAAAAAAAACGTTTTGATATGATCATAATAATTGAAGCCTGTACTGTCTATAAATAATTTTTGAAAAAATTATTTCTCAATATCAATTGTCCAGCTAATAAAAATATAAAAAATGCGCATTATCTGAACGCAGTGATTAAAAATCTTAAAACTGTTATGAAAGTCATATTCATTTCAAAGATTGGCTAATGAAAAGTATTTTGGTCGTTATTTTCCAAATATTCAATTCAATTGTGCTTCCAAATTACAGTACAATATTACTGTGCACACTGGAATATGATTTGGGCTAGTTTCCTTCATTTTGTGGATATTATATTACTACACATTATTAAAATTACTTGTAAAAAAACAATTGACAATCGTTTAAATATCATTTTTGATACTTTTACTACATTTAATTCCGCAGGAGCTCCAATTTGATACCAAACACGATACAAATTATTTATTTTAAATGTGATGTCCAAATATAAGAAATTATAACTCTAATTTTACATTATTATTCTCATTATTTCATTTCTTTACATGTTTCAGAAAAATATAACGAATTGCAAAATAATTCTAATTTTAATGATAACAAATGAACCGCTGATAATTTTGAAAAATGTTTCATGTAAATATTGTTTCAAATTATTCAAGCATCAATTTCAGTTCTTTGTTATTTTATGATAAATACTACCGTTTAAAAAATACACACAAAAAATTGAAAAGTGCCATCAGTAAAATGTTGGTACCACTGCTTGAAAAAAACTTATTAACAAACTTATAATTAACTTTTGAATAAACAGCTTAAATTTGAAATTTTAGTCTAAAATTTATACACGTTCTTAAGTTATCGTGCCTCCAATCAGACAGACCGACTTTTTAAAAATAATTTTTCTTGGGTTTAGTAGGGTCTAAATCGTAAAGATCAATCAAAATCTTGAACTGTCAAGAAATCACGGTGATAATACTGCTCTATTATATATAGGTCGAGGAAATAATTAAATTGATTGCAATTGCAAGCGGCGGACCTAAAATTTCTAATGATTGTTCTGAAATATTTTTTATATTTTAATTGATTATTCAAATATAACCTAATAATTGTTCTCATTTAAACTAAATTGTTTCATTGAGCACTTGTTGTGACTAAATAACGTCTGAAATATTTTGAGACGTCTTCGATCAAAGTGAAAGTTGTGCATTATTTATAATTATTTATCGAAAATTGGTGTGCTGAATTCCCTTTTCCCATCATTAAAATATAAATTGCATTTTATCATCCCGATAACAAACTTGAAAATTATTTTTATTAGCATATGAACAAATTTCACATATTATAAATTTTTATGGCCATATTTATACTGTAATACTTAGTATGAAATAATACGATAGTATTTATTTTAATGGTATTATTTTATTAAATTATATAATTATGAAGAAATATTCTGCATAAATTCAGTCATGATTGTACTTAATTGAGACCCCAATGTACGTCGAATATATTTACATACATGCGTATTAATGAGTTCGGAAAATTATAACATAAATTGCTTTATCATTACAGATTATATAAAGTAATTGCCTATTTTAAGTTTAAAAATAGTAAATATTCGAATTTCAAACTAGCGCGCGTTACAATGCAGATATTTACCGGCGTTCTACCTTACCGACTGCGCACTGCGCATCATGACAGTTGTAAGCCATGGCTGTGAGTGAACTGTCATTAGAAGAAATTCATCAATATATTTTGGAGAAAGGAGGCAAGGTAGCCAATCGTGAATTAGTGAAACATTTCAAGAAATATTTAACGCATTCGGAATCGAAAAGTATGTACGCAAACTTTATTCATTTAATGTTATTTTTGACGTTTGGATAAGTGAGGTTAGAGATCTGGTTACCAACCTGTAGATTTTATTGTTTATATTTGAAGGAGCTTTAAATCATTTGAAATCTGTCAATTCCACCACAATTTAATTAATATTATATGTATAAGTATTTGATATTGTTATTTGAATAACTGAATATTGAAATTTATTGCGTATTGTCAAACACCTGACTTATTTCAGCATTTAATAATCGTATTATTATACCTACTTTCCGATGAAACAGTACTACTTTTTAACAAAATTATATAGTTCCGATGTCTGAGTACTATATATATTGATTTAAAATTGAAAAATTAGAGTCTGTATTTTATTGCAGGCGATGCGCGAGTCAAATTTAAAGAATATGTCAACATGTTGGCAACATCAAAGACAGAGGGCGAAGAAAAATTCATAATCCTACGATCAAAATACACCAGCATTTCAAAATATCCCATCACAAGCTCTCCTGTCCATTTGCCTCAAAATACTTTAGGCCTACCCTCTCCCTCCCTTCTTCCAACATCACCAGGTTCAAGTAAACCTCGACAACCTCCTCCGTATCGCCCTCCACCTCCAGTAACAAGTCCAAGCCCATCTCTGGACAACATCTCCATAGGATCAGCCCTTTCTCTGAATGTTACTGAAGAGCCACCCCCGCCGCAGGCACCGCCAAGGAGGAAGAGCCAATCGAGGAATCTTTCATTGGAAATCGAAAAAGAGCAGCAGGAAGTGGCGGAACAGGCGATTAGTGTAAAGGAGAGGACGCAGAAGTTCAATCGGCTTGCTTCGGTGGAAAATGACTTGAGCCCGCAACCGCAGAAGGATAAGAAAAAGGCCCAGGATACTGTGAGTAATTTTTTTTATTTGTGCGAGTGCGAGAATGTCCATTGAGCACACCTCAGTCGCTAAGGCTCGCGATAACGTATCTTCGATGACTAATGACTCGCTCGCAAGAATGTGTGCAGTCATTGCTTCATTTACTTTTTATGAAACGGCTGTTTGTTTATCCCTGCTGAGACCACAAATTAGTTTACGGACACCGATGGTTAAAACCATCTTGTTATGATGTTACGACTTTCAAATTGCCAACAAAAGGTTGTTTGATTTCATCCTCTCCTTACATTTTTATTATTGCGTCATATCGATGAAAACATGTAAACATAAAGTCGATTATAAGAGGGTCTGAATTAAAAAAATTATAAAACCACTGTAAATTTTAAAAAGACACAAAATTAAAAACATCGCCAGAATATTTTTTTTTGTTTGCTGATTTAACTTCTTGAAGTTTATTGTGATTTTTCAGTATATTATTTTTACATCCTTCTCCAGTCACCAGTCACAGATTCAAATTTTTTGAATCGCTGCTTCAGTCAATAATAGATATTTTATCTCAAGAGGACCGATAAGATTCCTATATTTATTGTGATTTTGAGTTTTAAGCATTATAACTGTGTGGCGGGAAATAAAAATTTCATTTTGTCTTCAGCAAATTATTTTCACATCCACCCTTGGTCAGTCCTCAAATTTTCAAATTTTTTGAACGTCTGGTTTAGTTAGAAATTAATAATTTATGCCAAAAGGACAGATAAAATGCTTATATTTATTTTAAGTTTTGTACCCTATAATTGTTTGGAAAATAGAGAGAATGTCATTCTGTCATCAATATATTGTTTTCAAATCCTCTCTCAGTCACCGCTCACATTTTTAAATTCTTTGAATCGCTAATCCAGTCCGAAATTAATTATTTATCACATGAGGACTAATTATTATGATTTTGTGTTTGGTACACTATAATTGTGTGGGAGACAATAATGACGTCATTTTGTTATTAGTGAATTATTTTTACAATCTTTCTCAGTGATCACTCACAATTTTAAATTTTTTGGGTCTCTGGTTTAGTCAGGAATTAATAATTTATCTCAATAGGTCAGATAGGATTATTACATATTGCAATTTTGAATTTTGAACCCTATAATTATGTGCAGCAAAACGATAACTTCATTCTGCTTTTAGGTTTTTATTCCTTCATCCTTCCTTAGTCACAACTAACAGTTTCCAATTTTTTGAATCGCTGATTTAGTCAAAAATTAATGATTTATTCCAAGAGGACAGTTAGGATTCTTATATGTGAAAGGATTTCGAATTTTGTACACTCTAATTGTGTGAAGAGAAACGTGAGCGTAATTCTGTCTTCAGTATATCATTTTTACATCCTTCCTCAGTCAACACTCACAGTTTAAAATGTTTTGAATCGCTGATCTAGTCGGGAATTAATTTATCTCAACAGGGCAAACATACTTATAACATGTATTGTGATTTTGAGTCTTGAACACTATAATTGAGTGAAACGAGAAGTGAACGTCATTCCGTTTTCAGGATACTATTTTTACATCTTTTCTTAGTCAGGCACTTACAGTTTAAATTTTTTGAACTGCTGGTTTTGTCAAAAATTAATAATTTATTTGAGAGGACAATAGAATTATTACATGTTTTGTAATTTTGAGTTTTGAACACTATAATTGTTTGAAGGAAAATGATGACGTCATTTTGTCATCAGTATATTGTTTCTGCATCCTCTCTTATAAGGCCGTATGACACGATGCATAATTTTTCTCAAAATTATGTACATTTTTGTGTTTCAAAATTATGATCAAAAAAATGTTCAAAAAATTGTACAAAAAAATGTAGGACTCGCTCTACATTCTTACAAATTTTCCTTCAAAATGTGCGCAATACGAATGCGCATTGGCATAAATAAAGATTCTCATTTGTTTGACACTTTATGTCCAAGTATGAATTGTTGTTGATGTGAGAATTATGATTATTTTAGAAATATCGTGTGATTTTAATTGAGACATTTCATTTCATCCATTTTAATATTTTCATTCAATCTGACAGTTGTCACCTGAAGTAGCTTGTGCGCAGATGCGTGAACATTCAAATTGTGCGCAATATGAACGCGTACTGGCATAAATATACATTCTAGTCTATTTGACAGATACTCTTTGTGCATGTTGTTGGTTTGAGATATAATTATTTTTAACAATCACTATTATCGACGATATCAATAATAATTTGAATTTACGCTTCACAAATCTTTTTTCATCCATTTTAATATTTTTGTTCAATCTGACAGTTGTCACGTGAAGTAGCATGTGCGCAGATGCGTGAACACAATAATGTACAAAATTCTGTAGTAGTCACATACAGGCATTCAAAAAATTGTAAAAATTTTTGATACAAATTTTTTGGATTTTGAGCATTATTATTGTATCATGGGATACAATGACGTCATTCTGTTTTCAGTATTTTATGAGTACATCCTCCTTCAGTCAGCACTCATAGTTTAACATTTTTTGAGTCGTTGATTTATTCAGAAATTGATAATTTATCTTAAGAGCATAAATAAGAATATTATATTCGTTATGATTTTATAGTTTAAGCACTATATTTGTGTGGGAGAAACGAGTACGTCATTATGTCTTCGATATATTATTTTTGCATCCTCCCTCAGTCAACACACAAAATTTCAAATTTTTTGAATCGCTGGTTTAGTTAGTCATTAATAATAATTTATCTCAAAAGGACAAATAGAATTAGTTAGATATTATGACTGATTCTTAAACACTATAATTGTGTGAAGGAAAACGATGACGTCATTCTATCTTCAGTTCACTATTTTTTGATTTGCTGGCTTATTCAGGAATTAATAATTAATTTCAAAAGGACATCTAAAGTGGTTTTGAGTTTTGAGCACTTTAATTGTGTGAAGGAAATTGATGACGTCATTCTATCTTCGGTGTATTATTTTTACATCCTCCCTTAGTCAGCTCTCACAGTTTCAAATTTTTGGAATCGCTGGGTTAGTCAGGAATTAATCATTTATTTTAAGAGGACAGGTAGAATTATTACATATATTGTGATTTTGAGTTTTGAACACTATAATTATTTGAAAAGAAACGTGAGCCGTTTTCTGTCTTCAGTATATTATTTTTATATCTTCCCTCAGTCAGTACTTACAGATTCAAATTTTTTGAATTGCTGGTTTATTGGAGAATTAATAATTTATCTCAAGAGTACAGATAGGATTATTATATCCAATGTGATTTTAATAGTCCGTGAGACAGGGCATACATTTTTTGTTGATTACCGCTCACTTGAAACTTCGTGCGTGACTTCATTGTGATAAGTCCGACAGCTTTCACATTTGACGAAATTCTTGATTTGGGGGCGTTTTTCAGCGAGGGCTAATTGAACATGTCAATTTCATGAAGCCTTAAAAATGTATTACCGTCATATTGATGTTCACACTAATCGAAAGTTTTTTTGATTATAAAATGGAAAATAATATTGTCCGACATGAATATTGGGGGCCAGCGGTGAGTCCGACAAGCCGCACTTGTCACAAGTACGTTGGTATGAAAACGGATTACCGCTAGTCTGAGACTTTGAGGACGTGTTCAATTATTTTTTCTCTAAAATTTGGCCATTTTGTCCGAAAAATGTTCGGGGGCGTTTTCTCAGTCCGACACTGAAAACGTGTCAGGATTATAACAGCTCCTTCATCAATGATCGCTCATCTCTAGTTTTTTATTTTCCATTCAAATAGTGTCTAGAACATTATTGTATACATGTCCGATAATTTAAGTGGGGCAATACTTCAGGAAAAGCCAAAATATGTGGTATGAATGCGGCTGCGTTCGTAGGCATATACATTATATGAAATGCATATCAAGTCAGTATGATTATTAATTATAAATAATAAAAAAAATGCTTGTGCACCAATATATTAATATTATTTTGGAATCAAATGTGTGGTATAAAGTCAGTATACTGTGATAATCACCTTAAATATCATTTAAATTTACCTTCAACTGTGATATCTATATATTAATATCGAGGGGTAAACTACCAGAGGGAATCCCTGTACATTTTCTGGGGAATAAATTCAGGAATACATGGCAGTACACGCAATACTTGGGAATACCCGGCAGTACATAGAAATACTAGGCATTACATGGAAATACTCGGCAGTACGTAAGGAATACTTGGCAATACTCGCGAAAAGTCGGCAATACTCGCTGTGTATAAAGGAAAATCACACCATTATTTAGAAAAAAAGGCAATTTTAAGAGGAATAAGTGCTAGATTCTTCAGGAAATAGTACATATATTTTGTATTTTTGTCATTTTATAGCACAACAACTGTGAATTTGCCGAGATATTAACTGAAGCAAAATCTAAGATTAACATGTATAAAATAATGCCTGGTTTTATAGTTGACATATTGATATTTCATGTAACTTAATTCTATTGCAACCTTTATAATAATACTTATATCGACTTGAACCCGGAATCCCTTGATTTCTAGTTTAAAATTCACCAAACTGATCTATTGAAAAATTAAGTACTTCTATCGACTAATCAATTGCTCTATTTTTGTATACTGAGAGTTCATTGTACCAAATACGACGACCTTTATTTTCACGGTTATAAATTTGACAAAAATGTATTCAAATGTTCATTTCAAATTGAAACATCCATACAGATAAATAAAGTTTGAGTATTTGTCCATGATTTCAAAATGAATACAAAAATTTGAGTAAGAACTGCTATTTAAACGATGCCGATCGTTTTTAGAAATTTTGTCTGCTGCCTGAAAGTTTGTCTAGAGTGGGATCCGAAACGGCTAAACAAATTTCAGGGATTAAAACAGAAATTCTATTTCAAATTTTTGTGTATATTTTATTTCGTATATCTTACAGGGCTCAGAAAATATGAATATAAATATCTATTGGATAAAATGGTTGAAGCTCACTGGATTAGTGAATGTGAGTAAAAGAGATGAGAGAATTCAGTCAATTATTTAATATTTTCTGTTCTAATTCTACAGTTTCGGCTACACCTTAGCCATCTGCAGGAGAGAAAAAAATTATTATGTGTAGATTTTAATTCTACGACAGATTCAGGCAGTATCTTCCACAGAAGTCGATTGTGGCAATTGACAAATAAAAAAAATTATTTCTCGTTTTTTCACTATATTAACACATTTTAAAACACTTATGTAAAATCAAATCTACACAAAATAATTCTTTTTGCTCCTGAAGATGGCCAAGGTGTAGCCGAAACTGTAGAGTTTAGGAAAGAAAATATTGAATAAATGACTTAATTCCCTCATCTCTATTATTCACATAGATATCTATACATATAAATAAAATTGAAATGTATGTCTGTGATTTCGAAATAAAGTCTTTTTCTTAATGGTTATTTGCAGAATACCAAAATCAAAACACGCGTTTTTGAAATTTTTGTCTATCTGTCTGTTTGTCCGGGCTAATTTTGATAATGTATGATTCGATCAAGTTGAGACTTTCTACATTTGTTGTTGGTAGTTGTATAGAAATCTCTGACATAGTACTACCAACGTATAATTAGTGGCGCATGAGTCGCATTCATTTGTTCGAGCATTGTTTATCCAATTGAGTTGAAATTATGTACATTTGTTGATAGCACTTGCTTCAGGATTTTTGACAGTAATATAATAATAGTACAATAAGTGGCGTGCAAGTCGTATCGGATAGCAATTCGTTTTCGCATCGTTCATCCGATTAGGTGGAAGCTATGGGAGTGCTATCTTACGGAATACTTGCAAAAATTTCCAAGTATTGATAACATTATATCAATGATCTATATATGTTTTTCAGAATTATATCATAATAATAAATAAATCTTTTTTCACTATGATAATTGTTGAGACTCATATCATTGATTCTTCTGTTTGAGGTTTTTACGTAGTTTTTCCTTAGACTTTGGGCTAATGCCAGAGGAATTTTGTCCTTTTCGCACTAAATGTAGAACCCACATTTTCACATGTAGTAATCTGTATATTTGCAATTTTTAATTATCTAGATACTTGCCTTGTTTTATTTTTATATCAATTTTTTCTGATGAAGATTTTCAGATAAAAAGTCGAAACGTCAAAAAATAAAAATAAATATACAGATTTTAATCCAAAAATTTATTTATCAACATTATATCAATCTCAAAAACTTGAGTAAATGAGTACCAATTAACGGAATTATTCGCAAAAAAAAAAACGAATTGTCAATTTTGAAAAGATGTCGGAGAATACATGAATTTCTCAGGTACTGTATAATCAAACTTTATAAATTTATGAATATTTAACCTAGTTTTTGACCTTATACACTATAACTATACCAGTAATTATAAAGAGCAATAATACATTGAATTACCTATAGTTCTTACTTCTTTTATTGAAATAATAGAAGCAATGAATTTCTGATTATAGTCCAGTCGACATGTACTTTGAGGTCGGAAAAAATGCGAACTTAATGAAACTTTGGTATGTTGTTTCTGATCTTCCAATAGTGTTATTTCCACGTTTTCCGACCAAAATTTCGCGAAGCAATTTTCAGGGGGAGGGAAAAACCACGAAATTTTGGCACTTTTTTCAGTTTTTGCCCTTTAACTTTTTTCCCTCCATTCCTACGCCTTAGATCATTAAGTTCAACTTTGTAGAGCATCAACTTTCCGATAAATTTGATACGTAAAACTTGATTGTAGACCCACTAAGTTCCAAGATACAGCACTTCAAAAAAGTGAAAAATTCCTGAAAATCTAAAAAAACATGAAAAATGGCGGTTTTCGCTAAATATCTTTTATTTTTTAACATTATTTATGGTATTATGGTACCTAGTTTCATTCTGACGTAGAAATCAGTCAACAACCCACTCCTTACCCTGCCTACCTATGCCACCATATCTGGAGGCACGGTAGTGCCCTCGTCAAGACAAGCCAAGGAAAGCGCAACAGCACTACATACCTTTCTCGAAGAGCTTCGTCATTTTTTTGAACCCTCATAACTTGGATTTGGATTATACCAGATTAACAAAATTCTCGGGATATGATGTCAATAGTGGACTTATTAAACATATTGGCTGATACCACAAGCTATGTTCTAGGCTATACTAGCTATGTATATTCAAATAAATTTTGAAGAAATATGTGTTTTCCGTAATTTTTATCTGAAGACTATTTTCTAAAGTATTTAGGAAAATTTTAATTGCTCCTAATATCGCCAAAAATAGAGCTCGTGGTACCTTCCATAAAGTTTCAATTGCATAGTTCTTATACTTTAAATTTTATTGATATTTAAAAAAACCATGATTTCCTCACTGACTCGCTCACTGATGATCATCAGAATTCTTAGGTTATTTTCTGAAGTCCTAGAATGCTGAAATTTGGTATGTGAGCTAGAATTGGTACACAAACAACAAAAAAATCTGAAAATTGAAACTTTCACCTCCCAATCCCTTAAACTAGGGGAAAGAAATTTGTACGAGACTTCCGCAAATTTTGATGCTAGAGGTCTGAAAATTGATATAGGGACTACTTATAAATAATAGTGAAATAAAAACTTACTAAAAGAAGTGGAGTCCCACTAGAAATATTTTTAAATAAAATGTTGCCAAGACGAGACCATATGGCTTGCACATTTTACATGAAAATATTTTTGGTGGGATTCCACTTCTTTTAGTAAGTTTTTATTTTACTATGATTCATAGCAAGGAGTCTCTGTATCAATATTCAGACCTCTAGCATCAAAATTTGTGGAAGTCTCATACAAATCTCCATCCCTTATTTTAAGTGGTTGGGAGTAGAAGTTTCAAGTTTTAGAATTTTGTTGTTGCTTGTGTACTAATACTAGCTTACATATCAAATTTCAGCATTCTAGGACTTCAAGAAGTAACCCAAGAATTTTGATAATCATCAGTGTGCGAGTCAGTAACGAAATCGGGGTTTTTTTAGATGTCAATAAAATTTAAAGTATAAGAACTATGCAATTGAAACTTTATATGTTTAATAAGTCCGCTATTGACATTATATCCCGAGAATTTTGTTTATCTGGTAGGTTTAATCCAAATCCAAGTTATGAGGGTTCAAAAAAACGACGAAGCTCTTCGAGAAAAGTATGTAATGCTCTTGCGCTTCATTTGACTGGTCTTGGTGGAGGCACTACCCTGCCTCCAGATATAATGGCATAGGTAGGCAGGTCGAGGGGTGGGTTGTTGATTGATTTCTGCGTCAGAATGAAACTAGGTATCATAAAGAAATTTGAAAAATAAAAGATATCCAGCAAAAACCCCCATTTTTAATGTTTTTTCAGATTTTAAGAAATCTTTCACTTTTTTGAAGTGCTGTATCTTGAAACATAGTGGGTCTACAAACAAGTTTTTCGAATCAAACCTATCGAAAATTTAATGCTCTACGAAATTAAACTTGATGAGCTAAGGCGTAGGAATGAAGGGGAAAAAGTTACAGGACGAAAACTGAAAAAAGTGCCAAAATTTCGTGGTTTTTTCCTCCTCCTGGAAATTGCTTCTCGAAATTTTAGTCGGAAAATATACATATAACACTAATAGGTGATCAAAAACAATATACCAAAGTTTCATCAAGTTCGCATTTTTTCCTAATTTGCCCCTATTTTTCGACATGCCGACTGGACTATTAAAGTAAATCCAAAATGCATCAGTTATAATAATAGCAACACTTCGGAGATACCGATAATGCTTTGGCAATATTGGCAGTACTTCGGTAATACTGGCAATATAGTAGAAATATTGGCAATACTTGAGTAAAATTGGCAGTACAGCAGGAATACTAGCAGTACTAGCAATAAGCTCCTTTGTAATACCATTTTTGGCAATCCCTGTACAAATTTCTCTAGGTGGTTCACCCCTCGAAAGTCACTCACGAAGTTTCAAGCGAGTGGTAATCAACGAAAAATGTACCCCGTCTCACGGACTATAAGTTTTGAGCACTATAATTTTCTGAAGGAAAACAAATACATCATTGTGTCTTCAGTATATCATTTTTACATCCCCACTCAGTCAACACTCACAGTTTCAATTTTTTTGGATCGCTGGTTTAATCATGAACTGATCATTTATTATTTATAATTTGTATTGTAATTTTGAGTTTTGAACACTATAATTGTGTAAAGAAAAACGATAACATCATTCTGTTTTAAATATATCATTCTTGAACTCTTCCTCAATCATCACTCACAGTTTCAATTTTTTTGTATCTCTAGTCCAGTGGGGGATTACTAATCTAGCTCAAGAGGGTAGGTAGAATTTTATTGTATTTGAGTTTTGAACATTATAATAGGGAATATGCATGAAATTTAAATTTGGTTCAAAATTTTTTTTCCGAATTTATATTTGCCGGACTTTTGTACTAAACCATCAATGTGGTATTTAATATCTTTTTAATTGCCTAAAATGAATAAATAAAAATGCAAATTAAGCTCGGAAAATCCAAAGTTCTAAAACACAACACTATTGGTTAAAACGAAATATGACGTCAAATACTATGCCAACAAGTGCGCACTGCTTACATTTGTATGGCATTGCAGGCTTTTGATTAGAAAACATAGTAATAACGTGTGTGTTGTAAATTCATTTATTGTTTAAGTGTAATTTTAGCATCCTAGTGAGATTATAAATCATTTAAGACAAAGTGGTTTTGTAAAAGCACAATCGGATAATCTGCCAAGAATAGATCCATTCATGATGTCGTCTTATTTTCTTTCAAATCCAAATTTTACGTCCGCTGAAGTAAAAGGAGTGAACACTGTAATTATTTAATAATCTGTAATTTGTAATTATTTAATAATAACACATTATGTACGCTATTTTAATAAGAACAATCCGAAATATGATGAGCAGTAAACATAACCTATAATTTTTGTTCATTTTAAAACGAGAAAATGTTAAACGAAGCCGCATACACACACTGTATTTTATTGCTAATACTAATCACATATAATGTTATTCATGATCTGTCAAATTTATTATGATACCTCATCTTTTCTGATAACCCTACATCATTTCTTACGTATTTTAAAACCTGTCTGGATTGGAAAAAAGACTTTACCAGGTACATTTCTGATAGTATTTTGCATTCAGGCACAATGCAATACTTATAAATTGACATTTGAGCTTTTTTAATACTGAAATAAGCTGAGAACGAAAACACCTGTGGTAAACAATAGACTGTAATGTCACTGGACATATTATTTGAGGTCATCAATAGAGCGCGCGAAAATGGCGGCGTTTAAACAGCTCAAAATTATTCTCAATTTTAAATATTTTTTAAACTTGATTACAACACTTTTAAACATAATTTATATTTTTTACTATGTTATAACGATGTAATCAGTAAATCAAAAATATAAAATAAATTCATGAATATACCCTATTGTGTGAAGGAGAACGATGACGTCATTTTGTCTTCAGTATAATATTCTGACAATTTTTTTTAATAGTTGGTTTACTGAGAAAACAGATGGGATTGAAAAATCCTCAAAGTCGGAGGCCCCTGAAACCGAAAGCCTCTTGGTACGTTCCTAGTGTACCCAATGTATAATTTGGCACCATTATCACCACATAAATTTTTTTTTGTTCTACTATTGTACTGATAATCAGAAAGAAACATGATTGAATGTTGTTGACTTGACTATTACGCAGACTGAAAACTTGAGTTTTTCGGAAGGTACTCCAAAAAATTAGGAGCAATCTTACTGCAGATGGTTGCTTAACATCAGTGGGGATTATAATATAAGCAGTACAAACAAAAGAATTAAAACACTATAAATTAATAACAAAATTCAACCAAATTGACAAGACAATAAACTATAAAATATAAGAAAAGACATTTGAGTATAATTCTCCAAATAGGTGAAGGTGAATCAAACTAGCCATTCCCACACGCGTTTGTCTAAAATGCGCGGTACGGCGCTTTCAGAGCATTTCAATTTTATCTCGTACACGATTTCAGCGGTTGTAATCAATTTATCACATAAAATGTACGGCCCTGTATAAATTAATGTCAGTGAAATACAATTACACTGTCCGAATTATAGCTTAGTCACGGCCCCAAACAGTGTAAAACAATAACGAAGCGAATATATAACAAAATAACATCAGCGCGAGATGGTGCTGACGGTGGTTTGAAACTATTTTGATTGAAATGATTGAAGATGGTTAATAATTCAAAATTGCAACTTTTAAAATAGGACAATCTTTTAAAGAAATTGATTAGCCTTTAATGGAAAATTCAAAGTAGAAATTTCTATTTTTAATCAGAGTCATGTTAATAAAAACTCAATATAATAAGAATGACGATAAGTTTTATATGTACTTGGATTTTAATTGCAGATAATAAATTGACAATAAATCACACATAAAAATATAATTCTAATTAAATTCTAAGCAGAGCCTACGCAAACAATGTTGTTAAATTAGTTTATTACTTTTTTAGGTATCGTAAATAGTAGAAATCGTTGTTAGTTGATTTTAATTTGAATTTTCCATGTAAATATTCGCTTTTTATAACTATCATTGCTAATGCATTACGGATTATGTAAAGATTATTTTGTTTCAATGCACTCATTCCGAATAAGCTTAAATATTGAAATTATTTCGAATATTTCAGACATTCAAGTAAGGAAATTCATGCCAACTTATAGTAGAGAATGGTATTTGAGTGTGTTTTGTTTTGCAAGACCTGGAGATAAATTTCGCTGTAGGTAATCCGTGTTTAAATTATTCTGAATCAAGAATTCAAACATATAAATAATTAGGTGGTATTAGGCAGACGTAGCATGGCACATAAAATATACAAACGTCGCTTTTAGATCCAGCTAATTTCACCCTAAACCCCGCAAATTTATAGCATTTCATTCGGCCGACACCGCCTCGTAAACCATTCATCGGCCGAGAGAAAATATTCTGAACAAATGGACATTCGGTGAAGCTATTGCGAGAGAGTCATTGCTATTATAGAGTGCTGTGGAAGAACAATAAAAAACAAAACACAACCACAAACACACGTACATCGGAAACAAGCGTGTTTAATCCAGAAAACCTCGGCCGCCATTCCAATAATTCAAACCGAACGCGTGTAGCGGCGGCCGCTATAAATCCAGCCGAGTTGCGGGATAAACAAACTCGAATAGATGTCAGGCCAATCGCGCGCAATTTGCGACAAACAAATCCGCGCCGCGGTAAATAATGCCGAGGGCCATCCATGGACCATTACATGTGGATATTCATACGTTGAGAGGGGGAACATTCGCGGAAAAGCGGGCCTGCTTTCAGAATTTTTATTCATCAAATTGACTGATTTATAGTTGAGTTTATTTGACAGGCTTTACTTGGTGCCTTATGCTGATATTTATTACCCCAATGATCCAAATCTAAATTCAGTTGTGTTTTAATACGTCATCATCATCACGAGATAGAAATCAGCGCAGGCGCATCGACCAATACTCTCATAGATATATATATATATATATATATATATATATATATATATATATATATATATATATATATATATATATATATATAGAAATATGCATTATATATTGAAATATGCATTTCTCGAAAGTTCTACCACATTCTGGAATATTGCTAGAGACTTCCATTGGGAGGGGTGATGTGATGCGGTGCGGCGCGATGCAGGGAGGACGAAAGGCCCTACCCCGGCGCGGTCAAGTCCTAGCCTACTTTACTTTCACGGGTCTCCACACTCTCGCACGTTACAATACTTATCCCGCGATGCTGTGCCTGACTAAACAACATTTGCACAATACTGAATTGTGCAAGAAGTAATATGTAGCCAAGAATAGCATTTTTCACCAAGTAATTACGGTTGAATTTTCTTAGAAGTGTATTAATTCTTTAAATATAAATTAAAATCAAATAAAAAATTATCTCTTGCTGCTTTCACACTTTAAACTTCAACAAACAATGCCTCCCAAATAATCTCAACATAAAAAGCCACAAAATCAGCAATTTAATTCGATAAAATTAAAAACAACAAAATGAATGCCTTCATGTCTATGGATGCGATCCTGGTGAAGAGCCACTATCCTCAGGGCAGTGCCGTGCAGGGTGGAGGGTGCGTCAATTACATTTATAATAAACAAAGCGAACGGTGGTGGCTACCCGCCAACCGCAAAACACTGGGCTTGTTTTATGTTTTCTGGCAGTGGCGTCGTGGTGGAGAATTAGAGATAGATGGTATTCTCTGGAGTAGGGCTAATGAGGAAAAATAGGCTGATTATCCACTGCATGAGTCATTGAAGACTCAAGAAGCATTTTTTTTGAGCTTTTACCGCGCACTGCTTTTTATCTTTAAGTACCCAAACTGCTGACTGTTTGGTTTCGAGATCATAATTGTCAATTTGAAATATATAAACAATCGATGAAACTGATCATAATCATGCCTTTCACCTGCTACGGGTGTCGGACACTTATTGGATTAACGATACGCGAACGACCAAATACGACGGATGAACGATGCGCGAACAAACAACTATCCGATACGACCCGCATGCCACCTTTAGTACGTCAATATTATTATATCAGAAACTTTCACGCAAGTACCAACAATAACTGTACAAAGTTTCACCTCAATTGGATGAACGATACGCGAACGAAGAAATACGACTAGTACTTACAACAACTGTAGAAAGTTTCGACTCAATCGATGAAGTCGTTTTGAACATAACGCAACGTAACGAACAAAGCCCCTACAGAATAGACTTTCATGGGCAAACGCCGGTTAAACGGGTGAATACGGGGAAAATGTCTAGAAGCTTCGAAAACCTTAGCCGGGCGTATATAAAGTCGAGTAGGAGACAGTAATTGCTGATAGTTTGGATACGGAGCGCACAAGAGTGAAAATAAATATGTGGAGCTGTTATTTTGTAAATAATAAATAAGTGTTGCGTTAGTGTCTAGTTTTAGCGCCGATTATTAGTGGAACTTCAAATCAATGGCGAGCCAAGGGAGCATTATTGGAAATAAGTGTCAAAGGTAGTAAAAAGTATAGAAATAAAATAAAATAAGTGTCAATCATGCCTTTTACATGCTACGGATGTCGCAGGCCCTTATAGTGCACATTGGAAAAATATCAATCAATCTATCGAGTGCACTTTCTTATTCTATTCTTTCAATTTATTTTCTAGTATTCTATTTCGACCATTCTCTTTTTTGTTTGACAATAACAAATTCATTCCACGCGCCTTACTGTTCTATGTAATATTATGTATTAGCATTCAATACGTTGGGCTTCCTCACGTCTGTGACAATAATAAAAACAATTAATATTCAGAAACGTCCAGACGAACAAGAGTATTATGTTGACGTGCAAGAGAAGAGGACAATTAGCAGACGTGATTACGAAACAAACGCGTGCGCGGAACACACGCATGGCCGGAAGAAACAAGAATAATAATGACGTTTTTTATAAAAATATCATATTAAAAAAGAAAACGCAAGATATTTTTTTACATAATCTCCTTACAATTCAATACATTTAGTGTAACGATGTTTCAACTTTTTAATATCATAAGAATAATTAGATGCGTCCAAGTCTGCAAAATAAGTTCCGACCTCTTCATTCGTAGTAAATCTTTGCCCTCCTAGCCATTTTTTCAAGTTGAGAAACAGAAAAAATTGCTGAGAGCCCAATCTGGCAAATGTGGAAACACTTGTTCGTTCACGCATCGTTCATACGTCGTATTTGTTTGTTCGCGCATTGTTCGTATTAGTTCGTTCGCGTATCGTTTATCCAATTGAGGTGAAACTTTATACAACTGTTGTTGAGTTTTGCCGCAACAACGCGAGACTTTTGCGCAGGGGCATCATCATGTTGTAATAGCACAATTTTTACCAGATGGGGATGTTTAACTTTGATTGTATCATTCAATTTGTCCAGCAGTATAGAGTAATAGGCTCCAGCGATAGTTCTCCCTTTTTAAGCAGTCTGTGAGCACTACACCATGAGAATCCTAGAAGACCGTTCTTTTCCGGCTTTTTTAGGCGCTCCAATCTATCGTTTGGATGTAGTAATAAATTCAAGATTCATCTACAGCAGTGATTCTCAATGGGGACAATTCAATCCGTATTTTTTGAACTGCTGCTTTGTCTCTGGCGTGTAGTGATGAAACGTCAAAGAAACTCAGTTGTATTGCATTTAAATAAGCTCAGACACTCTTGAGAAACGTCCATGCAAATGCGTCTTTTATCGACTGTTGATAGACGCGGTACCCAGTTTTCTCAAACCCAAAACATTACGTTAATTGTAGAGAGGATTACAGCCTCAGCAATTTCTCGAAACTTCAGTCGACGATAGTCTAGTATGGAATTGTGAATTTTTGGGACGATTTTGTTGATCACGATGGTTTTTGGGGCTTGGATTGATGTACGGCCACGTTTAAATTCAGACTTCCACTTTAAAACCATCGAAAATGACCTGCGGTCGTCCTGCACTTTCAATATTCTCTGTTGTTTTATTTCACGATATCTCCGCCCAATCAATGAAGAAAATAATGAAAATCGACTGCAATTCTGGGGCAAGCGGCAATCCTGTATTATAGATAATTATTTGCAGTTTTACTCTATAGTTGATCGATCCAAATGACTTTCTGATAAATCATATTGGAGTTAAAAAAATCCTTTAGTAGTAGTTTTCTGTCATTATAGCGATGTAGTCTCAAAATTTCAGAGCTTTAGGACCAGCGGTTTGGTCTGTGCGTTGTTTTTCAAGCGCCAACAATCACTATTCAAAGTTTCAATTCTGTCGGATGAACGATACGCGAACAAACAGCTATCCGATACGACTCATACATCAATATTAATATGTTAGAATCTTTCACGGAAGTATCAACGACAACTTCACAAAGTTTCAACTCAATTGGATGAACGATGCGCGAATAAACAGCTTTCCGATTCGACTCGCACGTCACCTATTGTATGTCGATATTATTAAGTATATCAAAAATTTACACGCAAGTATCAACAACAACTGTACAAAGTTTTACTTCAATTGGATCAACGATACGCGAACGAATAAGTACGACGGATGAACAATGCGCGAGCAAACAGCTATCCGCGAGAGGGAAACCGCAACGGCATTCTAGTGTACAAGCTGATGGAATTGTACGGCATTTGTGAAAATTCATCGGCATTTTTTTTTTTTAGTTTTCATTGCATTTTACCGGCATTTTCACGGCACTGAAACGGCAATGAAGATATTTTCCTCAAACTGCACATGTGCAAAAGTTAATCTCAAATGGTAGTCGATATAGTAGCATGTGTGCGTCATGCATATGAGTAACTTGTAATAGATAAAACAAATATTGCTGGACTACAACTGCATAAAATATTTCTTCATTATTTTTTTTTGTGGTTCGTTTTTCAATACTTTGTACTGTTTTTAAATAATTTTGTAATTTTTAGCTTGAGTTTACTCTTTTATTTCAATCATTAGAACAGGTTAAATAGATTTTTCGTGTAAATTTTTTGAACAGCAATCCGAGTTTACTTCACATTTTGGTGTACTTGGATAACTGTTGTTTTTATTTTTTTTCAAGAATCTAATACTTCTGTGCTAAAATATCTGGTCTATATTTATTTATGCCCTGTTTATTATTGTATTAAATGACCAAATTTGACTGAAATAATAATTATACTTCATTTTTTGCAATGGAAGAAATTCACAATGCTATCTCCTATTAATTAATGAAATTGAAAATTAAAGTGGCGGTGAAAAATATTTTTTATGATATTCATAACATTACTCTGTATTTCACTACATAATTTTGTATTTTATGGTATTTTTCTGTTTTGCGACATTGCCTTGAATTTTACGGTATTGTACATACTTTCACGGAATTTAACGAAATTATTGTACATTGTACAGCATTTTTGTTATTTTATTGTACAAAATTTTTGTAGCGGTTTTCCCCTCGGCTATCCGTTATGACTAGCACGCTACCTATTGTACGTCAATATTACTATATCAGATACTTTCACGCAAGTATCTACAATAACTGTACTAAGTTTCACCTTATTTGGATTAACAATACGCGAACGAATAAATACGACGGATGAACGATTCGCGAATAAACACGTCACCTATTGTGCGTCAATATTATTATATCAGGAACTTTTACGCGAGTACAAACAACAACTATACAAAATTTAATTTCAATTGGATGAATGATACGCGAACGAATAAATACGACTCGTGCGTTACTCATTGTACTTTGATGTTATTATGTTAGAAAGTAGTGAAATTTTTCGAGAGTGATACATGTTTTTTGGTGCAGCCGATATAAAATTCGATTTTTCGGAACATATCGCTTAGCCGGAAAGCAAATTAATACTTTTGGGTAAATAAGGAACGTGCGGTGCAGTGAAAGTGGAGTGAGACCTATCCAAGTGATAATAATCATAAAAATAGATAAACAAAAGTTACGGTCATAGTAATATTTGACAGCAAGTTGAGTGACAGTTCTCCAAGGTAGCAGCGCGTTGAGCAAGTGCGATACAGGTGGGAGGAACGTTGAACCAAGGACTAAGTGTTGCCAACTATAGCAAAAATAAAATTGTCACCGGAACGAAGATAAAGGGAAGAAGAAGAAAGAACTAAAATAGAAACTATTGAAGAGGTGTAAGTAGACAAACAAAATATGGAGGAATTAAAACAGATGATGCAAACTATAATGGCAAAAATGGAACAAAACACAAATGATTTAAAACAGGAGATACGAGATGTAAAATCAGAAATGAAGAGGAAAGAAGCTGTATGGGAAAAAGAAAAGAAAACTTTGGTAGATAGAATCGAAAGACTAGAGACCAAATGTGAATTAGAAGAAAGGCGGAAGAAGAAAAATAATCTAGTCATAAAAGGATTAAGACCAACGCACAATCTGAAAGAGGAAGTAAAAAAAACTACTCTCTGAACAGTTGCAAACTCAAGCAGAAACTAGAAACGTATATATGCGGAATGAAGGAAATAAAAATGAAATTATAATAGTAGAAATGGCAAATTGGGAACAAAAGCAAAAAATCATGGCAGTAAAAAATAAATTACAAGGAACAAAAATAAACATCGAAAACGACTTAACATGGGAAGAAAGAAAAATTCAATGGGAAATAAGAAGTATCGCCAGATAAATGAAGGCGACCGGAAAAAAAGTCAAAATTGGATACCAAAAATTAACAAGTGATGGAGAAGTATTCAAATGGGCAAAAAACGAGAGAGGACTTGTACGAAAAGGGAGAGAAATAATAGCAAAAAACGGTTAAAAAATGAGAAAACAGAAAAATGCAACACGGAGACGAACAAGCAAACAAAACGGACTATACGACTAGGAACATGGAATATTAGAAGCATAAATGGAAAGGAAATAGAATTAGTAGATGAATTTGAAAAAGCGAAATTAGATATACTAGCCATCACCGAAACGAAAAAGAAAGATAAAGGAATAACAAAATTGAAGAATGATCACATACTAATATATAGCGGAGTGGAAAACATGGATAGAGCTAGAGCGGGAGTTGGATGTATAATAAATAAAAAACTGGAACAATCAATAACAAACTGGAAATGCGTGAACGAAAGATTACTAATAATTCAAGTAGAAGACAAAACAAATTTAAAGGCAAATATAATGATAGTGTATGCAATAAATGAGGATGAAAATAAAGAAAAAAAAGATGAGTTTTGGGACAAAATGCAAACCGAATACGAAAAACTGAAAGAACCAATATATGTTGTGGGAGATTTCAACGCAAGAGTGGGAAATAAAAATAAGGGTGTTGAAGAAATAATGGGAAGACATGGGGAGCCGACTATAAATAACAATGGAAAGAGGCTCATCGATTTTTGTATCATAAATGGATTAATTATATTAAACACTTTATTTGAGCATAAAGAAATCCACAAATATACTAGGGAAGAAAAAAGCAGAGAAGAAAAGTCAATAATAGACTATTTCTTAACTAATACGCAACAAAGAAAAAAAGTGAAGGATGTAAGAGTGAAACGGGGTAGTGAAATTGGTAGCGACCATTACCTGGTAATAGCGGTAGTCATAGCGTTAGGGAACGAGACAAAACATAATCAAGAGATCAATTCTAACAAAAAACAAACAGTAAAATTTAGAGTAGAAAAACTGAAAGATGGACAGATAAAAGCAGAATATCAAAATTGCATTAACGAATTAATAAAAGATACACCCAAGCCAGATTCAAACAATATAGAAGAAATGTGGAATACATTCAAACACATACTAACAGAAGCAACAAAAAGATCATGCGGAATAGTCAAAAATTCACACAAGAGGAGACAAACACACTGGTGGAATGAAAAAATAAAAGAAGTAGTCAAGAAAAAAAAACAAAAATGGAAAAAATATATCAATACTAAAAAAGAGGAGGATTATGAAGATTATAAAAGACAAAGGAAGATAACGAAGACAGAGATAAAAAAATCAAAAGAAAGAACCTGGGAAGAATTTGGAAACAAAATTGAGGAAAACTTTAAGGAGAATCAAAAATTATTCTACAGAACAATTAAGAACTGCAAGAAAGAAAAACACATAACATTGAAACAGATAGTAAACCAGCAAGGAGTCATAATAAAAGAAGACAAAGAAATCATGGAAAGATGGAAAGAACATTTTGAAGAATTATTGGAAGAAATACACATTAACAATGTCAGTAGAGAAGAAGAAAGTACAGATCTGGAAAACACAGAAATAGTGAATCAAGAAAATATTACAGAGGAAGAAATGAAGACAGTAATAAAAAAATTAAAAATCGGCAAAGCACCAGGTCATGACGGAATAAGAGCGGAACAATTAAAATATATGGGAGAGGAAGGAGAACAAATATTATTAATAATGCTGAATAAAATATGGGAAATAGGGCAAATACCAAAAGACTGGGAAATGGCAGTGATATTCCCAATACACAAGAAAGGAGACAGTAGAATATGCAGTAATTACCGAGGAATATCACTGCTATGTACAGCTGCAAAAATTTATGAGGCAATATTAGAAAATAAATTAAGAAAATTAATAGAGGTAAAGATTGAGAAAGCACAAAGTGGTTTCAGAAAAGGACACTCGACACAGGATCACATTTTTACCATAAGAAAACTAACAGAAAAAACCATAAGAGAAGACAGTAAACTGTACATAGCATTTCTGGATTTGGAAAAAGCTTTTGACAGGGTGCCGAGGGAAAAGATGTGGGAAATCTTAAAAATAAGACAGATTGACAAACAGCTAACGCAAGCAATAAAAAGTATCTATAAAAAGACATCCAACTATGTTAGAACAGGAAATGAAATTTCAAAGGAATTCATCACAACACAGGGTCTAAGGCAAGGAGGAGCATTAAGCCCACTGTTATTCATTATATACCTGGACAACATCTTAAAAAATATAAAAGACAAAACTAAAAAAATTGAAGTAGGACACCATAACTTAAAAAGGATTATGATAGCGGAGTGCGCCTTTGCAGATGACATTGCAATACTTGCAAAAAGTGAAAAAGACTTACAACATAACATTAACTTGTGGAATGAGGAATTAAAAAAGCACAATATGACCATAAACATAGACAAAACAAAAATAATGGTAATAGCGAAAGAAGAAATAGCAACGGAGATAAAAATAAATCACAGAGAAATCGAACAGGTAGAAACATTCACATATTTAGGACACACATTGAACAACAAAGGTAACTTGGAGCAAGAAATAAACAACAGAATTTTGACAGCAAACAAAAGCTACTACGCAATGAACAAAATTATCCTAAGAAATAAACAAGTTAAGAGAAAGACAAAAATGACACTATTCAAAGTATTATACAGACCAATACTGTTATATGGAAGTGAAACATGGACGACGAATCAGAGAGCAAAGAGTAGAATACAAGCTGCGGAAATGAGATACCTGGTTACAAATAGAGAGTATACATACTACCATGGAGAAAAAACAACTTGCTTGGTACGGCCATCTTATAAGAATGCCAGATGATAGCCAAACAAAAATGGTATGGAAGGCTAAGACGACAAAAAAGAAGAGTAGAGGAAGACCACAGAAGACATGGGAAAATAATATAGAAGACATACTGAAAAAGAACAATATCAGCTGTCAAGAAGCAAAAAGAAAAGCATCAAACAGGAAGGAATGGAAAGATTTCACAAATAACATAGAATAACAAAGGATAGAAAAACTAATCTCGACACCCGAAAGGGTAAAATGAGATTTAAATAGATTATATATATATATTTCTGCAAGTACCAGGAATAATGGTACAAAGTTTCAACTCAATCGAATGAACGATACTCGAACGAACAAAAGTACTAACAACTGTAGAAAGTTTCAACTCAATCGATGAAGTCGTTTTGAACGTAACGTAACGAACAGAATAAACTTTCATTGTTACACGCCGGGTAAACGGGTAGAAAATGCAACTGATTCTTGCCCCAAGGACGTGGTGACGTCTGACTCACTAAAAATGTCGTAAATCTGCGAGAAACCATAGCCAGGAATATATAAAATCGAGCTGCTAATAGTTCGGATACGGAGCGCACAAGAGTGAAAATAAATAAATGGAGCAGTGGAAATAAATAATAGACAGGGTTAATGTGTAAATAATAAATAATTATAGTGTTTAATGAGGGAAGTTCGTTATATTAATTAGAAAATCAACAGCGTGTCAAGCTAAAATCAGTAGAAATAAATATAAGATTTAGTAATGTGCGTATATTGCCAAAAATGAGCAGGTTTGTTTGTTTCAAATTGGAGTGCAGTCTCTGCTTCAATTTCTGACTGGTTGATTATGATGAAGCACGCACGAGAACAACAGTAACAAAGAGAATTTATAAAAATACAAAATGTGGGTGGTTGGTGCGGCCGGAGGCCGGTAACAAATTAGACCTCGTGTTTCATTACAGATATCATGAATGTATGTTAGCTGGTGCAGTCGGCACGGACGCAGGATCCGCTTTTTCAGTTTATTAATTCAAGTGCTCTTGAAACGGAACAATGCTGAAAACAAGTGCGTGTTTTTGTTGTATGTAATTCCGGTGCCCATGCTCTCTGCCACCGGTTCGTTACCGCTTCAGCGAATTCAATTTTACACTGTTGCCAATTAACCAACAGGGGAATTATTGGTGCTTATAGTTTGAGGGGTTATTGTCTGCCACCATTTCCCACACATTTTTCACTCTTGTATTCATTTCTTTTTGTCATGCATTAATTGTGGAACTCGATAATTCTAAGCCGATATTTTGGAAAACCAAACGTCTATTTTTCTTCCCCGTTCTTCCCTATCAGTTACACTATTTGTTGTTCAACTGTTCGAGGGTATATTCCAAAGAGTCCTCGTCTGCATTATCGTTCTAGAAAGCATCACACCCACAAAGATCCTTATCTGTACGAAGGGTGATGAATATGCCATAAATACCATCAGGATGTAAACCGATGCCTACATCACATACATCTTCTATTTTATATGGCGCCGGCGCGCAGCGTTCGGGACAGTTTGACGGCCACAAGACAGGGCCGTACTTAGGGCCAGCCATTAAAATTTAATAGCGGGAGGTTCATTTCATTGTCGGTGCATGAAACTACTTTGTGGGATTTTATTTGTTTTTCATTAGGAAAATATTTTTTCTAGTTTGTCATTTTAATTGAATGATGTTATAAAATGGGCAGACGATAATAAAAAAAACAACAAATATATAATACATCTGAAGGTGCATTCACAATTCATTTGTAGTCAGTAACTCAAGAATGTAAATTCAAACGGCGTTAGTTCAATCGTACGCTAATAATCCCAGCAGGCGAAGATGTATCCCACTTCTGAATTTTGCTGCGTGCGCTCGTACTCCTAAAGTTTCCATACGATCTTGATGAAACAAACGCCAATCGGAAGCCTATTTCAAGGCCTTTCGAATGATAACATCACTCGTTGTAATATCACGTATTGTTTTTGATATATTGATCCTCTAAGGAAATCACTATCATCTGTTTTGGAAATGAAAATAACGTTGATCTTGTGAGATAAACTTGCAAACAAATCCCTCATTCCACCTCTGGCAACCCAAAAAAACAAACCGAAACAAAAAAGTATGAAATGTCCAACACGGCTCCACGCCGGGCCGTCCCGAGCACAAGTGTCCCAGTGTAGGATTTGACCCTACCTCCTGCCAGCAAACCACCTTACCAAATTGAAATATCCCTCTTTAAACCCACTAGAACATCTAGTCACCATGAAACTCGGTCTGTAATCTCATGATGGTTTAACAGCGCTAGCAATTGATTCTATAATCTTTTCAATTTGGAAGATGTTATTGGCAGGACACAATAGAGATGGACAACACTGATATGATGTGTAGAAGGGGCCCAGAGGGGGAGGGGCCCTAAGGTGAGGTGGCTGTGAAACTAATGATGTTTGGATTGGTGTTGTATGATTTCTTATGTAACCGTAAATACATGGAAATGATGAATATCGCACCAAAAGATTCACGTCAATTAAAAGTAGACTATTTATAGTAATGAACGTAGGTACAGCTCAGAATAAAAGTATAATGGTATAAAGGTTTAAGTATAAATTTAACAGTCGTGTTGAAAGGGTTAACTCTGATTCGAACCATAAAAATACTATACGGCTATTTGGAAGATAAAAATACCATTTTATGGTACAATAAATACTCTTGTGGAAACATATTTAAACTGCTTTACATGTTTTAGTATCAATAAAGTACTGTTTTAAAATGAAATAAAATACATCACAAAATTTTAATTGCATGTAAGTAATCCTATCGGCACTATTATCTCACCGAAAAACAATGAAAAATTTACTCTATTCGACGCCTTTCAACAAATATATTATTACTGGCATTGATTGACTCATTATACGAATCAAAATAACTTTATTGACTGACTCATATATAAATAACAATTAAATGGAATAGGAAATAGATATTCTATTGTTTTATCTCTTTACACACAAAGCAAAATAAATTGCAGGAATATAAACAATGCTTTATATTCATATTAAGATTATTTTACTAGTTATTTGAAAATTTCCTGTTTCTTGTTATTCACTTCATTTTTTATTGCATCAAATACGGGTAGTTGTTGTTTTCTTCCTTAACAATATTTCCTTATTAATAATAATCAAAGTTTACCTTTCCTCGAAATAATTTCCAACTCCAGATCTCAAATTTCATTGAATTGTTATGTACCAAATTTTATTTGGAAAGCCCTGCTATTTTAAAAGTTAGGATTGCCGTCACTCACTCATCAAAACTTCTAAGAGTACTTTCCGTAATCAGCTTAAATTTCGTCTAAGATTAACAAGGAGATCGGGAAATCCTCTCCTGCATCAATTTTTCGGCTTCAACGTTTTGTATCAGAAGGTAGAACAGCTATTAATTACATTAAGATTTTTCAATTTCAATGAAGGGGCAGAACAACTAATAGAAGACTTAAAGGGAGAGCCAAAAAGGAGTAGAACAGGAAAATCCAAAAAGCAGTTGGAGGAAAAATAATTTTGTGGAATCAAATATTTTTATTCAATTTTGACGTTTTAAAGCTACATTATTAAATCCATAGCAACAGTCATAAGTAAATCTTTATTCACTGGTAATTTAAAATGAATTATTAGTGATTTAAAATAATTTAAATCATTGTTGGAGTTCCTTTTCATAAAAAGATTTCGATTTCCGAGGAATAATTTTCCCAACTGCAGCGGCTGCTTCGTTCAAAATGGTATCGAGGACGAGAACATTGTTTTAATCACTTTCTTCCATCAAATCAGACAATACTTTTCACAATTATAACGCTTCAACTCAAAATTCACAAAACTGACAATTTACAGACAGTCACACTCCCGAATGTTTGAAAAACAAACACTCGTCGCGATATCAACGAAGCTCGCCCTTGCAACTGCAATTTAAATTTTTTCGAATTTTGTTCCTCAGTTTCATGTTCCAAAAATTTACGCAAAATTGAATACAATTATGTATACAAACACGTGAATTAAACCTCTTTATTTGCTCAAAAAATTGAACCACTCGCGCTAAACGCGCTCGTGATTTTGAACTTTCTTTTCGCAAATAAACAGTGGTTTAATTCACTTGTTGTATGAATATCTAAAAAGCAGTTGGAAGAAAAATAATTTTGTGGAATTAAATATAAAATAGAATACAATATAAGAAAATGTATCGATTATTATCTATAAAGAAAAGAAATACCAACAAACTCAAACTCCAAAAAGTTCAACACCAGATTGAATGTTGAATGGTCGAAGAAGGATGACTTAAAATAGTATGTACAAATAATGGAGCAAAAATGGTTTACAAAGTCAGAGCAAATGAAAAAAAAAATCAAAAAAAGTTAACAAGGACACCCGAAAAGCAGCCAAGAGAAAAAAAATTTGGAAAGAAATAAGAAAGGACATTAGACTACAGAAAGGGGCGATAGGAAATAAAATACAAATAAATACTAATTCTCTAAAGTCCATCACTAGATGGGATAAAAAGAATCTGCTTTCATCGTTCCATTGTTTTGGATTTACCCAAGAGATTCTGAGAATCTGTCAAGTAAAATGCGCTTTCAGCCAAGTCGGTTGCTATGGAAACAGTAGGCCATTATTCTTATACTAAAACATTCCTAAATACTGATTTCCAAAATTCTACGACAACCAACAGATCTGAATTTATGCGCAAAATTAAAAAATAAATTCCCACTGAATTGCACTTCCGGTTCAGTCTATTGTTATGAAAATAGTAGGCAAGCTACAGCAGACTGAAATACCAAATTTCAATATTCTACACCTGATCGTTTCGAATTTATGCGAAAAATTCTAAAAGACTGTCGAGTAAAGTGCACTTCCGGCTCGGTGGATCTCGATAAAAATAGGATATGAGCATCTAGATGGTATAATCGTCCTAAATATTGAATTCTAACAATCTACGTTCAATCTTTTTGGATTTATGCGGAAAATTCAAAAAAAGTTGCGAATAAAATGCTCTTCCGGCTTAGCCGATTGTTACAAAAATAGAAGATGATCATTTAGATGCTACATCAATTCCAAATGGTTCCAGTATCCTATGGCTGATCATTCTGAATTTATGCGGATGTATAAAAAAAAGTTTCAAGTAAAGTGCACTTCCGGTTTAGCCGATCGCAATCATAATGCAAGATGTACTATAAGATATTATAGAAGTTTTTTCATATGAAATTTCAATATGCTATGGCGGATCATTTTATATTTATGAAAAAAAATCAAAATAAGCATTAAGTAAAGTGCACTTCTAGCCTGGTCGATTCTTACAAAAATAGCAGATAACCATTCTGATACAACATCAAGTTCAAATTCTGAATTTCAACATCCTACGGTTGATCATTCTGGATTTATTAGAAAAATTCGAAAAAAGCTTCAAGTAAAGTGCTCTTCCGGTACAGACGCTTGGGACCATAATGCGAGGTGCACAACTAGATCCTATACCAGTCTTGTATACAAAATTTCAACATTATACGTTCAGCCAGTTTTGAGATTTGCGAGTTACGCACGCACCCACGCATGAACATACGTACCGACATCAAGCCAAAAATAGTCAAAATGGATTCGAGGATGCTTAAAACGGATATATTCATCAAAATCACGATATGTGAATTTTGTTGATTTCACAATACTTCCTTGTACTTTGTACAAGTAAGTAAAAAGATTAACAAAACAAGACAGAAAGAAATAAAGGTTTATGTGGTGATTACTCGCGATATTAGGAAAAATACAAAAGTTCAAACACTAGATGAATGAAAGAGCTAAACAATTAAAAAAGAATAAAAAGAAAAGAGCAGTTAAGATGGTCCAAGTAACAAATAAAATATCAACAACGTAGCAACGAAGAAGATATACAAAGCCCGGACAAGTAACAAAGAAAAATACAAATAAGTTCAAACTTCCTGAACTTAACACTAGATGTATAGAAGAGCTCTACGATTAAGAAAAAATAAGAAGAGGGGCAGTCAAGATGCTATGTTCAAATAATAAAAAGCAAGAAACAAATATAATAAACGAAGCCAAATCAAATAATGAAAGAACTAGAGAAAGACAAAGAAAATGAAACGAGAAAATCTAGAAGATAGCTGCAAGAAGACAAAATTCCTGGAATGAAGGGAAAAAAGACCAGAAGATAGAAAGGAGAGAAGAGAAATGTGACAATTATTCTACAGTACTATAAAAAATTGAATTTAAATGAATTCAAACTTCCTTAAACCCATTACCAGATGAGATAAAAATGCTCTACTATCAAGATAGGATAGGTAGAGAAGCAGTTGAGATGGTACATCCAAATATTGAAAAAAAAGACAAAAAAAAAAACACAGTAACAAAGGCGGTATATGGATCCAGAACAAATAACAAAAGATCTAGAAGAAGACTCAGAAAAACATGAAAAGACATGAATCGGGAAATGATTGGAAGAAGAAATTCTCAGAATGAATTACAAATAGAGCACAAGACAGAAAGGAGTAAAGTGAAATGTGGTAGATATTTGCGATATTACAGAAAATACAAATAAGTTCATACTCCCTAAACCTAACATTAGATGAATAAAAAAACTCTACGATCAAGAATGGATAAGAAGGGCAGTCAAGATGATACATCCAATAATGTACAAAAAAAAACCGAGAAACAAAGACAATGTGCGAAACCAGATTAGATAATAAAGAACCTAAAGCAAAAAAGAAAATTTCAAAGACATTCACAAGAAGAGATTCCTGGAATCAAGTAGAAAAAAAGCGAACACAAGATAGGCAGTTTGGAGAAAAATATATCGATGTATCGACAATACCAAAAGAAATTAAATACAAATATATTCAAACTCTTCAAAGTCCATCACAAGATTGAATAGGAAAAGAGGAAATTGGGATGTGTGACCAAATAATAGGATGGAAAAAAGGAAAAAAAATGGTATACAAAACCAGTTCAAATAATAGAAAACTTGAGAAAGACACCAAAAGAAAATGGAGTAAGAAAATTTAGAAGACAGCTGCAAGAAGACATGAATAAAAAAAAAAGAAAACACAAGATAGAACGGAAAACAGAGAAATGTGGCGATTATTGGCACTACTATAAGGAATGAAATACAAATATATTCAAACTCTAAAGCCCATCACGAGGTTAAGTGAAGGACTCAACAATCAACAAGAGATAGGGAGAAAAGATTTGTGAATCCAGATCAGATAATAAAAAAAAAACTAGAGAAAGACACCGAGTGAATTAACGCAAGATATAAAGGAAAGGAGAAAAATGTGACAGTTATCCATAATACTAAAAGAAATGAATTATAAATAAGCTCAACTCTGTAAAGCTCACCACGAGGTTAAATGAACGGCTAAACGATCAACAAACGATAGAAAGCAGGATTGTACAGATAACGTGCTTAAATAATGGTATAGAACAGAGGCTCAAAGATATGTGAAGCCAGATCAAATAATAAAAGACCCAGAGAAAGACATCGAAAAAAATTTAATGGGAAAACTTGGGAGACAGCTGCAAGAGGGGAATATTCACGGAGTGAAGTTACATAAGGTAGAAAAAAAGTAGAGAAATGTGGCGACTATCGACAATACTGAAAACAGAAAAAGACGGAGAAAGTGGCATAAGAAAATTCCTGGAAGAAAGTGAGAAAAACCACAACAAGATAGAAAAGGAAGAACGAAAATTATGCAATTATTGACAATACTAGAAAAAATCAAATACACATGAAACATATAACGAGATTGGATGAAGGATAGGAAGAGACGCCAAAAATAAGAACTACAAAAAAACAAAAAAAAGACCTGCAAGAAGACACAATCTCCGGAGTGAAGTAAGAAAAAAAAACAAAGTTGGAAAGGAAAAATATATAAAGAAACAATGCTAAAGTAAATGAATGCAAATAAGTTCAAACACCCTAAGGTTCATAATGAAATTAGATAAAGGGCTGAACGATCTGCAAAGGATAGGGATCGGAGAAAGGAACAAATAATAAAAGATCTAAAGAAAGTCCAACACCAGAGATGGAATAAAGACGCGGAAAAAATGTCCAGTGTATGGAACTCGTACGTTTGGAGTGAAACTTCTTAACTAAAGTCCGGCCTGATGTTGATATACAATGCTTTACATTGACAGGGCTGCTGTTCTTTAAAAAAAAATGTCAACCTTATATGTAGAATTAGCAGAGTTTGTGAGCAAAATGAATAAATTATGTACGCACCCAAATAGAAATTCAGTTTTATATAACTGCTTGAGTAGGCCATGATGATTTAAGTACCAAAGTGATAATTAGTTATTTAATTAGAGATTGAGGTTGTAGGTTACAGGTCCCGTGTAGAGAAATAAATAAATAAAGTGAGTGCTGATTTAAAATACTATCTTGTAAGTTGGCGTCCAATTAATGAAGTTGCGACACAATCTTCCTAATCGTAAAAAAGAAAGTCGCGGATCGCATCGCATCATACATACATACAGATGTTAGCATAAATTTACGTATGTGGAGGTACACCTCTTAATCACTTTATATATTTATAGCAATTTTCGCGTAGGGAAAAATCTCGTTTTATTTACAGGCACATAAAACACGTTCTTAACGGCGCGGCGTTCATTAATTTCGATAAGATAACGGCGCTTACATCTGGAATTAGCTGCGTCGAAGGAGTTCCAGCGTTTTATGGCGAATTTATTGCTTTATTTATACTTATCATTACGCGTCTCTCCAATGAAATCCAGCCAGGATCTTTTGTGTTTATTTGTGCCTTGTTAGACACTCGTAGGTGTGGGATGCCAAGTCATTATATTCATTTTATTGTAAATAAAACACTCGATAATTTCAGTAATATGTCAATTTGAGATTTAAATATGTCATATATTTCACGTGCTATCAAAGCGATTGACGACTATTTATTTATTTTCCATTGAAAACAATTTAATTTATTTTCGGAGATAAACTGCAAATAATCATAAAATGAGGCATATCTTCACTACTTTTACCTAATACTATCATTCTAAACGTGATTTATTAACCAATATATTTTTAATATTCAATAAAAGATTATTTTTTATAATGCCAACTATCCTACTAGATAAGATTGTACAGGAAGATATATTATTCTTATAGCATTGAAACAATTTTATTTGAAGGATAAGTATTTTTTATATTTTTCTTTGAAATTCCGTTTCCGTTTGATTAAGTATCTGCCTCAATATTAGAGTTACAAATTATTATCAAGAAACAACAAAAACCTGAATAGGATCACAATAAAATTCGTTGGAGAATGCGGCATCTAAGCAATGCAGTTATTGATATATTTCGATTATCGTCTCTATTCATCTTGATTTGAATTACATAGCCATTTAGAACATCATAAAACCCATCCGAACGTTGTTTTATCGTTATTGATAACTGTCGCAACTGCGGACAACATTCCACACAGCTCTTGGTGGTCCTCAACCGAAGGAGAAGAAGAAGAATTCGGACATCTAATTCCATTTTAAATTTATAATCTCGTAATCTGTTTATTGCTTCAATAAAGGATGGATTATTTAAAGCCATGTCAGCGGAATTCTAGGTGGCGTACGCTCGCAATTGTTTCATTTATAAAACAAGTGAAGATCGCTCATACTTGAAAAAAAAAATCAACGGGTAGTTATTTTGAAATTGCGTACTGCCATACTGCTGTTTTATGGGTTAATTACAAATTCAGCTTTTCAGTAATAAAATTATACTTGGTAATTCTATTATCTGCATTCTTACATAAATTATTGTTTTTATTTTTCAGACAGATTTATAGTTTTTGATTTTTTATTAATTTCAGACTCTGTGTTTGTTTTCTTTTTGACATTGTGATGTCTTTATTGTTTTGAGAGCGTAGGAGCAAATATCAATCATTATTTTACAGAAAAAAATTTGACGTGAACATCACGTGACTTACTTGTACATCATTGGATATATATATAATACGATGTAATTTTGTGTTTGATTATATATATCATTGGATATATATAATCAAACACAAAATCTTATCGTGCCACAGTTAATCGTTTTGGATTTACCCGAGAGATTCTTAAAATCTGTCAAGTGAAATGCGGCTTTCAGCCAAGTCGGTTGCTATGGAAACATTAGGCCATTATTCGTATGCTACAATATTCCTAAATACTGATTTCCAAAATTCTACGACTACCAACAGATCTGGATTTATGCGCAAAATTAAAAAATAAATTCCTACTGAAGTGCACTTCCGGTTCAGTCTATTGGTATGAAAATAGTAGGCAATCATTCAGATGCTACAGCAGACTGAAAAACCAAATTACAATATTCTACACCTGATCGTTTCGAATTTATGCGAAAAATTCCAAAAGACTGTCAAGTAAAGTGCACTTCCGGCTCGGTGAATCTCAATAAAAATAGGATATGAGCATCAAGACGGTATAATCGTCCTAAATACTGAATTCTAACAATCTACGTTCAATCGTTTTGGATTTATGCGGAAAATTCAAAAAAATATTTCGAATAAAGTGCTCTTCCGGCTTAGTCGATAGCAATCATAATGCAAGGTGTACAACTAGATATTATAAAAGTGCCTTATACAAAATTAAAATATTCTATGACTGATTGTTTAGAATTTATGCGAAAATTCAAGAAGTCTGTCATATAAAGTGCACTTCCGGCTCAGCCGATTGCTACAAAAATAGAAGATTACCAATTAGATGCTACAGCAATTTCAAATGCTGAATTCCAGTATCCTATGGCTGATCATTCTGAATTTATGCGGAAAATTAAAAAAAAGTTTCAAGTAAAGTGCACTTCCGGTTAAGCCGATCGCAATCATAATGCAAGATGTACAATAAGATGTTATAGAAGTTCTTTGTACGAAATTTCAATATGCTATGGCGGATCATTCTATATCTATGCAAAAAAAAAAAAAAGTTTCAAGTAAAGTGCACTTCTGGCCTGACCGATTCTCACAAAAATAGCAGATAACCATTCTGATAACAACATCAAGTTCAAATACTGAATTTCAGCATCCTACGGTTGATCATTCTGGATTTATTAGAAAAATTCGAAAAAAGTTTCAAGTAAAGTGCACTTCCGGTACTAATGATTGGAACCATAATGCGAGGTGCACAACTAGACTCTATACCAGTCCAAAATACAAAATGTCAGCATTATACTTTCTACCAGTTTTGAGATTTGCGAGTTACGCACGAACGCACGCACGTACGAACGCACGTACGAACGCACGCACGCATGCACGAACATACGTACCAACTATCGATATCAAGCCAAAAATAGTCAAAATGGATTCAGGAATGCTCAAAACGGATATTTTCATCAAAATCTCGATAGGTGTATTTTGTTGGTTTAATAATACTTATTTTTTACTTTGTATCCATTTTGACTATTTTTGGCTTGATGTCGGTACGTATGTGCCTTCGTGCGTAACTCGCAAATCTCAAAACGTATTATGTTGAAATTTGGTATTTAAGACTAGTATAGGGTCTAGTTGTTCACCTCGCATTATGGTTACAATCGTCTGTACCGGAAGTGCACTTTACTTGAAACTTTTTTCGAATTTTTCTAATAAATCCAGAATGACCAACCGTAGGATGTTGAAATTCAATATTTGAACTTGATGTTGTATTAGAATGTTATCTGCTATTTTTGTATGAATCGGCCAAGTCGGAAGTGCAGTTTACGAGTATTTATAACAGCCATTCAGAATTTGCCGTATAGAACAATCAGTTCAATTGAAATGATAAGGTAGGCAATGATAATCTGTTGTCAATTTTTTAATTTTGTTTGAAATTTTACATGTCAAAATATTTTTTCCTAAATTTTATTTCGTAAGCATGACAAAAGCGACAAAACTGGATCAGAACATGCTTTTTCATACAAATTTGAAATGAATTTTCATTATGTTGGTCACACGGTCCATCTTTAATTTCAGCATTATTGAATTCTAAATATACATACTTATCAAACCTCTTGTAGGCATGAAAAACAAAATGAGGTACTGAAATCTACGACTATCTGAGGGTCTAAAAGTACAAGGAAATATTGTGAAACCGACAAAATTCACATATAAAGATTTTGATGGATATATCCGTTTTGAACATCCCTCAATCCATTTTGACTATTTTTGTACGTATGTATGTGAGTATGTGCGTAACTTGTAATTCTCAGAATTCGTCAAACGTATAATGCTGAAACTTTGTATAAAAGACTGGTACTGGAACTTACAGGATCCGTTGGCGGCGCTGCTAACAAAAACAATATGGCCGTCAGTAGGTAGAAATTAGCATTGCATTTATAGACGTGACGTATTATTATTTATTTCCTCAAAATGTAAATAATTTTGTCAGCTCAATTGCATGATATATTGAAGCTTCTTCAATTGATGGCCAGTTTGCAAAATATTGTCGAAGCTAAACAGCTAATAAACGCAAAATTAATGATAATATACGAAACGACTGAGCTGTCATTTGTAAAATTAGTTATAGATGCGACCAAATTGAAGTACAAGTTGATAAATGTCAATCCTTCATGAAATTGATCAATAATTGAATTTATTAATAAGATTTTTATAATAAATAAATTGTAAAATGCAAAATTATTTTTTACATTGCACTAACCTGAAAAAATGTGTGAAATTAGTTACGGATCTGATTGAATTTCTAATGCTCACTCAAGTAGAGTATTAGAGAAAATACTTTTATTATCAATTCACGAAGGTTGAAAATTCAGTATTCCACATAAAACTACACCAAGAGTTTTTAAGGTAATCTAATTTAAACTGTCATTTTGGCATTCAATCTTAAAACGTTTATTTTGCTTGGAGTAAACTTCTTTTGATGACATATCATCGTTTAACTTCATTTTTAGTTGCGTAAATCACAATATCACAATTTAGATCTGTCAATGCGTTCGGAACCATTTTTTCGATGCAAAGACGTTGAGTTTTCTTTCTGCAACTTATTCTGCGCTTTGGCATTTCCACCTAATGCACGCCATTATTTTTAGTACACTACAAAACCATGAATTGCGCATTTTATTCTGTAACTCTCAATAGGATCTAGGATCTTGATGTGCACCTCGCATTATGGTTGCAATCATCTGTACTGGAAGTGCATTTTACCTGATACTTTTTTTGAATTTTCCACATAAATCTAGAATGATTAGCCGTAGGATACTGGAATTCAGTATTTGAAATTGATGTAGCATCCAAATGATCATCACCTATTTTCATCCCAATTGATTAAGCCGGAAGTGCACTTCATATTACAGACTTTTCGAATTTTTCTCATAAATTTAAAATGATCAGTCGCAGAATATTGAGATTTCGTGCTAAGCACTTTATTAGCATCTAGTTGTACACCTTGCATTATGATTGTGATCGGCTAAGCCGGAAGTGCAGTTTACTCGAAACATTTTTTAACTTTCCGCATAAATCCAAAACGATTGAACGTAGAATATTAGAATACAATATTCATGATGATAGTACTGTCTAGATGCTCATATCCTATTTTCATTGAGATCGATTGAGTCGAAAGTGCACTATACATGACGATCTTGGAATTTTGCGCATAAATTTAGAACTGTTAGCCGTAGAATCCTCAAAATCAGTATTTAGGAATGTTGTAGCATAGCAACCGACTAGCCGTGGAATGATGAGATGTTGTGTTTGATTATATATATCAAATGATGTACAAGTAAGTCACGTGATGTCCACGTCAGATTTTTTCAAATAAAATTTGTTTGAGCATGAGAGAAAGTGCGAGTCCAACGTTGGTCATAACTTGATATAAAAAGAAAAACGGCTGGATAAACTTGCGGATTATTTATTCGAATTCGCCTCTTTAATATTCATACAGTTAACTGATTTTCATCAGCTCCGTTTGAAATATGTTTTGTGGACCGAAAAAAGGAAAACATAAATACTGGTTCATGATTTAGAAGTATCGTATTTCTGGTCCTTGTCACGGCATTCATAATTCGAGTTATCCTCTCATTTATAACACACGCGATTCTTTTACTACGTTTACAAATTCAAAATTATTTTATTAGCAAATTAACAACATAACTCCTTTGGATTCTTGTTAAGACAATCTCGGTCAATATCAATTGGATTAAAGAATAAGGGTTTAGTACATAGAATGACGACATATCAGGGTTTCGTATTAAAACGATGGCGTGAGACTGCTTCCTAATCAATCTGTGAGGTATCTTGCAGGAAATTTTCATATTATTCCAATTATGTAAATGTAAGTTGGTATTAATTAAAATAACAGTTGAGGTACACTACACGGAACGATTTGTAAACGTACCATTCCATGTGAAACAAATTCAGTTTTTGTTGTGTATTTATATAAACAAATTAACCGTGAATCAACATTAAATTACGTTATATTAATTGCAACGAGTGTGTTGTACATAAAAGCGAGTGCAAAAATGCATGGAACCCGTTTTGTACGATATATAAACATGATTCTGTTTTGTTAAGTAGAATATGTTATAAATGTACTAATTTATCACAGTCATTAATTTATATTAAGTCATTTTCAAGTTATTATTCTACAAATTTTCAAGCCTTTTCGATTATTTACCGTCTGGATACGTCGCAATATAGTGTCAACTAATATTTCAAAATTCTCAAAAGTGTTTAAGCTTATTTAACGCAATCCCACTAAATTTCTGCAACTTTTAATCAATGTGGATGAATCTTGGATTTATCTCTTCATGCCAGAGACAACGCAGCAGTAAAAACAATGGATTGAAATACGGGAAAGTGCGCCTAAAAATCCAAAACAGTTCCATCTGCGGGAAATGTCATGGTGTAGTACTCATAGACTACTTAAAATAAGGTATTATTGAACAAAATCAATAATGCAATTAAAGTTAAACTTCCTCATCGGGAAAAAAAAGATGTTATTACAACATGATGATGCCCCTGCGCATAAGTCTCGCGTTGTTGCAGTAAAACTCGAGGAACTCCGATTCCAAGTGCTCTGTATTCGCCAGATTGGCTCCCAACTTGGAGAAATGGAAGATATATTAAAAAACAGTCGCAATGGCAAACCCCTTGGAAAACATAAATCATGGGTATGAAACGCTACAACTACATATCTATAAGCTCATACTCAAGAAAAATACCAAAAGGATTGAAAATGGGACATAATGAAGGATATCAAAAAGTATGCCAGAATTACAGAGTAATTATACGACTGAACACTATGTACAAAATCCTATCTACAGTATTACAAAGAAGGTTAGCAAATGTAACTAGAACTACCATCAAAAGAAAATCAACAATAAACACCATACATATAGTAAAACAAATTATTGAAATAAAAACGTAGAATGTAACATGAAAACAGATATACTGTTCGTGGATTTTAAACAAACGTTTGACTCAATCAAAAAGGAAAACTGATGACAGCTTTAAAAGAACTAGAAATACTAGGCAAACTAAGAAGACTAATAGGTCAATGACAAAAACAAAAATTAATATTATAACACAGAAAAGAGAAACAGAAGATTTTGTAATAAACAAAGGAGTAAGACAATGTGCTATAAGTAACCCTAATGAATTTAGCATCAGAATATGTGCTGCGAAACATAGAAAAAAAATAATGTAAGAGATATACTCTTGGGATTTCAGTCAATATTTAAATTTTATTTCTTTTCTGCCTTACAGTTTCGGCTGCACCTCAGCCATCCTCAAAAGCGAAATGAATTATTGTTTAACAATAATTCATTTCGCTTTTGAGGATGGCTGAGGTGCAGCCGAAACTGTAAGGCAGAAAAGAAATAAAATTTAAATATTGACTGAAATCCCAAGAATATATCTCTAACATTATTTACATATCCAGTCAGCGTCAACCATTTTATCCAATAGAAAAAAAACATTAAGAACAAAAGTAGGACAAATAATAGCATACGCTGACGGTATAGCGATCATAACAAAAAATAGACAAACGATGAAAAAAATGTTACAAGAATTAATAACAGGATTAGAAATAAATAACAATAAAACAAAAATAATTAAATTCAGAGAAACAACAGAGGATAAAGAAATAAAGATTGCTAAAAACACTATTGAAAAGTTAGATAGATTTAAATACCTAGGTGTCACAAAAATTAATAAAGAAGAAATAAAAGCAGAAATAGGAGACAATATAACAACAACAAACAGAGCGTTCTATGCAAATAAAAAACTCAGTCAAAAATAAAAAGAATGAGAATATATAAAACAATAATAAAACCAACAGCACTCTATGCTGCCGAAACAATGACAATGAAGAAAAAGACGAAGAAGATACAATATAATATGAGATTAGAAATAAATATCAATAGGACAAAAAGAATTGAAGAATCATCTAGATGATGAAAGCGCATTTTTGACAGCTCATGAATGCTTGTTACTTCAGAGATTTTGCAAATTACCATCTCCCACAATTACTGAGCTTGAAATCAAGCAGTTTGGGCAAACTTATGTAACAGCAGCTTTCATTTAGTACTAGTTTCAAGTTGACTATTTGATAGGTACATAATTTATGCATGTACAAACTCAAAAATACCTTTTAATCTTTATTGTTTAGTTATTGACTAACGGGAGGTCAAGTGCTGTACCTTAAAATAATAAATTGATCTTCATCAAAGCTATATAAAAAAAATACACCAAAAGTAAACAAATTTTCATCCAATAATAATAATTCATTCTAATAAGCTTCAAATTCGCGTCAAACAAGTCATTGAATGAATCCCGGACAGATTTGACAACTGTACATAATAATAGTGACACCCGCGCCGAAAGTTGTAATTAAATTTTTATCTACTTTAATAAATTTTAGTTGCCATATCCCTAATGTCATATATACCTATGCGCATTGTTTCACTTGAAACAAGTAATTGAATAATTTAATCTTCCTCAATCACTGAGCTTGAATTGAAGCTATTTGTGCAAACCTACGAAACAGCAGCTTTTATTTAGTACCAGTTTCAAGTCTGTAAATAGTATAGTTGCTGAGAACTCAGCGTCACGCCAGCCAGCCGGCCAGCCAGCCAGACAGACAGCCAAAGTGAATATAATAGTGATTTTTTCCGAAAAATGCGCTAATAATGAAATCTGGAAAAACAACTAAGGACTTAGAAATGAAGATTGAAGAATATACTTTTGAAACGGTTGATATGTTCTAATACCTAGGTGCCACAGTAACAAATAAAGAAGAAATAGAAGCAGAAATAAAAAAGAAGATAGCAGCAACAAACAGAACTCTCTACGCAGATAAAAAACTATTGAACAGTAAAACTATGTCAAAAATAACAAAAATGAGAATATATAAAACAATAATAGAACCAATAGCACCTATGCTGCCAAAACAATTACAATATTTAAAAAGACGAAGAAGATTCAAGGATAATGGAAAAAATTATAAGAACAGTACTAGGGCCAGAAAAAGTATCAGGAAAGGGTTATAGATCCAGAATAAATCACGAAATAGAAAAATAATTAAAAGTAGTTCAAAAAATTAAACAACAAAGAATAAAATAGCTCGGGCACATATGGGGAATTGAACAAGGCACAATAAAGTTAATCCTAGAATCAAACCCTGAAAATAAAAAAAAAAGTAATACTAAAATCATCATGGATAAAAGAAGTAAAAGATTTAAAAAAAGTGAATAACAAAATGGAAAGAGGAAACAAGACATGGGAAGAAATGTTTTAATATAGTGAATAACATCTGAAAAAAAAAATGGAGAGTGATCTGCCTCCAAAAAATGGAGATGCGCTATCATCAATTCAACATTAGAATATGTGCTACGAAATATAATAAAAGGAACATTAAGAACGAAAGTAAGACAAATAATAGCATATGCTGACAAAATAACAATCGTAGCAAAAAATAGACAAATGATGAAAAAAATGTTACAAGAAATAATAACGGAAAGTAATAATATAGAATTAGAAAAGAATATCAATAAAACCAAAACGGAGCAAAAAGGAATAAAGATTGAAGAATATATTTTTAGAAAGGTAAATAGATTTAAATATCTAGGTGTCACAATAACAAATAAAGAGAAAAGAGAAGCAAAGACAGAAAAGAAAATAGCAACAACAAACAAAGCGTCCAACGCAAATTAAAAACTAATGATAAACAAAACTCTGTCAAAAATAACGAAGTTGAGAATATATAAAACAATAATAAGACCAATAAGTGCATTCCATGCTGCCGAAACAATGACAATGACGGAAAAAGACGAAGAAAATTTAAGAATAATGGAAAGAAAAATCACGAAAACAATACTAGGGCCAGAAAAAGTACCACAAAAAGAATGTAAATAAAAAAAAAGTAATGAAGAAAATAAAATAAAACAAAATAAAATGGCTGGGACACGTATGAATTACTGGAGAGCAAGGCGCACTTTTAAGAAATAAAACTTTGTCAAAAATAACAAAAATGAGAATATATTAAACAATATGCTGCCGGAACAATGACAATATTTAAAAAGGCGAAGAAAATTTAAGAATTATGGAAAGAAAAATCATAAGAATAATATTAGGGCCAGAATAAGTATTAGAAAACAAATGTAGACCAAGAATGAAGCCGGCAATTGAAAAAGAATTAGAAGACAGTGAAAAAAATAAATCAAAGAATAAAATGGCTCGAACACGTATGGAGACATGGGAAACAAGATGCAATGAAATCAATAACAGAATGGAACCCAGCAGAAAGTAGAAAAATAAGAAAGAGTAAGATCATCATGGATAAAAAAGTAGAAGAGTTAAAAACAGTTGGAACAACAAAATTAAAAGAGAGAACAAGAAATAGGAAGAAATAAGATCTAAAACCAGAAATAAAAGTGTTCCCCTTAAAAAAATGGATCTAGAAAGTTCCGTTTAGGAGTGGCAAAACTTCGCAAGAAGTGCTAAGCCATCTTATTTTAATACGTGCACGAAGGAATGTGAGATTGGGCATCCTTTTATATGGAGAAGGAGTGCAGAAAGCTAAAATGGAAAAATTTCTGGCCTCTAACTCTCATTTCCTCGGTTATGCGTTTTCTTGATCAGGACGACAATTTTTCGAACTATTCTTGTATTGATTTCCAACATAAAATCTTTCACGACTCCAGCGGTAATCATCTTGTTGAAAGATATAGATATAGTGTAAACGTAGTGAAACTTTTCCCGAAGTTTCCGTGCTTCATCGCCGTCCATTCTAGTGGCGCGTCGCGGGTACCACGACGTGACAACGTGTCGAACTGACATAAATTTTAATGCTTCTTTTCTTTTTTTACCGTTTATACGCGATTTAGAATCGAATTTATGTTCTTTGAAATAACCGTTTTCATTGGAACTTGACTCGTGGCGAATTGCTATTAAGGGGTTTAGCATTTTGCCGGTGTTATCCGCATTGTGTCGTGGGACTGCGAATTTATTATTCCAGACAAAATGACTTTGTTATTTCTTGATTGCATTCTTATTTATTGCAACTGGCAGATTAAATCAAAATTAATATCATTATAGAATCATTAAATGATGCATTGACTAATAAATCAAAATTTGCAAAAGTGAAACGGAGTATAATAGTTTTTGACCTACTGGAGGCAATTTTGCAGAATAAAAAAAGTATAAGGTGTAAAGATGTTTAATCTCAGAAAAATAGAGCAAAAAAATTATGACCTTATTCCAGGCGAAGTATATCTGAAAAATTACACGTTTGTTGCAAAGAAATTTCTTTGGAAGGATTTTAATTACACTTACTCATGGTAACTAGTCATAATTTAATTACCACATGATTAGTTTTCTTGCAATTGCTTTCCTAGCTTGTAAACTGAGTCACTTTTAACCACTGAAGTACTGCTTTCAGAGGATGATTTGAGGAAGAAAGAAAAGATAAAGTACGCCACTGCTGAAAGCTCGCTATCAGTTCATCATACAAGCGGTGCTTAATGTGTAATTTAGTAAGTTCTGTGCCGACTTGGTTATCAGTTTATCAAAGTTGAGGCAGACTTCTAATTCAGTGGTAGTTCCTTCTAAATTACAATATAAATACAGGTGTGACGGCGGGCAAATGCTCCCCGACAACCCCACACAACCGCTGTCTATGCCTTCAAGTGTAATCAAGTCATTACGATCTCGAGATTATATCCAGTGAGCAGGGTAGGTCAGTGGCTGTCAAAATTAAATGATGGGTGGGATCTCCGGTTTCAATCGGCTAATTTGGTTCTAATTTGGAGAATAATTCTTCATCCTCAATTGAATCTTTTAAAATCCAAGATGGCCGCCATCTATTACCACACGACAAACAAATTATCTGGCTGTCTCATGTAATTCGTTAATAAAATCGGCGTGACTCGTCTGTTTAGTTACCGATGTTATCGGCAGAGCCCGCTAATTTATACACCACGCTCTTTTGTTTAGTGTTGTGTTTTGTCCGCAGGGGGCCGACGAGGATGATGGCGCTTCGGTCACTTCGGTAAGTCTGTCTCATTTCCTCACGACTTTTTCAATTCTTACATTTGCTTATTTCTTGTCTGCTGCACTTGATTCTTTTCTTGGAGTCATCCTCATGCTTTCAACATTACATCCTTCATTCCGCATTCGATCTTTCCTTGTATACAGGGTGCAACGAGCCCTCGATTTAAAAAATGAAAAATTGGATATAAAGTGAAACTACTGCTCCGTGTGACTGCCCGTTGAGAAGAAATAACTGTATTAGCGGTTTGATAAACATTGAGCATGGTTGGAGCGGGCTCCGCCCGCTCGTTAGCTGGCTGCGAAGCACCACTGAAAAAGCTATTTTTTTTGCATGTCTAGGCCCAATAATATTATTCCGACTCTGCGCTATTTCATTTAACATTTAATTTATTGATAATACATTCTAAATTCAAACAATAACCGGTTCAAACCAAGTAACCGACAGTCGACAGTATTTTTCTTTTAGTTTGTGAGTACTGTATTAGTTGTGTGGCTTGTGTATGTTGTAGTGTTCTTCTCTCGCATTTTCCGCTTCGTTTACGCTTTTCTGTAAAGTTTTCTTGTCTAGTGACATAAATCGTGACATAAAGTGACGCCTTGGTGACATGTGTGTAACTTCAGGACTCTAAAAGGACAGAGTGGATCGTCGCAGCAGCAAGGGGGGACTATCAAGCGTTGGCGAAGTTGGCGTCCAATAATCCCAGGCTTGTCAAAACTAAGGTAATTTATTTTTTGAATTCTCTCAATTGGTGGAAAACAATAATATGGAAACACTAAATTTGAAACACATCTGCAGCAAATTAGAAAATGTTTTTATGCATATGTGATGCATAAATCCACTAGACAATTAAAACTGATTGACTAAAAGTTTTATAGTTAACATATGTTTTCGTCATTTTAAAATAACTTTTATATTGTCTTCTAATTGCTTTAGGGCTCTTAAATTTCGAATGAAGCGCACGTAGATCATAATCATAAACTTAACACTATTTACATCGTCCTACGCGCGAGTGATTATTACGAAAATCTACCCGAAATTTGTTATTTGGTAATAGGCTCCTAATAAAAGTGATAATTCGAAACTAATAGGATTGACTTTAAGATTTATTTGATTCTCACAATATTTAGTGAATGTATGTCGAAATCATAATGAGACTCGAAACTGTATTTCTCATGCTAAAAAAAATTTATAAGCTTATAACTGATTAAATTTTTGTCTTAGTGTACTCGTAGAGGTTTCAAATGATGGAATGGACTATCAAGGAGTGAAAAATAATAACAAATTGTTCCTTTAGTTCTATTGTATGTTTGTTTATGATTTAATATTATTCTCACTATAATTTTGTATATGCTAAACGGTTTTTGATGACAAAATAAGTGCAATAGCTGTAGTTCTTACGGAACCAGTGTTATGTTATGAGAGTACTGAAAATCAGTTCATGAACTATCCAAAAAGTATCAGAATTGTTCAAGGAGTTCCAAATGATACACAAAAGATGCTACCGCATTATTAAATGAACATAAACTAACTCTGCAAGGGAACAGAGTCAGAAAACAATAACCGAAGTACTCTAATTAAAAAACTATCCAGATTCATGTGATAAACTCATTGAATAATGTACTGTCAAATCAATATCATCAATGTTACTGACTCCATTTATCTGTTTTCGTTTGGAGCAAGTATTCTTTTCTCTTAATATTTTTTTTTGTGTTATCCTTATTTTTTTATGACGCTATCAACTTACTAACTAATATTTGTTTACTCAAGGATAGTTGAAAAGTTTAAATTTGCTGGACCAAACATTTTTGATCTCAGATAATTTTCCGAGGTAAGGTAACGTTGCTTGAACAATTATTAGAATATTCGAAATTTAGTGAGTTACCCAATTGGCCATGTCATTGGACGTAATGGTCCAAAAAGGACTATCGGAACGTTTGTAGCAGTGTTCCTATTCAAGGACGCATAAAAACTTGCCTAAATCATTTTTGGAATCTTCCATAACGCTTTAAAGGTTATACAATATCTCATAATGTTCTAGAACGCTTCAGGATTTTGTCAAATATTATAGAACACTCCACATATTTCAAAATGTTCTTAAAATGTTTTATAATGATTCACGCCATTCCCACATGCTTCTGAACGTTATAAAATGTTCTAGAACACTCCAGGACATTATAAAATGCTCCACACCCTTCCAAAATGCTTAAAAAAAATCAGAACGCGTCAAATCTAAATTTTATGCTTTTAAATGTATCAGAAAACTTTTAGAATGTTTTAAAATGCTTTTAAACGTTATACAATATTCCAGAATGCTCTACGGCGTTATAAAATGTTCCATAACATTCTCAAATACTTTTAAATTTTACAGGATGCTTGATTAAATTATTCTTAAGAAGTTCCATAACACTTTAAACGTTGCACAATGTTCTAGAACAATTCAGGATTTTGTAAAATATAGAGCATTTCACAATGCTCTTGAAATGTTTCATAAAGCTTTACAACTGGATTTAATGTTCTAGAATGATCCACGTCACTCCTAAAACATCCTACATGCTTCTAAACGTTATACATTGTTTCAAAATGCTCTAGAAAATTCCAGGACATTATAAAATGTTCCACAGTATTGTAAAGTGCTCATTAATGCTTTAAAACTTAATTTTATGTTCTAAACGTTTCAAAACACTCTTAAAACGTGCTTCTGGATATTATAAGATGCTTTAAAATACTTCAGGACATTTGGAAACACTCCAGGACGTTATAAAATGCTCACACCCTTCCAAAATACTCATAAATCTTCCAGAATGCTATAAAACTAAATTTATTGTTTTTAAATGTACAAGATCACTCTTAGAACGTTTAAGAATGCTTTTAAACGTTATACAATCTTCCAGAATGCTCCAGAATATATGAGAACGTTCCATAACATTCTAACATACTCGAAGATACTTCAAAAATTGATTAAATCATTCTTAGAACGTTTCATAACACTTTAAACATTATACAATATTTCATAATGTTTTAGAACGCTTCAGGATTTTGTAAAATGTTATAGAACATTTCACATATTTCAAAATGCTCTTTAAATGTTTCATAAAGCTTCAAAACTCGATTTAATGTTCTAAAATGATCCACGCCACTCCTAGAACGTCCCACATGCTTCTGAATGTTATACAATGTTCCAAAATGCTCTAGAACATTTCAGGGCATTATAAAATGTTTCAAATTTTTCTTAGCACGTCCTAGAATGCTTCTGAATATTATAAAATGATCTAAAATAATTCAGGGCATTCGAAAACACTCCAGGACGTTACAAAATGCTTCACACCCTTCCAAAAAGCTCATAAATCTTCCAGAACGCTATAAAACTAAATTTGTTGTTCCTAAATGTACAAGAACACTCTTGGAACGTTTCAGAATGCTTTTAAACGTTATACAATGTTTAAGAATGCTTCAGAACATATGAGAACGTTTCATAACATTCTAAAATATTTTGAAAATATTCTGAGAGGCTTCAAAAATTGATTAAATCATTCTTAGAACGTTTCATAACACTTTAAACGTTGTACAATATTTCATTATGTTTTAGAACGATTTAGGATTTTGTAAAATGTTATAGAGCATTCCACATATTTCAAAATGGTCATAAAATGTTTCAAAAAGCTTCAGAACTACATTTAATGCTCTAAAAGGATTCACGTCACTTCTAGAACGTCTCAAATGCTTCTGAACGTTACACAATGTTTCAAAATGCTCTAGAACATTGCAGGACGTTATAAAATGTTCCAAAGTATTCTAAAGTGCTCATTAATGCTTCGAAACTTGTTTTTATGTTCTAAAATGTTTCAAATCACTCTTAGAACGTTCTAGAATGCTCCTGAATATTATAAAATGCTTAGAAATACTCCAGGACATTTGGAAACACTCCTGGACGTTATAAAATGCCTCACACCCTCCCAAAATGCTCATAAATTCTTTAGAACGCTTCGAAGCTCAATTTTGTGCTCCTATATGTACCAGAACACTTTTAGAACGTTTCAGAATGCTTTTAAACGTTATGCAATGTTCCAAAATGCTCCAGAACATTTGAGAACGTTTCATAACATTCTCAAATACCTTGAAAATATTCGGGAACGCTTCATATATTGGTCAAATCGTTCTTAGAACCTTCCATAACACTTTAAACGTTATACAATATTTCATAATGTTCTAGAACTCCTTAGGATTTTGTAAAATGTTATAGAGCATTCCACAAATTTAAAAATGCTCTTAAAATGTTTCAAAAAGCTTCAGAACTGCATATAATATTCTAAAATGATTCACGCCACTTCTAGAACGTCCCACATACTTTTGAACGTTATACAATGTTTCAAAATGCTCTAGAATACTCCAGGATGTTACAAAATGTTGCACAGTATTGTAAAGTGTTCATTAATGCTTCAAAACTTGATTTTATGTTCTAAAATGTTTCAAATCACTCTTAGAATGCTTCTGGATATTATAAAATGCTTTAATAGTTATTTATGATATGAGTGTTAAAAGTGTCATTTTATTTTGTGACAAAGGAAGTTTAGGACACGACGCGCAGCGGAGTGGCGTAACCTTTGGAACAAAATAAAATCACTTTTAACACGTATGTCATACACTATTTTTTATACAAACACTATTGTTAGTGATAATAATGAAGAATTGGTAAAAATTTCTACAAATTATGACATATTAGATGAACTGTCATTTATATAGCAACTACGTATTCCTTGATAGCAACCAATGTTTTGTTGTTATTTACACAGTTTGACAGATATTTTGAATGAAATGGATAGTCAACAGAATAGATTAATGCCAGCTGAAATTGACGGAGCAGCTACTAGAACTGTTCATTATCTTATTACCTTCGAAATCGATGCAACAGTACGAGATCGCATGCGGACGTTTTTTGAAATGGTGCGAAGATAAAAAATTTTCTAGTAAATATTGTAAGACTGCTTTTTTGGCGCACTTTGAAGAGGAATTCAAGTTGTGGAAATCGTCAACGTTATGGTCGAATTACTCTGTATGTAAAGACTATGTTGAAAATAAAGAACAATCAAGATTAAGCAAACATTATATATTAATGTTCAAAGTGAATCACTTTTAACACGTCGCCAATGGTAACGTGTTAAAAGTGAATTACTTTTAACACGTCGCCAATGGTAACGTGTTAAAAGTGATAAAAATGTCATAAATTGTTATTTTTAATACGCTAAGCAACCATTAAAAGTCGTACTTTTAATAGTGTTTGTATAAAAAATACTTTAGGACATTTAGAAACACTCCAGGACGATATAAAAGGTTCCACACTCTTCCAAAATGTTCAAAAATTTTTCAGGACACGTCAAATCTAAAATAAATGCTCTTAAATGTACCAGAACACTTTTAGAACGTTTCAGAATGCTTTTAAACGTTATACAATGTTCCAGAATGCTCCAGAACATATGAGAACGTTCCATTCTAAGATACTTTAAAAATATTCTATGATGCTTTAAAACTTGATTAAATCATTCTTAGAATGATTTATAACATTTTAAACGTTATACAATATTTCAGAATCCTCCAGAACAAATGAGAACTTTCCATAACATTCTAAAATACTTTGAAAATATTCGAGGTCGCTTTAAAATTTGATTCAATCATTCTTAGAATGTTCCATAACACTTTAAATGTTATAAAATGATCAAGAATGCTTCAGAACATATGAGAATGTTCCATTACATTCTAAAATACTTTGAAAATATTCGAGGAAGCTTCAAAACTTGATTCAATCATTCTTAGAATGTTCCATAACGCTTTGAACGTTATACAATGTTACAGAATACTCTTGAACGCTTCAGGACTTTGAAAAATGTTGAAGAGCATTCCACATACTTCAAAATACTCTTAAAATGTTTCAGAAAAACGTAATAAAATGTTCTACAGCATTTTAAATTTCTCATAAATACTTCAAAACTTGATTTTATGTTCTAAAATGTTTCGAATGCTTCTGAATATTATAATAGTATATTGTACAACAAGTATAGAAAATTACCTATTTCACACGAGGTGTGTAATTTTCAGCACGAGACGGAGTCGAGTGCTGGAATCACACAAGTGTGAAATAGGTGATTCTATACGTGTTGTACACTATACTTTTTCTACGATCACAATTTTTAATGAAATATGTAGGTAAATCATTCGTATAACTGAGATTTTAAATCTATTTTCACAAATATAAAATAATTTAGGCATTTTAATTGTTTGCTCTGCTTATTTATTGTGATATTAATTTTAGTTATGATTTGGAACATTATTGATATATTTTCTATCAGTTGATTGACATTTCATTATTGTGTAATCTAATTGTTGCAAACTACGGAAAGATTGTATCTGATTGGCTCACTCTCACCAGGCGACCTTCTGATTGGTTCATTAGTTAGAGTTTTCTGTGATCTGGGGTAGCGTGTTTTCTAAATTTTCGTCACTAACCATTTTCCAACTGCAGTAATGATATTTGTGGATATCTAATTTTGGTTATGATACAATAATTACATACATAATTTCTCGATTTCAAAAGAATGTTATGGAACGTGTTTTTTGTCTGCTTCAATTTGACAGTTGTGATTCGTAGTGTTGCCAACCTTCGGAATATATATTACAAGAATAAGAAAATAATTCCAACATAACTTAGTGCAATTTTGTTATTTAAATGTGGCTTATGAAAGAGCAAACAGAGATTTATATCAAGTCCGTGATATTTATCAATAATCTTGCTAAATATATCATATATATCACCTAAAGAATATTCAGAATGAATTATTAATATGTAAGTTGGTCAAACTGGTGTGAGAAATGATTTCTCACAAATTTCGCACAGTTGTGTGAAATTGTAAGTTTTCTAGTTGTGTTTTGTATGAGAAATATGTTGTTTTCTATAGTGATCGTAGAAAAAATGCTTTAAAATACTTCATAAATTTAATGCTCTTGTACCAGAACACCTTTAGAATGCTCCAAACTGCTTTTAAATGTTATACAATATTCCAGATTGCTCCAGAACATATAAGACTGCTATATGGCGTTATAAAATGTTCCATAACATTCTCGCATAGTTTGAAAATATTCGGGGATGCTTCAAAACTTGATTAAATAATTCTTAAAACGTTCCATAACGCTTTAAACGTTATACAATGTTTCAGAATACTCCAGAACGCTTCAGAACTGAATTTAATGTTCTAAAATGATCCACGCCACTCTAGAACATTCCAGTACGTTATGAAATGTTCCACAGTATTCTTAAATGCTCATAAATAGCCTAAAATACTTCAAAACTTGGATTTATGTTCTAAAATATTTCAAATCAGTCGTACCATATTATAGAATGCTTCTGAAAATTATAATAGTATATTCTACAATAAGTATTGGAATGGCCTATATTCTGAACGAGTGAAAAGTTTGTAAACCGAGCCGATGGCGGGGATTACGGTTCGCGAGTGTGGAATACGCCATTCCAAACATGTTGTAGACTATACTTTCTCTAATAAGGTTTTGGAGACTCGCCAATATTTCAGAGGAAACTTAAAAAATTATTAAATGTCAAACGTCAAATCCAGATATGAATACTTGAATTGTTAGGAAGTAACCATGGTAGTAGCCAAACTAACAGCTTCTGATTCGTCGAAATGATTCAAAAGGCTTACGGAATCATTCTAAACGATTTTTTGGAATGTCATTCGTTCCAACTTAATTTTTGGTTATGGAATACGCAAATTCCAAAACAGTGTTGGAGAAAATGCTTTATAATTCCCCAGAACATTTGAAAACACTTCAGGACGAAAATGCTCATTAATTCTCCGGAACGCTTCAAAACTAAATTCAATGCTCTTAAATGTACCAGAAAACTTTTAGAACGTTTCAGAATGCTTTTAAACGTTATACAATATTCCAGAATGCTCCAGAGCATATTAGAACGCTTCATGGCGTCATAAAATGTACCATAACATTCTCAAATAATTTAAATTTGATTAAGTCATTTTTAGAATGTTCCATAGTTGTACAATGTTTCAGAATACTCTTAGAACGCTTCAAGATTTGGTAAATTTTTGTTTGTGGAATTATTATGGAAATATAAATTTGACACACAAGTGTCTCTAGTTTCCTGAACATATTATAGTTTCTTCAACCTTGACAACTAAAGTTTTGTTACCAAAGATGGAATGGATTATTAAGGTGTAATAATTATTTGATCGGATATGCAAATTACGCTCTTTTATAACTAAAATTACAATCTCCTGTCAGGTACAATAACCTTAACTCATTAAAAACCACAATTTTCAATCACTCCGCCCACCTCCACAAATCAACCTTTCTCTACCTTTCGAAAACCATCAATTCGCGTCGATCGACGATCGCTACCAGTGTTCACTCATTAGAGACCGGGCTCGAACTTGGGCCTCGGGGCTCGGGATATAATCCCTTTCTATAGAGCGAGAGTTTAATAACACCTCTTGTCCCTTATAATTGACTGGACACACAAATTGCTTGTATTATGTTTGAGGATAGGGATGGTTCCAAAGTGGGAAGTTGGAAATATCGATGCTCGAGTAGAACACGAACAGCTAAATTTGAATTTTTATACAAGATTTGTACGACGATTTTATAGAAATATTTGATAATTGTTGGTTTATTCCGTGAATTTTATGAAAATATTGTTTCTTCTGGTTTTCTTTGAATTTGTCATTATCCGCTCACGTTCCGTCCATCCTGCCTTTATGTGCGCCCCTTGATGACGCCAGCGCCATCTCCACCGCCACAAAAATCGTTGTTCACTTGTTTCAAACTCGTGTCTGATGTTTATGATGTAAAACGATTAGAACAATAGAGTAGTAATCAGATTTCTAAACTCGTCAAAAGTCATTATCTTTGTTTTTCTATTCTCATTTGTTTCTGCTTCTTGGATACAAGAGATGCACGTGCCAATGCATTTTAGATGCAAGAACAGTTGCTGATGATTTGAAATTCATTTGTATTTTAATATAAAAAAAAAAAACGGTAAATGAGAAATGAATTTTTGATAAATGCATTCAATGCCAGCTTTTATAAAATACAAAGAAACTAATGTTTAAATTTATCGTCTGTAACTATACTCGTTTCGGTCTAATTGTAATCAAAAGATGTCAATAATACCGTAAATTTTTTTGATATTTTGGTGTAATAACGCATGAATTTTTTATGAGTACTGTTATAAAAGTTTTTGTTTTTCTATACGAAGTATGTAGTTGTGGTTTATGATGGTCATGAAGTAGAATAGGTGAATAACTGAACACTCGTCCGTTTTTAGCGCATTTTTAGAAAAAAATCACTTTGGCGTAACGCTGACTTCTTAGCAACTACAGCACTTACACTTTAATCTGGTACTGAATTGAATCTGTTTGCCCAAACTGCTTAAAAATGCGCTTCATTAATTTTTTAGTCTAATTACGAAATTATTTTATCTTGATGTAATTGTGTCCCACATAGACGTTATCTATAATGACGTCTCCGCAACCTCCGTCACCCTCCCTCCCCTTCACCTTTTGATAGTCCGTATCAATACATGGTTCGTGCTAATGAAACATGGTGCTGTAATCAGTCCGGTGTTCGCTAACCGTACCCTGGGGACTTTAACCTACCCTGGATACTACCAGGGGCGCACATTTGGGATTACATCTTGCAAACGAGTAGTTCTAGCTTTATTTGATTATTAAACTATTTATTTTTGACGAAGTTATTGGATATTTCGTCGTTAGGGGTTGGTATGGCTGCATTGATTATTTAAATTTGCTATACGACAAACAAAATTACCAGAAATTTTTCTTAAGGCTTCATTTTTGATGGTAATACGTACGCCACTGAATGGCCACCAATTCGCAGGAATTAGGGGCTCTACTAGTCATCCCTTGACTATAAATTTCCGAACGCATTTCAATTGGAACTTCAACCCTTTCTCGTCCAATTGGAGTATCCCAAACTTTTCTAAAAAGAGAGAGAGTTCTTCTCCAAATATACAAGGTGTTTCAGGAAGGAGATAACATTATAATTCTGTCCTGAATAATCTGACTGGATGTTTGCTACATTTTTACTTACTTGTACAAAGTAACAAGTAAGTATTGTGAAACCGACAAAATTCACCTATTGAGATTTCGATGGACATATCTGTTTTAAGCATCCCTGAATCCATTTTGACTATTTTTGGCTTGATGTCGGTACGTATGTTCGTGCGTGCGTTCGTGTGTAACTCGCAAATCTCAAAACTGGTTGAACGTATAATGTTGAAATTTTGTATTTCAAACTAGTATAGGGTCTAGTTGTGCACCTCGTATTATGGTTTCAATCGTCTTTACCGGAAGTGCACTTTACTTGAAACTTTTTTTGAATTTTTTGAATAAATCCAGAATGATCAACCGTAGCGTGTTGAAGCTCAGTATTTGAACTTGATGTTGTATCAAAATGGTTATCGGCTATTTTTGTAAGAATCGGCCAAGCCAGAAGTGCACTTTACTTGGAACTTTTTTTGAATTTTTTGCATTAATGTAGAATGATCCACCATAGCATATTGAAATTTCGTATAGAGAACTTCTATAACATCTTATTGTACATTTTGCATTATGATTGCGATCGGCTAAACCAGAAGTGCACTTTACTTAGAACTCTTTTTTAATTTTCCGCATAAGTTCAGAATGATCAGCCATAGGATACTGGAATTCAGCATTTGAAATCGCTGTAGCATCTTAATGGTCATCTTCTATTTTTGCAACAATCGGCTGAGCCGGAGGTGCACTTTATATGACAGACTTTTTGAATTTTCCGCATAAATTCTAAACAATCAGTCGTAGAATATTTAAATTTTGTATTAGGCACTTTTATAATATCTAGTTGTACACCCTGCATTATGGTTGCTATCGACTAAGCCGGAAGAGCACTTTATTCGAAACATTCTTTGAATTTTCCGCATAAATCCAAAACGATTGAACGTAGATTATTAGAATTCAGTATTTAGAACGACTTTACCGTCTAGATGTTCATATCCTATTTTCATTGTGATCCACTGAGCCGGAAGTGCACTTTACTTGACAGTCTCTTGGAATTTTCGCATAAATTCGAAACGATCAGGTGTAGAATATTGAAATTTAGTATTTGAGTCTGCTGTAGCATCTGAATAATTGCCTACAATTTTCATAACAAAGACTGAACCGGAAGTGCACTTCAGTAGGAATTTATTTTTTAATTTTGCGCATAAATTCAGATCTGTTGGTAGTCGTAGAATTTTGGAAATCAGTATTTAGGAATGTTATAGTATAAGAATAATGGCCTACTGTTTACATGCAACCGACTTGGCTGAAAGTGCATTTTACTTGACAGATTTTTAGAATCTCTTGGGTAAATCCAAAATGATTAACTGTGGAACGATGAGATCGATCGATCTTCCTCTGATGCTGTCATTTATAAATCTTTACTATTTATCCCTTTTTTATCTGACAAAATTAGAAAAATTCTAAAGAATGATTATTCTATTATAACATTTAAGAATTACCTCACTATCAGAAGTCTTTATACTTAACTTAGGGCCGGGATATCCACCTCGTAATAAATTTATTTGGTGGATAATAACTATGGAAATAATTGTCTAGACAATTGTAGCCATGGTTATTATTCACCAAATAAGTTTATTAGGAGTTGGATATCTCGGCCCTTAAAGATTCCGCATCTATTGATAATCAAAGTAATGTTATTTATAAAATCAGTTGTAAGGACTGCACTTTAATTTATATTGGACAGACATGTAGGCTTTTGAGTCAAGAATTATAGCCCATAGGAGTGATTGTAGTAATCCTAGAAAAGTCAACTGTTGTGCGTTATCAATTCATACTAACAAATCCAAGCATCATCCAGATTTTGATAATGTTGAAATTCTTGACCGGAGTGATAATTATGTCAAACGTCTGTTTCTTGAAATGTATCATGTAAATTTCCATAGCAACACTCTTAATAAAAAAACAGATACCCAAAATTTAAGTTCATATTATTCGAATATAATCAAGTGTTCATATTCATGACACTCCATGTTTATTTATTTTTTCAATTTCAAAGAATTTATTCATTTGTTGATTATTCATTTATTTATCTATCAAATTCTACACATGTTGCGAAGTATATTTTTTTATATTTTTATTATCGTCAGTTATTTTATTCCTCCATCCTTTTTTATTTATTGATTTTCAAGAGTTTTTGATGGTTTTTTATGGTTTTTTATGGTTGGTTTACTCTTGTCCAGTTGTTGTTAGTTTTCTGAATGTTTGTAATAATTAATTCTCTATTTTTCTGTAAGTTGAAGTTTATCCGTTTTTTCATGTTCATTTGATTTGACTGTCTTATTGTTTACATTACTTTAGTCCCCTGAAGAAGCCAAAAATTATTGGTGAAAGCTTGGGTCATTGAAATAAATGAGAATTTTTGAATAATTAAAGACTGACTTCCCAATAAACTTCATAACATATATATATATATATATATATATATATATATATATATATATATATATATATATATATATATATATATATATATATATATATATATATATATATATATATATATATATATATATATATATATATATATATATATATAGTCTTTACAGGTAGTTACGCCACTGTACTTTAGTACATGCCTGAGACCAAATAATAGTCCAAATAATAAATAATCTGACGTGAACATCACGTGACTTACTTGTACATCATTGGATATATATGTATAATACGATGTGATTTTATGTTTGATCATATATATCATTGGATATATATAATCAAAAACACAAAATCTCATCGTTCCACAGTTAATAATTTTGGATTTACCCAAGAGATTCTAAAAATCTGTCAAGTAAAATGCACTTTCAGCCAAGTCGGTTGCATGTAAACAGTAGGCCATTATTCTTATACTACAACATTCCTAAATACTGATTTCCAAAATTCTACGACTACCAACAGATCTGAATTTATGCGCAAAATTAAAAAATAAATTCCTACTGAAGTGCACTTCCGGTTCAGTCTTTGTTATGAAAATTGTAGGCAATTATTCAGATGCTACAGCAGACTGAAATACCAAATTTCAATATTCTACACCTGATCGTTTCGAATTTATGCGAAAATTCCAAGAGACTGTCAAGTAAAGTGCACTTCCGGCTCGGTGGATCTCAATAAAATAGGATATGAGCATCCAGAAGGTATAATCGTCCTAAATATTGAATTCTAACAATTTACGTTCAATCGTTTCGGATTTATGCGAAAAATTCAAAAAATGTTTCGAATAAAGTGCTCTTCCGGTTTAGTCGATAGCAATCATAATGCAGGGTGCACAACTAGATATTACAAAAGTGCCTAATACTAAATTTAAATATTTTACGACTGATTGTTTAGAATTTATGCGGAAAATGCAAATAGTCTGTCATAAAAAGTGCACTTCCGGCTCAGCCGATTGTTATAAAAATAGAACATGACAATTTAGATGCTACAGCGATTTCAAATGCTGAATTTCAGTATCCTATGGCTGATCATTCCGAATTCATGCGGAAAATTAGAAAAAAGTCTTAAGTAAAGTGCACTTCCGGCTTAGCTGATCGCAATCATAATGTAAGATGTACAATAAGATGTTATAGAAGTGCTTAATACGCAAATTCATTATGCTATGCCTAATCTTTCTAGATTAATGCAAAAAATTCAAAAAAAGTTTCAAGTAAAGTGCACTTCTGATCTGGCCGATTCTTACAAAAATAGCAGATAACCATTCTGATACAACATCAAGTTGAAATACTGAATTTCAACATCCTACGGTTGATCATTCTGGATTTATTAGAGAAATTCGAAAAAAGTTTCAAGTAAAGTGCACTTCCGGTACAGACGATTGGAATCATAATGCAAGGTGCACAACTAGACCCTATACCAGTCTTAAATACAAAATTTCAACATTATACGTTCAACCAGTTTTGAGATTTGCGAGTTACGCACGTACGAACATACGTACCGACATCAAGCCAAAAATAGTCCAAATGGATTCAGGGATGCTCAAAACAAATATTTCCATCAAAATCTCGATAGGTGAATTTTTTCGGTTTCACAATACTTGTTACTTTGTACAAATAAGTAAAAATTGGAAAAAATAACATGGATAGAGTGTGCATTTGGAGGTGACCTGGCAATTTTCGCCAAAAGTTAAGGAATATAACATAAAAATCAACAAATAAAACAAAGATCATGGTAATAACCAAACAAAATACAACACCAGTGTAACACTAAATGAAAAAGAAATAGTACAAGTGGATATTTTCACATACCTACAATAAATAGTAAACTATCATGCGATGAACAAAGTAATTATAAATAACAAACAAATACCCATAAACAGACAAAATTTAATATACGGAAATGAAACTTGGGCTTAGGATCAAAGAAGTAGAACTGAAATAAAGGCAACTGAAGAGTAGGCAAAATAATAATAATATAAGAAATGAAAAGGAACCTACAAATTGAAAGCATACAAACTACAATAGAGGGAAGACAGTTAATAGGAATGCCAGGAAATAGACAAACCAAGACAGACCAAAAAAGAAATGGAAAAGTTCTGTATGAAGCAAAAAAAAAAAGTATTAAACAGAAAACGATGAAAAGAACTATTAAAATACTTAATAATAATAATACTAATAATGTTGGTTAATGTCAAATTTGCTACGTCAGCCGTTTGACAAACCCTGTTTATTCCCTTGAATTTTTTTCTCTTCGAAGGGTTGGTCAAAATAACTGCGGTAACTCGCTACTACACCTCCGGGACACTTTCAGCCTTTTTGTCGTAAATATCATGTTTTAATTATTTTTGTAATGAAGTATATGAGTTTTAATTAATTTTATTGGTTCTATTAGCAATTTTTTCCTTGTAAAATTACTTCAGGCGCTGGAGAAATTATCAACAATTTTTTTGTACAATCTTGACGATATTTTAATTGCCTGTTTCATCGTTTTATATTATAAGTAAGGTTCATAGGGCTCGGAATAAAACAAAACACTATTATTTGTGAAATGAAAAAAATTAAAGTTTATTAAATGAAGCAAAGTACTTGAAATACAGTATAACCATTTATTACTTTACACTTAATAATAACAATGCCACTGATACTTTTTTCTAGAAATATTTATATCACTAAAATTTATATTGACCTGCTCCGTCGTTTTGTTTACTTTATATAGGCAGAGGGCAGAGTTTCTTATAGTAATTTGCGATAGCTTGAAACAGTTCTACAACCTTTCGAAAGGCTACTAGATTTATTTGAAATATTCCATACCTGAAATTTTAAATGTACCACAGGTGGACTGCAAGTCTTGTTGATGTGCCTCCATTAGTGAGCGTGTGCGCAAATAACATCAGCAGCTCTGTAGTATAGAATGAGAGACGGATTATTTATATTAGGGGAGCAGGAAAGTTGATTCATTCAATCAGTATTTATCAATTTACAGAAGAACTGCTTAGCTTCCACTTTTTTTTGCTTCAATATTCATTCTTTTCAAAAAGCAGTCATGTATTTAGAGTTGCCTTCATTCCTTAAATTTCCGGTCGCTCCAATCAACCTCCAGATTTTTTAAATTGTATGGAGCCAAATTTGGGCTACAAGAGATGTGATTGAAATTGATTTGGAATGAAAATATCAATTGAAGAACATTTGGTATAAATATAGTGTGTGTAAACAGCCTGCGCAGTTCAAATTTACTCCAGCAGAATTGACGAGTGTCGTAGCTGTATACGTATGAGGGGAGCCAAAAGACTTTCCAATCACCTAATTCGTATAACTTAATTTCAGTATGAACCATTTAGGCCCAGCTGCATGAAGCATTGTCAATATTTGATCACGTGTTTCTAGCCTAATTCTTTTGACATCTAAATAGAAGTCATGATATTCTCCTGTATAATTTTACAACAAATACAATTTCAAATCGTCATTTGAACGTGAGAAACAAGTTAGTTATTCACGCGATCTATTTTTTCCAGGTAAACGTCATTAAAAAATCGTGTTAACATCATGTTAACTGACGTTATACTAATTAAGGTATCAAGGGTGTTAAAAGAGCAATAATGCCTGAGGTCAACAGTGTACTTTCCGAGGGCCTCCGGCCCGATGTGTGTACTTTCACCGTAAGCATTATTTCGTCCGTTCAACTTCCGTGGTGCCTTTATTGTTTATTGTCCGACTAATGTACTGTTTCAATCAAAATTTTTAGCAATGTATGTTCTGTCATTGTGATTTCTGTCAGAGAAATTACTCTAGTTACTTGCTATAATTCAGAGAACGTGATAATTTTGTTCGTCATTTTGAAAAATAATGCCCTCGGGTATTATTTGTTACGTAATTACCCTGGATTCAGTGTTATTATGGCAACAATAATACACTAGTCGGACATTAATTATTTTTTCGCACTCCCGGGAGTAAAAGACGAATTTAATCCCACATTTCAGCGACTCAAGTTTGAATTTAGTCCCTAGGGATCTAAAATGATCAAAAACCACAAGGGACTAAAATAAAATAAAGAAATTTTTGTATGACAACTGAATAATCAAAGTACGTACCCAAATGTCAAATTGAATTATTTCAATAGAATTCATTGGAATTCATATCTTTATTATCCATGATTTATATTAGCATTATTGCAATTGACACAATTTTACAAATGCATCGTATTGTTCGTAAATTTTCCAGATTTTTGGGAAAATAATTTTACAGTCACCTCTCCCGCAGCCTCACCTACATCAAATTTCTCACTCATCTTTTTGACATCAAGTTTATCTATTTAACAACTGCTGTAGCCAGCCTTGTTACTATGGTGAATTTATTCAACATTTTTGTATCAAGTTTGTTGTTGTCAAAATCGTAGGATTAATTAATTTCTTTTTAGACTATTGTGATTCAATATAATACGATAGTGCGAAAAATAGCGTAGAAAACACATGACTTAAGTGCCTTCAATCTCTCAGATGATTATTTCCCTCGATTTTGTCTCGTGCAATAAACTTCACCCTCAGGTTTAAATCAAGCACTAAAGTCTCTCGTTATACAGGGTGTAAACGGAACTAGGCAACGTGTTTTTAGATAAACAAAAAAATCTTTCAAATGAAGTTACTAGTGTTTCTAGTAAGCTACTTAAATTAATTTGAATCCGAGAAAAAAAATCTCAATTTTCGAAGATGCATCTATTTTTTACTTTTTTTAATGGTACGCCCTGTATATTTTTATGCTGTTTGGTAAGATATAATTTTTGCTTTAAAAAAGTCCAATAAGTTATACCTTCTACATTTAACAGAAGTCGAGATATTGAAGAAAATATTAAAATAGTTTTACTCGAAATTAACGCTGGCTATGAAAACAAAATTTGACGTTTGTATTAGTTCATTCTATTGTTATTCCTTTATTAAAAAAAATTATTGAATTGATGTTAGATTATTATTTGTTCTAAAAATGGATGAATACTCAAATAACGAGAAGGCAGATATGTTGAAATGTTTACATTTATCAAACAATAATTCAAGACAAGCCGTGCTATTTATACCAGCAACAATATCCTGACCGCTTTCATCCAAAGCAAACATAATTTTCCAAATTAAAAAGAAAGCTACGTAGAACTGGTTCTCTCACTATGGCAAATCGCAAAGTTCATCAAATAAATGAAAATTTGGAAACTGATGTATTAGCATATTTTAATTTTCATCCGAGAAATTCAACTAGAGAAGCTGCACTAGAATTAAACGTATCGCATACACAGGTACACAAGATTTTAAAAAAGCATAAATTCAAAGCTTACAAAATACATATAATCCATAATCTTCATCGTGGTGATTCTGTAAAAAGACTTTACTTTTGCAATTATTTAATTCAGGAATGTCGCACAAATCCACATTTTCTAAATAAAATTTTGTGGATAGATGAGAGCCACTGTTCCAACAACGGTATGTTTAATAGGCATAATACGCATTATTGGCAAACTACCAACCTAAATCCATGAGAAACATGTAGGTCTAATTTTCAAGTACGTTTTCCAACTAATGCGTGGTGCGGAATTTTTAACAATATTATTCTGGATCCATATTTTTATGAAGGCACTCTATCTTCGCAAAGATATTTTTTTTTTACAAAGACATTTTTTCGATTATATACGCCTATTGCGTATCCTCAGTGGCTCCGCTCTATCGGTTAAATTTTACATCTACGAGGTGTGCCGTCAAAAACGTCAAACTGTCAAACGTCATTTTTATATGTCATATTACTCGATAATCATGAGCATAAATCATTCACTTAGAAGTTGTTGTGTTGTTGGATGTACTAATACTAAAGCAAACAGCCGAGAACTAATTTTTATAGGTCTTCGGGAAGAGATTATGAAGCAAAACAAAGAGAAATGTGGATAACAGCAGTTAAACGAGTATGATTTTATGCAATAATCTATAAAAATGTATTAGATATCATTCAATTCTCAGTATCAACCATCTTTAAGAGAAGTTAAATATTATAATTGTAAAGAAACTCAATAAATACCACTTGGATAAGTTTCTTAATTGACTGAACAGTCACATAAATTCGTCTCAGAATCCTTTTCTGAAAGCACCAAATTTTTGCCTAATATTTTTCGTTCTCAAAATTCAAGAATTGTTTTAAAGATAAACAAGATGAGAAAATCTCTTTCCCCCAAGGATTTCATTCAAATTCTGTACGTATATAACACATTATAAATCTAACTGTAATTGATTACCTTTAAATGAGTCACATAAACAATGAAAAATAATAATGACTATGGTTGATTTGCTTCTTTTAGAATATTTTTGTACACAAAAATGTTATCATAAATTAGGAATAGAGATGGTACGTCATGGATTTCATTTTGATTTTAAAGCAGATTGACATATTTCAAAACATTGACAGGTGGCATCACACCTCGAAGTTGTGATTTTTGAATAATATGCGGCGCTTTTGTCGAAATTTGAAGATACGCAACAGGTCTATATCACTAGCAGATCGTCGTGGAATGATATTTCAACAAGATGGTGCACCTGCGCACAATTCCATAGACATAAGAAATTATTTAAATCAAGAATTTCCAAATGCTTGGATTGGAACAAGAGGACCTATATTGTGGTCTGCAAGGTCTTCCGATCTATCGCCCTTAGATTTCTATTTGTGGGATGTCATTAAAAACAAAGTTTACGTCACGCACGTGGCTACACTTGAAGAATTAAAACATAGAATAAGACTAGCTGTGAACGAGTTAAATAACAAAATTAATAATACTGTGCATCAACATTTGTTAGAAAGGGTCAATTTTTGTATACGACCAAACGGTGAAAATTTCTCTCAAAATTATGTTCATAATTTTGAACAAAATTTCCTACAAAAATTTTTACAATTTTTTGAACATTAATTTGAAGGCCTGTATGTCATTAGTACAAAATTTTGTACATTAATCTGTTCACGCTACTGCGCACATGCTACTTCACGTGACAACTGTCAGATTGAACAAAAATATTAAGATGGATGAATGAAGATTTGTGGAGCATAAATTTAAATTATAATTGATATCGTCGATAACTGTGATTGTTGAAAATAATAATATCTCAAACCAACAATGCACACAAAAAGTAACTGTCAAACAGACTAGAATGTATATTTATGCTAGTACGCATTCATATTGCGCACATTTTGAATGTTCATGTATCTGCGCATAAGCTACTTCACGTGACAACAGGCAGATTGAATAAAAATATCAAAATAGATTAAATGAAATTTCTCAATTAAAATTATGATTTCATCTCTGGAGCACGATATTTCTAAAATAATCATAACTCTCACAACAAGAATTCATATTTGGGCATAAAATGTCAAACAAATGAGTATCTTTATTTATGCCGATGCGCATTCGTATTGCGCACATTTTGAAGGAAAATTTGTAAGAATATAGAACGAGTCCTACATTTTTTTGTACAATTTTTGGAACATTTTTTGGAAGTATTTTGGTGTATGCCGCAGTACATATTTCTGATCATAATTTTGAAGCACAAAAATGTACATAATTTTGAGAGAAATTATGCATCGTGTCATACGGCCTTTACACTTACCAGTATTACAATAATTTATATACATTTGTATATCTAAGAGTACTTCCAAAATTTAAGTTTTACTGGTGCAATCGCCTGTAATAAATGTTTAGAAATCAATAATTTTGTTTTCATAGCCAGCTTTAAATTCGAGTGAAACTATTTTAATATTTTCTTCATTATCTCGACTTCTCTTAAGTTTAGAAGGTATAACTTATTAAACTTTTTTGAAGCAAAAATTATATCCTACCAAACAGCATAAAAATATACAGGGCGTACCATTGAAAAAAAAGTCAAAAATAGGTATATCTTCGAAAACTGTTTTTTTTTTTCTCGGATTCACATTAATTCAAGTAGCTTACTAAAAACACTAGCAACTTTATTTGAAAGATTATTTTGTATATCTAATAATTTCCGAGAAAAATCGCGTCGCCTAGTTCCGTTTACATCCTGTATAATATACTATTTTGCAAGTGGCCCTTAGAATTTTTTTGAAGTGAAACTTTCTATTAGACACTACAAGTTTGGAGATTGAGACCAAACTCACTCGTAGAGTTGAAAATATTTTTTATAAAATTTAAAAATCTTCTCTTTCTAATGACACTTTTATTTATTATATTTATTATTGGTAATAATCTTTTATGGACAAATTCCTTAGAAATGCCACTCTTGACAGTTCATTTTCTAAAACATTTTTGTTGATTTTATCAGTTTAGTGTAGTGTATAGTGTATTATATTCATGAGCAAGTAATTTGTGAGGCTTTTCAATTGGTCAAAAGATATTTTGAAGAATTATGTATATTCTTTATGACATTTGGAAAAATTACCCATAGATTAATATAATATAGAAAGGTTGGACACTGTAGGAATTAATTTCCAAATAAATGTCTTTACATTTGACAGTTCGGTTTTGCAAACATTCTGAAAATTTTTATTAAATGTGTTTACGTGAATTTTAACAACAATTTGTAATATTTTTGAATTGGTGAAAAGATATTTGTAAGAAATGAATATTCTTTTATTCAAATTTCAAAGAAACTAATTCAATTTTTTTTAATATATGTAAGGGGAGTAAAAATTTAAATCATACGATATTTCTGAATAAGTACGTCGTAATTTTCTTCAAAGCACCCGGCGCCAAACCCCGGGTGGTCAAGTCGGTTATGTAGATTTTTGCATTACCGCAGTAATCATATAACATCGATCGAAGAAATACTCCTAATCGTAACATACCTTCATGTTTTTTTTGCATCTTAATAGTTTATTAAAAAGCGATTAATTTGAAATAAACATATATTAAAAACATTAAGGGTACAGTAAATGGTGCACTATGATAAATTTACAGCTAGAAACGATTGCGGTTGGAATGCACGCGCATTTTTGCGGAATTTTGTTATGGGCATTTTAACTTAACATAATTGCTTGTCTGACAAAAAGTTGTTCGCATTATATGCGATTCTAATGTTTCATTTTTATCATTTTCACAAATCAACTTGAAGATATCTTGATCAAGATTAAAGCAGATTCCTCTGTAACCTTTCTGTTATTTAAATTGAATATATATATCAGAATTTTAGTCAAAATAAAACCCTTATTACGCGTGTAGGCGTGTATATTTTGTATTTCCTACCCTCGTTGTCAAATAAACGAACGGAAACCCTATTACCTTTATCTTTTTTGTGCCTGCTAATAAAGTTCGAGATTTATTTTGTAGATGTCGCGACTCAAGACGCCAGTTCACAAACAAATCACTAACATAATTTCTTGTAACTTACTCCAAGAGTCGGTCGGTTTGAACTGACAATTATAAAAACAGCACGGTAGCTCTGACGAGTTACATAATATTTTACGTGTAATTTTGGTGGTAAACACTGCTATAGTGTATCCCACATATTTTTACTTCTTGATGATGGTTGTTGGATTCAAGAGAATTTTGTTATGAAATTTTTCCGAGTTCCTAGAAGCAGTTGAGATGGAAAGATTATTTCGAGTATAATTATAATTTTGTTCTGCTACTGGAAAGAGTTGAGCAGTAAATTGACGTAATATATTGTTTCCAACTCCTTTTTTTAGTCTTTTCTTAGAAGAAAGATTCATCAAATTAAATATCCTAATATTGCATATTCTATGATTAGTGGAGGACTCGAAAGTCGATAAAATTTACTTTGGAATGTCCTCCAAAATTTGTACTTTGTTCCACTCTCCTAAATTGTCTGTATCTGAAATTCGATACCACCCAAAATATAGATAACAGACAAAATAACAAATGCAGACCTAAAACATAAATAATCTGTCTCATCTTTTTCGAATGCCTGACGAATGACGTAACACGAGCTGCAAGAAATGCAAGGAAACGTTTGGGTTTCATAGTGAAAGTTAAGGCTGGTCTAGACTTTCGCACGGGACTGTAATCCACAGAAGGCGCCATCTAGATTCTAGATTATTGTGATAAGACGGGAAAGCAAATTGTAAAACAATAGGATTTTTAGGTAATTTTTGTTATTTTTGTGTAGTATTTGGCCACCCATGTTGAAATTAATCAAAGTCAGAGGAAGTAACACACCTAACCTACAAACAAATAAACTGAAATAGCAGCAAATATATCGTGGTTGAATGGCACGCGCTCAGCAGAAGCCGTGGCTCATCCAGAGCCCGAAACAATAAATACTAAATCAACAACGACCGTACACGGAGTAGGCGGCACGCGGGTATCAATCGCGAACGACGCCATGAGACGTCTTCGCCCCAGCGACGCTAAAGTCAAAGGACTTGGTACAGACAAGCCAAATTTCCAAAATACTATCATTAGCTTCGCTATTTAAATAAAAATAAAATTATAGTCGCCTGATAGGTATTTGGATTTTCCGGAAATATCTTGACAATTGCAAAAACAATTGAAAAGCAATAATTAACATTGAAATGCTGCATTTGTAAGATGTAAATATGTATGTCACAGTTGTAATTAGACATATAAAGATATATAAAAAATTTAATGAGTATTAGGGTTTCCCGAATCTATTTTTGAAGTAAACATAAAAAAAAGTAATAGAATGCAACAATTAATTCCAAATGATTATTCATGAAATGCCATTGACATATTCAGCATTGAAAATATTTGGATATTATTCTCGTCTATCTTCAGCTCTAGAGTCTCAAAAACTGAATTCAATACGAAATACCGCGCCGTGAATCTCCCGGGTGACACTGGGTGACATAGTGTAACGCGACCTGCGAGCCAACGCGACTAATGACACCCACATGCGAACTAAACCAACCTTAAAAAAAACTGATGCATATTTCACGCATCAAGACCTCCTCCTCATTTGTCAAAGATCTGTAACAAAACTAACAATAAATAATGGTGCAAATAATGTCGAACAATGTTTCATAGCCCTAATCATTCTCATAAATATTACTTAATTCCGGATTAATCCTTGCGAATCCTAAAAGACAGTTGCCACAATATTATCGCCTGAATAATGTTCTCCGCCTTTTTTGGTGCAATTATCTACCGGTTAACAATTTTTTGGACTACTATTCAGTCTTAGGCTTACAGTTGTGTATCCATGTTTCGTCCACGGAGACGAAACGACGCTTGAAGTTCTAAGGATCCCCCAAAAACTGCTGCCAATCGCCAGATTTTGTTTTTTCAATAAACGTTGTGATAAAACATTTTTTTCATTGCTTCAACTGTTATCTAGTCTCAAGATTGTAATGATGAATCTATGTTTCGTCCACAGTGATGAAATGCTCGAAACTCTGGGAATTCTCCAGAAACTACTGAAAACCGCCTTTTGATCACGTTCAATTTCGTTTCGTATTAGGCGCTGTTGTGATGGCTGTTTCCCTTATTTTTCCGTCTGAAGGATTGTATTCATCTTTCCAGATGTAAACTCTCTGCCGGTATTTCTTTCCTTGATCTGTTCTTTAATATCAGGCTTGTAGTGGTCAATCCATGTTTCGTCCACATTGACGAAACGACGCATTAAGCCTTGTAGATTCTCTGAATCCATCAATTTGTAGTTGTTGTCCAAAAAGTTCTGTAGATCCTCCAACTTATTGATTTTTAAGCCACAACCTTTTTGATTGAAGGAACGATTTTTGCCTTTTTCTGGTCAAATTTTCTGTTCGTAATTTGGAGTAGTCATTGATCTTTCTTGGGCATCGCCCACAAAGACGGAACGGCACAAATAATCCAGTAGAATCCTTCATCAATTTTGAAGCCACCCATATCTGGTTAGAGGAACTGTCTTTTATTTTGGTCCAAATTCTCTGATAGTAATCTATTATTTTGATTGTTTTTTGGTCTTGCAAGTCGCCACAGTGATAAAAAGGTAAATACAATCTTGGAGATCCTCCAACTTATTAAATTTGAAGCCACAACCTTTTTGGTTGAAGGAACGGCTTTTGCCTTTTTTGGTACAAATTTTCTACTGGTCAACCATCACTTGAACAATTCTTTGGTCTTTCTTAGGCATCGTCCACATAGACGAAACGGCACAAAAAGTCTTGTAGATCCTTCAACTTCTCAATTTTGAAGCCACAACCTTTCTGGGTAGAGGAACAATCTGCTTCTATTTAGGTCAAAATTGTTTGCTGATAATCTATTATTTGAACTGTTCTTTGATTCTAGGAGTCATCTACAGTGATAGAACATCACATAAAAATTTGTAGATTCCCTAATTTATCAATTCTGAAAATACCATCTTTTTGGTTGAAGAACCGATTTTTGCCTTTTTTGGTGAAAACTTTCTACTGTTCAACCATCATTCGAACAATTCTCTGGTCTTTCTTAGGCGTCGTCCACATAGACGAAACGGCACAAAAAGTCTTGTAGATCCTCCAACTTATCAATTTTGGAGCCACAACCTTTCTGGGTAGAGGAACAATCTGCTTCTATATTTAAGTCCAAATTGTTTGCTGGCAATCTATTATTTGCACTGTTCTTTTATTCTAGAAGTTATCCACAGTGATGGAACATCACATAAAAACTTATAGATTCCCCAATTTATTAATTCTGAAGTTACCATCTTTTTGGTTGAAGAACCAACCTTTCCTTTTTTTTTTGGTACAAATTTTCTACTGGTCAACCACCATTTGAACAATTTTTTGGTCTTTCTTAGGTATCGTCCACATAGACGAAACGGCAAAAAAGTCTTGTAGATCCTGCAATTTATTAATTTTGAAGCCACAACCTTTCTGGATAGAGGAACAATCTGCTTCTATTTAAGTCCAAATTGTTTGCTGGTAATCTATTATTTGTACTGTTCTTTGATTCTAGAAGTCGTTCACAGTGATGGAACATCACATAAAAACTTGTAGATCCCCCAATTGATTAATTCAGAAGCTACCATCTTTTTGATTGAAGAAACGGTTTTTGCCTTCACTGGTACAAATTTTCTACTGGTCAACCATCGTTTGAACAATTCTTTGGTCTTTCTTAGGTATCGTCCACAAAGACGAAATGGCACAAAAAGTCTTGTAGATCCTTCAATTCATTAATTTGAAGCCACAACCTTTCTGGGTAGAGGAACAATCTGCTTCTATTTGGATCCAAATTGTTTTCTGGTAATTTATTGTTTGGACTGTTCTTTGATTCTAGGAATCGTCCACAGTGATGGAATGTCACATAAAAACTTGTGAATCCCCCAATTTATTAATTCTGAAGCTATCATCTTTTTGGTTGAAGAACCGATTTTTGCCTTTTTTGGTACAAATTTTCTACTGGTCAACCATCAATTGAACAATTCTCTGGTCTTTCTTAAGAGTCGTCCACATAGACGAAACGGCACAAACAGTCTTGTAGATCCTCCAACTTATCAATTTTGGAGCCACAACCTTTCTGGGTAGAGGAACAATCTGTTTCTATTTAAGTCTAAATTGTTTGCTGGCAATCAATAATTTGCACTGTTCTTTAATCCTAGACGTTATCCACAGTGATGGAAAGTCACATACAAAGTTGTGGATCCCCCAATTTATTAATTCTGAAGCTATCATCTTTTTGGTTGAAGAACCGATTTTTGCCTTTTTCGGTACAAATTTTCTACTGGTCAACCATCATTTGAACAATTCTTTGGTCTTTCTTAGGTATCGTCCACATAGACGAAACGGCACAAAAAGTCTTGTAGATCCTCCAATTTATTAATTTTGAAGCCACAACCCTTCTGGGCAGCGGAACAATTTGCTTCTATTTTAGTCTAAATTCTTTGCTGGTGATATTATTTGGACTGTTCTTTGATTCTAGGAATCGTCCACAGTGATGGAACGTCGCTTTAAAACTTGTGGATCCCCCAATTTATTAATTCTGAAGTTACCGTCTTTTTGGTTGAAGAAATGGTTTTTGCCTTTTTTGGTACAAATTTTCTACTGGTCAACCATTATTTGAACAATTCTCTGGTCTTTCTTAGGCGTCGTCCACATAGACGAAACAGCAGAAACAATCTTGTAGATCCTCCAACTCATCAATTTTGGAGCCACAACCTTTCATTTTTTTTGGTGCAAATTTTCTGCTGTTCTTAGGTATCGCTCACAGGAACAAAACGGCATAAAAAGTCATGTTCTCAAACTTCATCAATTTTGAAGCCACAACCTTTCTGATTGAAGGAACAGAAGTTTTCGTATTTGTTGCAAATTCTCTACCGGTATATTTCCTATCTTCATCAATTTTGATGCCGCAATCGTTTTGTTTGAAGGAACAACCTTTTTATTTTTTGGTGCAATTTTTCTACCGGTAATCGATTATTTGAACAGTTCTTTGATCTGGGGAATCGTCAACAATGGTGGAACGGCACATAAAGTCTAGTGGATCTCCCAACTTTTTAATTTTGAAGCCACAACCTTTCCGGTTTTTTTTTTGTGACAATTGTCTACCGCTAATCAATTATTTTGTCTGTTCTCTGATTTTAGGAGTCGTCTACAATGACGAAGTCTTGTAGATTCTCTAACTCCATCGTTTTTAAAGCCACAATCTTTCTGGTTGGAAGAACAGTCTTATTCTATTTTGGTTCAAATTCTCTGATGGTAATCTATTATTTTGATTGTTTTTTGATCTTGCAAGTCGTCCACAGTGATAGAAAAGCTAATAAAGTCTTGCAGATCCTCCAACTTATTAAATTTGAAGTCACAACCTTTTTGGTTGAAGAAACGGTTTTTGCCTTTTTTGGTACCATCATTTGAACAATTCTCTGGTCTTTCTTAGGCATCGTCCACATAGACGAAACAGCACAAAAAGTCTTGTAGATCCTTCAATTTATTAATTTTGAAGCCACAACTTTTCTGGGTAGAAGAACAATCTGCTTCTAATTATTTAGGTTCAAATTGTTTGCTGGTATTCTATTATTTGGACTGTTCTTTGATTCTAGGAGTCGTCCACAGTGACGGAACGTCAAATAAAAACTTGTAGATCCCCCAATTTACTAAAATTGAAGCTACCATCTTTTTGGTTGAGGAAACGATTTTTTCCTTTTTTGGTACAAATCTTCTATTGGTCAATCATCATTTGAACAATTCTCTGGTCTTTCTTAGGCATCGTCCACATAGACGAAACGGCACAAAAAGTCTTGTAGATCCTCCATCTTATTAATTTTGAAGCTACAACCTTTCTGGATAGCGGAACAATTTGCTTCTATTTTAGTCCAAATTCTTAGCTGGTGATCTATTATTTGGACTATTCTTTGATTCTAGGAGTCGTCCACAGTGAAGCAACGTCAAATGAAATCTTGTAGATCCCCCAACTTGTTAATTTTGAAGCTACAACTTTTTTGGTTGACGGAACATCTTTCATATTTTTTGGTGCAAATTTTCTGCTGGTCATCCATCATTTGGACTGTTCTTAGGTATCGTTTACAGGAACAAAACGGCATAAAAAGTCATGTCCTCAAATTTCATCAATTTTGAAGCCATAACCTTTCTGATTGAAGTTATTAATTTTGAAGCCATAATTTTTTTGGTTGAAGGACATTCTTTGCATTTTTTGGTGCAAATTTTCCGCTATTCTTCCATTATTTCGACTATTCTTTGGTCTTTCTAAGGCATCATCCACATAGACGAAACGGAACAAAAAGTCTTGTAGACTCTCTACCCTCATCAATTTTGAAGCCACAATTGTTTTGGGTGAAGGAACAGACTTTATCTACCAGTAATTGATTATTTAAACTGTTCTTTGATCTGAGGAATCGTCTACAGTGATGGAATGGCACATAAAGTCTTGTGAATCTCCCAGCTTATTACAATTTAAGAAACAGTCTTTTTCTTTTTTGGTGTCAATTCCCTACCGCTAATCGATTATTTGGTCAGTTCTTTGATTTTAGGAGTCGTCCACAATGACAAAATGGCGCCTGAAGTCTTGTAGATTCTCTACCTCCATCATTTTGAAACCCACAGTCTTTCTGGTTGGAAGAACAGTCCTCTTCTATTTTGGTCCAATTTCTCTGCTAGTAATTCATCAATTGAACTGTTTTTTTGGTCTTCCCTGGGCATCGTCCACAGAAAGAAGCGGCACAAAAATTCCCTAACTTCATCAATTTTTAAGCCACAACCAGTCCTCGCTTTTTTCAGTACAATTTCAATCGATTATTTGGACTGCTCTTTGGTCTTGAAGAAACGACACTAAAAGTTTTATAGATTCACCAACTTCATCAATTTGAAACTACAACCTTTCTGGTTTAAGAATAATTCTTTTCCTATTTGGAAGTAAATTCGCTACTGGTAATCGATTATCCCGACTGTGTTTTAATCTTAGGAGTTGTCCATAGGGATGTAGACTCCCAAACTTCATCAATTTTAAAGCCATAATCTTTCTGGTTGGATTAAACAGTCTTCACCTTTTTACTTACTTGTAAAAAGTACAAGGAAGTATTGTGAAACCGACAAAATCACATATCGAGATTTTGATGGATATATCCATGTTGAGCATCCCTGAATCCATTTTGACTATTTTTGGCTTGATGTCGGTACGTATGTTCGTGCGTGCCTACGTAACTCGCAAATCTTAAAACTGGTTCAACGTATAATGTTGAAATTTTGTATTTAAGACTGGTATAGGGTCTAGTTGTGCACCTCGCATTATGGTTCCAATCATCTGTACCGGAAGTGCACTTTACTTGAAACTTTTTTCGAATGTTTCTAATAAATCCATAATGATCAACCGTAGGATGTTGAAATTCAGTATTTGAACTTTATGTTGTATCAGAATAGTCATCTGCTACTTTTGTATGAATCGGCCAAGCCAAAAGTGCACTTTACTTGAAATTTTTTTTGAATTTTTTGCATAAATCTAGAATGATTCACCATAGCATATTGAAATTTCGTATTGAGCACTTCTATAACATCTTACTGTACATTTCGCAATATTATTGCGATCGGCTCAACCGGAAGTGCACTTTACTTAAGACTTTTTTTAATTTTCCGCATAAATCCAGAATGATCAGCTGTAGGATACTAGAATTTAGCATTTGAAATTGCTGTAGCATCTAAATGGTCATCTTCTATTTTTGTAACAATCGGCTGAGCCGGAAGTGCACTTTATATGACAGACTTTTTGATTTTTCCGCATAAATTCTAAACAATCAGTCGTAGAATATTTAAATTTTGTATTAGGCACTTTTATAATATCTAGTTGTACACCTTGCATTATGATTGCTATCGACTAAGCCGGAAGAGCACTTTATTCGAAATATTTTTTGAATTTTCCGCATAAATCCAAAACGATTGAACGTAGATTGTTAGAATTCAGTATTTAGGACGATTATACTGTCTAGATGCTCATATCCTTTTTTTATTGAGATCCACCGAGCCGGAAGTGCACTTTACTTGACAGTCTTTTGGTATTTTTCGCATAAATTTGAAACGAATATTAAAATTTGGTATTTCAGTCTACTGTAGCATCTGAATGATCGCCTACTATTTTCATAAAAATAGACTGAACCGGAAGTGCACTTTAGTAGGAATTTATTTTTTAATTTTATGAATCAAATCTGTTGATAGTCGTAGAATTTTGGAAATCAGTATTTAGGAATGTTGTAGTATAAGAATAATGGCCTACTGTTTCCATAGCAACTGACTTGGCTGAAAGCGTATTTTACTTGACAGATTCTTAGAATCTCTTGGGTAAATCAAAAACGACCAACTGTGGAACGATGAGATTTTGTGTTTGATTATATATATCCAATGATATATATGATCAAACACAAAATCACATCGTATTATATAAATATCCAATGATGTACAAGTAAGTCACGTGATGTTCAAGTCAGATTTTTTAATGTGAATTCTCTGCTGGTGCTCTATTGTTTGGGCTATTATTTGGTCTCAGGCATGTAGTAAAGTACAGTGGCGTAACTACCTCTAAAGACTATCAAGCCTTCTTGAACTACGTCACTTAAACCCGTTAAGCAAGTAAAGGACGCTCAACAGATAATGGATTTTATATAGTACAAATGTTCAGTTCTAAAAATTAGACTAGGAGCAATATTTTGACATAATTTCAAAGTTTGAGCAAATGCGAGTCCCCTGATGATTCTGCCAATTAGCGGATTAGTCAAATTACATTATAATTCGATTCTGATGGATCGTAGCAGCAAATATTCCAGGAATCCGAGGTAATTTTTTTTCCACCCCGACTCTGCAACGTCTGGCGCACGCTTATGGCTTTTCAGTGGCGCTACACGGATTACAGACCCTTAGCTTGTCGAATACTTTGTTTTTAGTAAAATGGGAGTTAGTATCTCAGACAGGAAATGTATATGTTTGTTTCTATCTTTTAACAAGGCTCAACATTCCTTCAGCAAAAAATCTTCGAAAAAATCACCCAGATCGTATTGCATTTTACGCATTTCGATTCTCAACTTGAGCCTAACGATCCGCATATCTCAATCGCAATTAAATTGGCCGTGACTGCAACGAAATTAGCAAGTATCAAATCATGCTTATCTTTATAGAATCATTTTAGGTGATAAATTATTGATAAGCTAAGAAAATAAATCGAGAGCATTGGTAAACAAATTGACAAAACAGGTGTTGTGTTGAACCTAAATAAAGTTTGTTATGACTTCGTTAGACAGCTAAAAACCCACAAGACACATTACGATGTTCCAAATCTAGTTGGCTTGGATAGAAAATACTTCACACACCACATATGCAAAATGGGCCAGTTTTAGACGCGTTGATCAGACAGAAATTTTAATTCAACTCTTACGGGGACCGGAAAGCATCTGAACGGTGTTGAATTATGCCGAAGAAAACACAATTTTATTGAGATTAATAATATACAACTGGAATATTTATATTGGGGATTGTGATTCTACGCTAAAAACGGATGTGAATTTAGTCGTACATAATTTAGCACTCATCGGCCACTTTTCAAAGCTGTGGTAACTTCAACATCTTAACATAAGTGGAAAGTGAACATCTAACAAATATGGCGACCACGACGGACGTGGCAGGATTTCCCTAGAGGATGCGCTTCATTTCCGGTGTATTTTTAGTTCACATTCACGCCTGTTCAACAGAAACAGTTTTAGATAACACTCAAGTAATTCTATCGCTCGTAAATTATAGCTTAATTATGTCTTGAAAATATTAAGTGGCTCACTGCTTAGTGGGCTTTATCTGCATGCTTTAACGACTTTTTTAGCTTTGAAGTAATAAACAAAAAATAGGTTTGTTCTAATCTCTTTTTAAATCTATTTTGTTTTCAATTTGGGCCAAATTTAAAGTGACTATTAGGTTGGAAAATTAAATGTTTAATGTTTATAATTGAAGGCGGATAAATTATGACACAAAGAAGACTATTAACATTTTCTTACATTTGTAGCCTTGTATATTTCAGCGGTACATCAAAGGTGAATATCTACTTCATATTGACAATGTTTATGTGTTATTCCGTTCATGTTGATTTACTCTCCGAAGAGATGTTAATAAACCTATGAATGATTCCGTCTGACAATGCATTATACGGTTGTTTCTGCGTCGGTGCGAACTGATCACAAATTAAACAGGATTTTTTAGTTTTTTTAGCTCAGGTCTGATGATATCATGTTATCGAAAAAAAAGCACCGTTCGATTCTAAATCAAACCTACGCATTCACACCGATACAGGTCGACGAGAAACGACCCAAATGCCAAACCGTCCAACGGAGCTTGATTAATAGAGACATTATATCTAACTTTTTGGTTCAATAATGAATGGTGGAATCGTCTTGAATGTAATTTCAACTAAAAATCATATTTGCGACGCTCTATCAAAATAACTTAATAAAATCCATGATCTGGTGAACGTCCCTCAATTGCGTGATCCAGCGGAATTATTGCCCAGACTGCTCCTTCAATCATCGTGCTTCCGGAAGCTTATAAATTTTATAGTTCTTCACTCATTCATAAAGAAATGAAATAAACGGAAATATTTTTTGTTTTCTCCCTAATAAAGTACGCCACTGAAGCTCACTTAAGAAAAGTGTCATTAGCATTAGACTCTCACCGAAATGACACATGCTATTTTAATGTATCCGTTTACACAGAAAACAGATTTACAATCTGTAAACCGATGTCTTGAGTGTTCCCAAAAAGTGTCAAAATTTCGCAATATTGACCACTGTCACACGCTTACTCACCTCTGAACATAAGTTTGGTCTTAAGTTTCATACGTTAACGTTTTGTAGAGCGACAGGAAATTGTCGCAATGTCGAGCTACTCTAAAAATAATTGATGCGTGTAAGGAACAAGTATCACGTGTTTTAATTTTTAACTGTTGGTATGCGTGTGCTTTTTGTTTTGTCGAAGAACTTCCGGTTCGACTTCTTCCTGTACTTGTTGTAATTTCTAGTGCGATTTTTAACGCGTAAAATTAACTTTAAATTGTCTTAACTTCGTTTTTCAGCATCTGGTTACTAAACAAACATCCATTCTGCCACACCTTGATCACAATATTTTTATCAATTTGAAATCGGGAGGAAACACACATTTACTTTGATAGATTTATAGTTCTCCGCTCCGAACAAATTAGCAGCACCGTCTATTTCTATTTCCTTTCGAACATTCTACCTGCAAATTATAGATCATTGATTGGTCGGGATCAATTACGATGTTGATCTTATACAAACGCAGTACCATTCATTGGAAAATGAAATTCATAATTAATATTGTTCGTTTTAAGTGAAAGGCAAGGCATATTGACAGATGTGTGATTTTAATTACTGAATTTGAATGGGAATATAACAAGCGGGTCGTGAGAATTTTGAAATTCGATCCTTTCTTTATTTTTGTCTTCATTTCTTTTTGTTGGATGTTGCAAAACAATCAAATATCTCAATCAAGTTTCTTTCAAGAGTAATACATCAATTCCAACGTTTCTCCAAAATTTTTATGCCTTTCTCATAAAATCCTTCAAAATACGCATCAGTTTCGGCGATCATCCGCTTTTTGTAGCCATTCTCGTTCCAGCAAGCATTTTTTTGAGATTTGCGAACTGGTATTAGTCGATGGGGGTTAAATTTAGACAATACGGTGGCATTTCGAAATGCAATTTTGCCATCTTTGCGATCGACGGCTCATTTGGGGCCGTTTTTTCGCAGTTTTGTCCTTCAAACGTACTAATTGTGCTATATAATGTTTGCTACTGATTCTTTTTCCCTTTTTAAGATAGTCGATAAAAATTAATCTCTTAATACCAGTGGCGTGCAGTCCATATGTGCAGGGTGTGCACTGCACATCCTATGAAAATATTAGAAATTACATAAATAAAATTAATATAATGGTTCATTGAATACTTCATTTTATTTCACAAATTTTCTTTATAAAATCAGAGAAAGAGCGTATTTTATCTATTTATGCAACCAGAAATACGAGCGCGCCTCGCGGACCACTCTGCTATATATTTGAAACGAATGTCGACGCTTGAGGTGCAGATTTCTCGCCCGCACGGCGAGCGAGGTCTGTTTAGCATAGTCAGTATAGGGAAAGTGAAGGAATAGAGTCTGACAGAGAAAAAGCATACCGAAATTAGCGATCTATCGCTCGTTCTCTCTCGCTGCGTGCTGGCAGACTTTCTGCACGTGGAGCTGAATATTCAACGTTTAGCTGAGTTCTTTTTCAAACGCCTTTTATTAGTTTGTTTTAAAATAGTTGAGATATTGTTATTCGTTATTTAAGACAGCAATATTAGGTAAACACTTATTTTATACGTTTCTTAAATTATTTATTTTTGTGAAGTTATCATTTGTAGAATGACAACTGAAAATAGATCTATAATTTGTGATCTACTGGAAAATCCTTTTTCACGTCGTGATGTCGGAACAAAAAATGAAATTATGAAAACAAGACCAACGCCAGACATAAAATTCACTCAAAATATAAAAATTAAAGGCCAGCAGTCCGTGCGACATTTCCAAATTAAAATATATGAAAAATTTGAATGGATTGCTGGTTGTTGCGAGCAAAATAAGCTGTATTGTTGGCCATGTATATATCCCCTTCCTCACTACCGACTGTGCACACCTATCACAGAAAGTAACCGCACGCCACTACTTAATACCCTTTCCGGCGTCGAGATTGGACTTTTAGTTTAATTTATTCCGTTCACTATGTCCTTCCATTTTTTTCTGTCTAGCGCTTTATTTCCTGTTTCTTCCGAGTTAATATTGTCTCTGCGTGGTATTTCTTCTATGTTGCTTTCCCATGTGTTTTCTGGTCTTCCCCTTTTCCTTCCTTTCGTTGTTCTGACATTCCATATTATTTTCGTTTGTCTATTGTCGGGCATTCTTTTTAAGTGACCATACCATGATAACTATTTTTTCTCTATTGTCTTCTGTATACTTTCTATTTGTATATTATTTCTTATGTGGTCGTTCCTTATCTTATCTATCTTTTTTACTCCCTCTATTCTTCTCAAGAACCTCATCTCGGCCGCTTGTATTTTGATTTTTAGTTTTTGCTTCATTATCCACGTATTGTTTATAGTTTTATTCAAAGCGAAGTAATTTCTGTTAGCTGCTTGGATTCTTTTGTTGATTTCATACTCTAAGATATCCTTATCGTTCAGTGTTGCTCCTAGGTGTAACTTATGCAACTATGTCTCTTCCATTTAGCGTTATATTTGTTTCCACTTCTTCTTTTGCTATGACCATGACTTTGGTTTTATCTGTATTTATCGTCATATTATGTTTCTTTAGTTCCCATTCATCCAAGTTCTGCAGCTTCTTCGCTTTCTGCTAGAATTGCCAAGTCATCTGCAAATGCACATTCTGCTATTTTTATTTGCTCTATTTTATAATATCCAACTTCCACCTTTTTTATTTTGTACTTTATGTTTTTCATTATTTTGTCCTGGAACAAGATAAAAAGTAAAGGACTCAAAGCCTCTCTTTGTCTCGGTCCTTGTGATGTTGTAAATTCATCTGATGTTCCACTGTTTATTCTTATATAGTTCGATGTTCTATTATAAATACTTTTTAGTGCTCGTATCAATTCTTCGTCTACCTAATCAATAAATGCAATGTATAGTTTTTTGTTTTGTTTTAGGGTTTTTTCTGTGAGTTTTCTTATTGAGAAAATATTATCTTGTGTGGAGTGTCCTTTCCTGAATCCGCTTTGGGTTTCTTTCAATGTTTCTTCTGTACATTATCTAAGTTTGCTCTCTGAATTATCAACACGTTGCTGTTTTTGATCAGCATTTTCCCATGGAAAAATGTTCATGCAGAATAGTGAATACTCTGCATTTTGATATATTTAAGGTGTCACCCATTTCATCTTCCAAAACGATTTTGTATACTTTTTTCATGCTTTCTGTTTCTGTGGAACAACTGCCGAATTTGGGCGACCAGAACATTCAGTATCACCAGTGTTTGTACGGCCGCGTTAAAATCAGCAAACCACTTATATACAATCATTCTCGTTAACACAGACTTCAAATAATATTTATCAAGCTATTGCTTCACCTGGGCGTTATTTTCTCTCATCAAAGGGCAATGATTTTTCAATACATTCAATTAAAAATTTTCTGTTTTGAAAATGACAAAAGTAGCGTCACTAGAAGCACTGTAACTTGTAAACTAATGGTCAAAATGTCATAAAAAATCTTGCGTGGACATCACGTGACTTACTTATACATCATTGAATATATATATAATCAAACATAACATCTCATCATTCCACAGCTAGTCGGCTGATATGGAAACAGTAGCTCATCATTTTTATGCTACAATATTCCTAAATACTGATTTCCAGGATTCTAAGGCTAACAGTTCTGAATTTATGCGCAAAATTCCAAGATCGTCAAGTATAGCGCACTTTCGACTCAGTCGATCTCAATGAAAATAGGATATGAGCATCTAGACAGTACTATCATCTAGAATACGGTATTCTAATATTCTACGTTCAATCGTTTTGGATTTATGCGGAAAATTAAAAAATGTTTCGAGTAAACTGCACTCCCGGCTTAGTCGATCACAATCATAATGCAAGGCGTACAACTAGATGCTTTAAAAGTGCTTAATATGAAATCTCAATATTCTGCGAATGATTATTTTAAATTTATGAGAAAAATTCGAGAAGTCTGTGATATGAAGTGCACTTCCGGCTTAGTCGATTGGGACGAAAATTGGAGATGATCATTTGGATGCTACAGCAATTTCAAATACTGAATTCCAGTATCCTACGGCTAATCATTCTAGATTTATGCGGAAAATTCAAAAAAAAATATCAGGTAAAGTGCGCTTCCAATACAGACGATTGCAACCATAATGCGAGGTGCACATCAAGATCCTAGATCCTATACCAGTCTTTTATACAAAATTTCAGCATTATACGTTTGACGAATTCTGAAATTTGCGAGTTACGCACATACACACATACATACGTACCAACATCAAGCCAAAACTAGACAAAATGGATTCAGGGTTGTTCAAAACGGATATATCCATCAAAATTTCGTTATGAGAATTTTGTCAGTTTCACAATATTTCCTTGTACTTTTAGACCGTCAGATAGTCTTAGATTTCAGTGCCTCATTTTGTTTTTCATGCCTTCAAGAGGTTTGATAAGTATGAATATGTGGAGTTCAATAATGCTGAAATTAAAGCTGGACCATGTGACCAACATAATGAGAATTAATTTTAAATTTGTATGAAAAAGCATGTTCTGATCCAATTTTGTCGCTTTTTTCATGCTTACGAAATGAAATTTAGGGAAACATATTTTCACATGTGAAATGTCAAACAAAATTGAAAAATTGACAACAGATTATCATTGCCTACCTTAATTGATTTTTTTATACCGTTGTGTATTATACTCATAAACTGCACTTCCGGCTTGGCCGATTGATACAAAAATTGTAGATAGCTATTTTGATGCTACAACAAGTTTAAACACTAAATTTCAATATGCTGTGGCTGATCATTCTAGATTTATGCAAAAAATTAAAAAAAAGTTTCAAGTAAAGTGCACTTCTGGCTTGGTCGATTCATACAAAAATAGCAGAAACCATTCTGATACAACATCTAGTTCAAATATTGAATTTCAACATCCTACGGTTGATCATTCTGTATTTATTAGAAAAATTGGAAAAAAGTTTCAAGTAAAGTGCACTTCCGGTACAGACGATTGGAACCATAATGCGAGGTGCACAACTAGATCCTATACCAGCTTTAAATACAAAATTTCAACATTATACGTTTAACCAGTTTTGAGATTTGCGAGTTAGGCACGAACGCACGCATGAACGCACATACGTACCGACATCAAGCCGAAAATAGTCAAAATGGATTCAGGGATGCTTAAAACGGATATTTTCATCAAAATCTAGATTTGTGAATTTTGTCGGTTTTGCAATACTTCCTTGTACTTAGTACAAGTAAGTAAAAATGACAGTAGTCTTGCTGATGAAATTTAGTAGCAAATCGTTTCTCTTTATTTTTGTTTCTTCGAACTTAATGTCATGCAAAAATTCATTAGCATGATCAGCAACATAAATTTTCTCTAGATAATTGAGCTTTAAGCATCTCCAATCTCCAGTATGCTCACAGTTCTGCCCGTCTGATCCACATAGACTTTCCCACAGGAACAAGGGATCTTGTGAATACCCGAAGATTGTAAGGGAATCACGTCCTTCACAGATCTCATGAACTGCTTAGTTTTCATGTGCAGGAAGCGATTTCCTTAAAATCTTAGAATATAAGATCTTTTGTATGTATAACGGGTAGAGCTGTGAGCATAAGACTCAATTCCACAAATAAATCTTCTGTTGCTGATCGTGCTTTTGAGTTTTTGCATGACAGTGCTTTGTCAATGTTCTTTGTCACCTGATCCAACCATTACTGAGGAAATCCAATGGTCATTGCTGTTGATAGACTTCAGTCTTTCTAAACATTCGCCTGTAGGCCCACAAGGCTCGTATGGCTTTATTTGTAACTTTTTTTACGTTTGATATGAATGTGAGCCCTTTATAGCTGTTTCAGTCCAATCAAGCTCCGTTTTTTTGTAAATGGTACAACTGTGGTCTTTGCAGGGTTTGTTGCATCATTTTTAAACAAAACTTAAGACTCCCTGCATCATTTTCGATTTGATTTCGTATCACATGGTCTACATAGCCGATGGTTGCGTATCCTATTTCGTGCAGTCTTTGTAGCAGTTCAAGACACCACATGAGTAGAGAAATAACCCGTCCTTGCAGAAATCCTCGCGAAGCCTGCACTTTCACTGTCTGATTAGTGGATGAAGCGTAGATTTCTCTTTGTTCCAGCATTTACAAGATCCATTCACATCCTATTAGATGTATCTTCTCTCTTGACAGCTATCGTTTCTATGGATTTGAAAAATGTATTATCAAACACTTCTTGTATATCCCGAAATGCTTCAAGAGCAACATTTTAATCTTTGATAGTTTTTACACTAACAAAAGACCATTTCGCACGATTTCCCTGCTTGATAACTATATTGGTGTAACGTGCAAAAGTTTCATAATTCGCAAAAATAAAATAAGCCCTGAATCCATCTCTGTTGTCTAGGCGAGGCCTTTCGTACTGTTTGTTTCGTATCGCGTCGCTCCGTCCGGTCGAAAAATCTAGTAACGTGATCGACTAATTCCAGAATATTTCGAGAAACGGGTTTCCGTATATAAGGGCAAGCAAACGACCTGACTAAGAACAGTAAACAATGAACAGTGAACAATAAAACAGTGGAATAGTGAGTGGTCCGTGTAATAAATAAATAAATAGTTGTTATTTTAGTTAGTTATTTTCAATTTTAAATAGTGATTTTTATTTAATATAAACAAATCCTTCAAAAGCAATAAATATTACATTGGTGTCTGTGGAGCGGTGAATCGCTCAATACTGTATCCCAAACATGCCTTTCTATTAATTCTTCCAGCAATTCAAGCAGAAAGGATGTCAGGTTAATTGGCCTGAAAATTTTCACTTCGACATATGTCTCTCTCCCTGGTTTAAGTATGGAAACTACTTCTACTTATCTCCACATTCTTCAAACTGGTATAGCACATAAAATGGGTGCCAATTGTTTTTTCCTGGAGATTTGAATGGCAGAAATTTGTTTACTGCCCATTCAATCTTTGTTGCATTCACCACTTGATTTACAAGTGTTTAACTATCCTTGGTAGCCCCAGAGATAGAATCTATCAAGTTTTGCTGTTCTGTTTCATTTTGTTCTAAAATTATGGTTCGGGAAAATGAGTTTGGGGTCTTCTTCTTCCTCTCAGTATAATCTCCCGAAGTTTCCTGAGAGAGCCCATGTTGCCCTCTTGCCCTTTGAACAGACCTTTTTAAAGTCTAGCACTCTTTGATGTCTGTTCAAGCACTTCCTCCAAGAATTTCTTTCAGCCTCTCTCATGGCTTTATTGTTTTCGGTTAGTTTGAGACATTTACTTTTTCGTTATAAATTCAGAAATATATTCTATAAATAGTCCCACTTTGGGCGTCAATTTTATTACTTAACGATTCTACCCCACTAAAACAAAACAGAGTTCAATACGTGAGTCGCGATTCTTGCTCAGGATGGCCGTGAGTGTTATTGAGGCTTGTAAATTAAGTTCGGACATTACCCGGGGCGCCACGCAATTGTAACTTCGTGTGCATGGCACACAGTCACAAAAGTGCCTAGAAAGTAAGGTATTGGACTGCACGATGGAATAAGGAACAACGTGACCGCCTTCTTTTATTTCATTGTTCTTACTTGAACAGAGATGAGAATAAGGAAGCAGAAATTCTGGACTTTGTTTGACAGACAGGACCCCTGTCACAGGAGTGAATCGAGAGAGTACAATAGGCTAAAAGTTTGCTTACATATTCCATCAACCATAGGATACGGCTACCAGTTGTCAAGCTAAGTTTTTGTAGAGAGAACGCCGCAGACTATATAATTTTGTCCATCGGTGGGATTCGTTCCCACGATCCCCGGATTACGAAGCCAGTATGCTTGTACTGAGCTATGAATACTTATAATATAATAACGATAATAGTCCAAGTCGAAGAAAAATCGTGTCCTCCGTCACTGTTGTAGTTTACATCTGTCCTAATTAAGCAAGCAGTGAAATGATATCTGGTGCCTTTTATGATCACATGTGATTTAACTAAATAGCTGTATTTATATGTTTCTATGCAAATCTTTCCCAAATCTACATATGTAATGTTGTCTTTCGTTTTGGGTTCCCGTCCACGTGCTTTTATTCCATTCTCGAGGGCCGTTTAAAACAAACACGTTTCGTTAATTGGAATATTACGTTTAAAATACGTATCGCGTTGCTGAACCCCGACTCACTTGATTTACTGTGTTGATAAAATAACACGCGTCTTGTTAAACAGCCGTAAATTTTGAATATAAATTATTGTCGACCAACGAGTCTTCCCATCCAAGATCCACACAAATACTTCAACTCAGTAACAACGTTTCGATATACAATAATTAAACCAAATTAAATATTAAATACTGTACTAGAAGAACATGAACATAGTTAGTAACTTACAAAAGAAAATTCATTATCTTTTCATCTTCAAAATTTTTTTGCTGAATTTCATGGCAAACTGTTGTTCACTACACAAGCATAAAATAGCATTCTGCATCAAATAAAGATTAATTACTCCAAGATAAAAGTTTTAATGTAATGAACGGTATTATTTTATGTAGGTTCTGCTTGCTAAAAAACATTTTTGATGTTATCTACGGGCTTATATACCTAACTATAACAGCTAATCAAAATTTCATACACGTAGAATTAATTAATTATACAGGTATTCGACAGACACTGACATATGTTTTGAGGCAGTATTCAATTCATTGTTTATGGATTGTACTTCTGTAAGTAGTGGGATGCTATAGCGTCTGACTTTCCCTATCTGTAGGATACATTTTTTTGGGATTCATAAATATTGTACCTACATTGCCTGATTCGGAATAATTAACTACAAGATACAGGTGATGATTTTTTATTGATTAAACATGTGGAAACATTAATTGAAACAGTTATTTTAATGTGTTCCCAATCTCAAGCAGGAAAAATAAATTTTATCAAATTTATCATCTGCTCATGATCACACAATTCGACATGTATATAAGCCTGATGAAGAAAACGTAAGATTTCCGGTCATTTTTTTCTCCTTGCAATTGAACAGATTTAGTCCAACGATGTTCTAACTTTTAATACCATCAGAATAATAAGACGTGTCCAAAATTAGCTTCGACCTTCTCATTCGCAATTAATCTTTTCTTCAAGTTGAGAGCCAAATCTGGCAAATACGAGCCATGTGGAAGAACCTGGATTTTGAGTTTTGTCATATTAACGCGAGACTTATGCGCAGGGGCATCATCATGCTGTTTGCCAGATAAGGACGTTTAATTTTGATTGCATCTTTTAATTTGTCCAGTTATGAAGAGTAGTCGACTCCAGTAATAGTTTCGCTTTTTTTAAGTAGTCTATGAGCACTACATCGTGAGAATCTCAGAATATCATTGCCCTGACTTTTTCAGGTGCTCCAATCCATTATTTGAACTCCTGCTTTGTTTTGAGCATGTAATGATGAATTCAAGATTCACCTACAATAACGAAACGCCGATGAAACTCAATGACCCGTAGTCAGGACGTGGTTTTAAACCCGGTTTTAAGTCTTCCTTATGCATAACCATGACAACATGTCAAAACAGTGTTATAACCTAATCGATTTTTAAACGTTGTCATGGTTATATATAAGATAGACTCAGACTTGGGTTTAAATCGCGTTTCTGACTATAGGCCAATGAGATCGCATTTTAATAAATCAAAACGAATGCGTTAATACGTGCAAAACTGGCTCCACGTTGGGCGCCAATTTTATCACGTAAAAATTTCTACCCCACTCAAACAAAACAACTAAGTTCGAACATTACCCGGGGCGCCACGCAGTTGTAATTTCATCCACAGGGCACACTGGCATGAAAGTATCTGGAAAGTAAGGTATTGGGAAGTGGTAAGGGTTTTTAATAGAAAACCATAGAATTCTTAATCACACTGCTCTCTAAATTTAATTCGAATTAAACCTAGAGAACAGTGTGATTAAGAATTCTAAGATTTTTTATTAGAAACTCTCACCACTTTCTATTATTCGTCACATTTGGGTTATCCTATTCCTATAGTAAGGTATTGGGTTGATTGATGAAATAAGGGACAACGTGAACGCACGATGACTTTCTGCATCTACCAGATGATCGACATGGCAAGCACAATACTTACCATAAAATATACCCTCAAACGGAGCTTGAGATAACTAAGCACTTGTTCCTTTATCTATTTCCAAGGTGGCAGTAGGAAATTAAAAAAGGTAATGTTTCTTCACTGTTTGGTAGCAAAATCTTAATGTTCTTCTGATGGACACTAAATTTAAGTATTGGAATATCCTACCTTGAAAGTGAAGACCCAGGCTAGCTATTAATAAGGACACCGGAAATATTTACCTGATAAATAGGAAATGGGAGCCACTCCCAGGAAATGATCAAAGGAGAAAAAGGTACTATTCTGGGAGACAATAGCGACAGCAAAAAAAATTAAGCATAGACGTAGAAATCAATTATAAACAAAATTATTATTAATTTAAAGCAAATAATTCCAAAAATTTGGTAACTTACGAAAATAGTTAAAGCTATAATACAAAAAAATCTCACTGCAACAGCCAAAAAGGGAACTGGAGAGCACGTCACAGACGTTTAAAACTACGCTACAAAAACTAGCTAAATATCCTCTTCAGGTGGAACTCAAGACTAGTATCGGCAGAGAAGATAGATGGTTAATTGTTAGCCACAAAAACAACGTCAGGCAAGAACGTTCCCTGAATTAAGTAAAGTTGATCTTGCGTCTTATAGGGCTTTGATAAATACCCAGCGGTCCTTGAAGGTGTTAAGGTTGGCCGTGCGCCTGGTAATCAATTTGTTAATGTTCTTCTTAACGTAAAGCTGGCCAGAAACTAGTCTCAAGTGGTCACGGGTTCTTAAGATCCCTAGCAGTTTACACTGAAAACAAATAACCCAACCAGTATCCAATTCAACTGAAACAGGAGATTCCTATAAAAAAATTGGAGAACTCTCTCCAAACGTGTAGCACTAAACTTGAATATATATAAATAAATTTAGATTTAAATTGAAAAACGAATAAACTGTAAATTTAGTAAAAGTTAAATAAAATAGTCAGTAAGTTATTTATTTGTCTGATTTTTAAATAGTGCACTAAAAATTTACAAAATAAAAAAAAAACTACGCTGAGCATTAAAGAGAAGAAAGACAAAGAAAATACAAAGTCTAGCAAGACAAGAAAAAGGATTATTAGCGACGAGTCGATAAATTTACGAACGTGGTTCGTTACTAAAAAATTGGACCAATCTTCACTAACTCGTAGGATTTTCCAGCTTAAAAATGGGACTAAAGCCCACAACAAAATATTTTAAGCTTTGGAAACCAAAAACTATACACAAACAACGTAAGAAACTAAACTACGAGTTGTTGAATGACGAATCCGCAACGCGTTGGGTCCAAAATATAGTTAAATTATGTATTATCAACCAATTTCAGTAAACATTCAAACATCAAACATACTTAGGTGAGGAAAGGTAAAGGGTGGAACGAAGATAGCCACAAATCTCGTAGGTGTTTAACTTCGAATGTATGTATAAAATTTAGAAAAAAAAAAAAATTTAGAACAAAAATATTATTATTATTATTAATCTTTTTAAATCTATTTATACCCTTTCGGGTGTCTAGATTGTAATTATTTTCACTTTAGGTTATTGATCAGTTTTTTCCTCTCTTGTCTATTTTATGCTATTTTATTCGCTTTTTGCCAGCTGATGCTGTTTCTATGGAGAATTTCATTTATGTTTTTTTCGCATGTCTTCTTTTGTCTTCCTCTTTTTTTTCTTTCTTGTGGTTCTTGCTTTCCAAACTTCCTTCGTCTGATTTTCCTCTGGCATTCTGACTAAATGACCATACCATGAAACTTGCTTCTTTTCTATGGTCTTATGTATGCTCTCTGTTTCTAAATTATCTCTTATTCGTTCGTTTCTTATTCTGTCTATCCTTGTAACACCTTCAACTCTTATTAAATATCGCATTTCTGATGCTTGTACTTTACTTTTCAGTCTCTGCTCGAGTATCCACGACTCACTTCCGTATATTAAAGCTGGTCGGTATACCGTTTTGTACAGTGTCATTTTTGTATTCTTGGATACTTGCTTATTTCCTAGTACCGCTTTGTTGAGTGCATAGTAGTTTCTGCTAGCTGCTTGTATTCTTTTGTTGATTTCTGGTTCCATATTTCCTTTATTATTTATTGTTGCTGCTAGATATGTATAGTCTTCTACTTGTTCCATTTCGTAACCGTTTAGCTGTATATTATTGATTATGTCCTCTTTTGATATCACCATTTTTGACATTTATGTTCATGTTGTGTTTTCTCAATTCCTCGTTCCATACATTTAAATTATATTTCATATCTTCCTTATTCTTAGCCAGGACTGCTAGATCGTCTGCAAATGCACACTCTGCTATTTTAATTACAGTCAACTGGTAATATCCAATGTCTACTTTCTTCGTTCTATCTTTTATTTGCTTCATTATATTATCTAAGAAGACAATAAATAATAATGGGCTTAATGCTTCTCCTTGTCTTAAACCCTGCGTGGTGTTGAATTCTCCTGATATTTCGTTACCCGTTCTTATGTAATTTGTTGTTTCTCTATACACGCTTTTCATGGCGTTTAGTAGTTCTATGTTTATTTGTCTTTCTTCCAGTATTTTCCACATTTGTTTCCGTGGTACTCGGTCAAAAGGTTTTTGTAGATCGACAAACGTAATATAGAGCTTGCTTTCTTGTATCAGAGTTTATTCTATAAGCCTCCTAATTGTGTATATGTGGTCTTGTGTGCAATGTCCTTTCCTGAATTCGCTTTGTGACCTTTCCATTCTTGATTCCACCTCTTGTCTTAGTTTCTTTTCTAGAATGGCTTCATATACTTTGGCTGTCGTGCATATAAGTGATATCCCTCTGTAATTGTTACAATTTCTATTGTCTCCTTTTTTATGAATGGGGAAAATCACTGCCTTTTCCCAGTCTTCAGGGATTTTTCCTATTGTCCAGATTCTATTTAGCATCACTAATAGTATTTGCTCTCCTGCTGGCCCCATGTATTTAAGTTGTTCTGGTCTTATTCCATCGTGTCCCGGAGCTTTTCCGTTTCTTATCCTATTTAATGCTAGTTTCATCTCTTCTTCTGTTATATTCTCTGTTCTTCTGTGCTTGTTGATGTTCCCGCATTGCTGGATCTCCTCTTCTTCATTGTCGTTGTTAGAGTGTTTTTCTTCCAGCAATTCCTCGAAGTGTTCTTCTCATCTTCCTATTATTTCCTCGTTTTCTTCCAAAATATTCCCTTGTTTGTCATATAGCTGTCTTAATGCACTTTGGTTTCCCTTTTTGTTGTTTCTCAATGTGTTATAGAATAATTTTTTATTTTCTCTAAAATTATCTTCCAACTTATTTCCAAACTGTTCCCAAGATTTTGCCTTAGAAACTTCTTTCGTTTTCTTCTTTTGTTTCTCGTATTCTTCCTTATCTTCCAGTTTCTTTGTATTGAGAAATATTTTCCATTTCTGCTTCTTCTTTTTAACTTCTTCTCTAGCTTCTTCATTCCATCAGTGTGTTTGCTTGTTGTAGCCTGTTTTTCTGATCACTCCACACACTCTTTTTGCTGCCTCTTCTAATATATATTTAAATGTACTCCACATCTCTTCTACGTTATTCAAATTTGGTCTCGATGTGCAGTTTATAAGTTCTCTTATGTCTTCTTCGTACTTCTCTCTTGTTTCCTTTTCGTTTAACTTATCTACTCTTATTTTCATTGTATTTTGCTCCTTTATGCTTGTATTCTGTTTTTGTGTTGCCTTATTCATTACTCTCATTTTTGTTATCGTTAGATAATGGTCGCTTCCAATTTCAGTCCCTCTTTTCACTCTTACGTCATTAACATTCTTTCTTTGAGTGCTGTTGGTTAGAAAATAGTCTATTAGCGATCTTTCGTTCCTGCTTCGCACTTTTCTGGTATATTTGTGGATTTTTTTGTGTTCGAAGATCGTGTTCAATATTATCAATCCATTTATGATGCAGAAATCTATCAGTCTGTTGCCGTTATTGTTTCTTATTTATAATATTAATTTAGTATAATAGTTTCAAGGTTGTAAAAAGGTTCTGATCACAAAAAACTAACAAAGAATTAAGGATGAAAGAGATAAATTTGGAAATCATAAGGTTAACCACGCGGATCACCTTCAAACGAAATCACGAGCAAAAATTATACCTAATTTGGAATAACGTGAACAAATAATAAACAAAGTACTTACAAACTCATAACACTGATTTTAATAAAGTAAAATAGCCACAACATTTAGAACAACTAGAAAAATTACAAGATTGCTCAAAACAACTCCGTCTGCAACCACCGCTCAGGAACGAAAGAGGGCGAACAAGACGCGCATGCTCCTCAAATTAGCGCCTTCAATCAAGTGTCATTAGCAAGCACTAATTTACAAAATTAGTGCAAATTTATTAAACAGATGGCGACATAGGTATGGAATGAGAAAAAAATTGTACAAAAAAGACATAAGACGAAATTTTTGTAATACACTGAAAAAAAACGGTATGACTCCAAACTTTTCAAGTTGTTTTAATGAAATGTAAAATAGTTAATAAAGCTACCATCGACAATTGAATAAGTATGTATAACTGAAAATGAAATAGCTCAAAAATAATACCACGCGTCCTGGACGGCAATATGCACTCAGAATAGGACTCAACCAGCAATATGACGCCTAATGTCGTCGAAAAGACCTGACTAGATTGATCTAGCCTCACAAAAGATACGATGTATAGCGCGCCAACAAAACTACAGCATGCCAACAACTTGCATTTGACAGATAAGAAAAAAATCGTATACCAGTATTAAATTGTAAATGAGCACCAAATATGAGTTACTCTGTTTCCAACTGGTTTTAGAAACGCCACAAATTACTTATAATACAGGGAATAAGACATTGCATTGTGAAAAAATTAGGAGAAAGCTGAATTTTTACATGAAGTTTCCTTTTGTGGTTCTAAACAACATACCAAAAGTCCCCAACGATAAATGTGCCGCTAAAAATATTACGAGGGATCAAAGGTCAAAATAAACGGTCTTTCGCGAGAATCTCGCTAACGGTAACTTTGATCGAAAAAATAATAATCATCAAGTTTGTAGCTTAGAAAATCGCCTTCAAAAAACATATCATCAATTTTTTCGTATGACCAACGGTTTTTGAGAAAATTTGACCGTACAGTATGCACTCCTCAACGGTATCTCCAGGCCACTCTTTCCCACTGGACCCTGCGATCGATAGGGGTCCCCTAGTTCCTGCCAGATCACCGAACGATAACCGATATTCATTATTCGCAGGATTTCTATAGCGACGTAAAACTGAACGTAACCGATCGAAAGATAATCGCATAGTGGAGCGGCGATACGAGCGACGATAAGCGGGAAGAGAAGAGCGACGAATATAAACACGCGCATTTTAATAGAACATCTAGTCCAGGCTATATAGACAAAAATAGGAAAAATAGAAGAACTAACCTGTGTATTTCCAAATTTTTCAGGAATGTCATGCGAAAGTTCCCTTGAGCAAAATGTAATAGCAAGAAGTGGAATCACCATGCCGCCGGGGGGAGGGGGGGTATTTGAAGGTCCGTTTTTCAACTATTTTGCTAATAACCTGAAAACGGTACATCCTAACAGGAAATTTTCAACATAAAAATTGAATAAAATAGATGAAGCTGACTGGATGAGTGAATTTGAGTAAGTAAAAATTCTTGGGAATTCAGTCAATATATTTTAATTTCTTTCCTACTTTACAGTTTCGGCTGTACCTCAGCCATCTTCAGAAGCGAAAAGAACTTGAATTGTGAAAAATTAAAAATGTACATGAACTGTGATGTCGAGTTTAATAAAATAGCGGAAAAAAAAAAAATTATTTTTTTCCATTTGTCAAATGCCACAACCTGCATCTGTGGAAGACGTTGACCAAGTGACACTTGGTCAACGTCTTCCACAGATGCAGGTAAACTGTAAAGTAGGAAAGAAATTAAAATATATTGACTGAATTCCCAAGACTTTTTACTTACTCAAATAAAAATTGAAGCCTAATAAATTTCCTATAGTTTTGCTCCGATACATTTTTTTGAAAAAATGTATAGTTTCAGAGATATCTGCTCTCAAAAGTAGGCAATCTGTGAAAAAACGCAATTCGTACAATGTTTTTCGTCAAATTTTTCTTTTTTTTATATATAGATATATATATATATATATATATATATATATATATATATATATATATATATATATATATATATATATATATATATATATATATATATATATATATATATATATATATATATATAGTTGAAGAGTACTCGAGACTGTTGCGGATAGTTAAGGAAACAAAATAACGCAGGTTAAACAGTCAAAAAATTTTTGTGAGTGGGCTCAAGTAAAAAACGCTCTTTTAGATTAGTCAAGCTTTCGGTCTTTAATTAAAACCATCCTCAGGACTATCCAGTGAGATTCCAAAAATATATAAATAATCATCACAGATCAGCATATTTGAACAAGAAATGGAAATACATGGTTAAAATTTTGAACAAAATAGTTTTCAAAAAGTAAAATTTAGTCACATGTTGGACCACCAAACGGAAACATGACAGCCAGCCATGTTGGAACCGTGGACGCCTGTTCTCCGGCATCCACACCTGGATCCACAATCACTCCCACATTTGCAGAAAATTGACTCCAGGGCAATTGCGGGGGCAGGAGGTTCGAGAGTCTTGACAGGAGTGAGTACTCCACTTTCGTCTCGTACCCAACCCCATCGTTGTGGATCTAGGAGTTTATTGCCAAGCCATTGTTGGATTCGATGAAACACTCTTAGCGAGTGCTGCTGAGCCGCACCTTTGGTAGGTGGTAAGGATGCCAAGTTCGTTTTTCCCTTGGCCGAGGATTTTACGAAAGAACTTTAAAGGTGATGGTTAAGATCCCATTTGTTGGATGAAGCCTGGTATAAGACGAGAAATATCTTCTCTCCAGCTTTAGTGATGGCTGCAGTACTTGACGTTGGGTTGTAAAAAACGTCTGAAACTGATTTCGAGTTCTGTGGCTCGTTTGCAAATGTTTTCAGAATGGACGCTTTTCCTTTGCCAGATATTGCGTTTGTGGTGTCGCATCCTGAAAACGCATGAATGAAGAGGATAGATTCACTGAAGGGAAGCTCCTGCAATTGTGTGGTAGAAAATATCTTCATCTTTGTGTTACCTCGCGCAGGCTTCATGAAAAAGATGTTCTGGTCTGGTGGTGTGAGCGCTACAAGCAGGACAAGCAGGTCTACATCCTCTCCAACCACAACTACAGAGGAATGAGAAGTTGCCTTTGTAATTCCACATGTCACAATGAAGCGATCTGCATCTCCAGTGGCGGCACTGGCCTCTATCCCTCTTGCTGTCAGTCTGCCGACAAGCAGCTGGATCAGCTTGGTTTTGTTCTTATCATTGGCTAGAAAGTTCTCCTGCTGGACGGTGGCCACGAAATTGGCAGAAACGTTCACCTCCAGTGAAAATTTAGATGCTCCTCTCCGTTTCTGTTCAGTATGTTTTGTGGAATTGGCGTCTCCATACCCATCAAAGACAACAGCAGAGTTATCACCGTGATGATTGATGATATACGATTCGTACTGCTCACAAATGGACGAGAAATTGCTGCCATGGGAGGAGGCAGAGAGGATTTGTATGTTGGATTGACCGGCTGAAGCTTATATCAGCTTCGTCTACCAGCCAATTCAAAAACAATTTCTGAAACAAACTCTTCTACTACTACTCTTCTGAATAAAATAGGATCCACTACAAGCACACGCGAACCCCATCAACACGACATTCACTATGTGTGATAAATTACATTGATTACTCATATTTATATTATATTGTACTTATTTGTTGACCGTTATAGTCATCAATTATAGAGAAATAGGACTCAGAGTTTTCCTGGTTAAGTCACGATTTGCTATCATAATCTTGAAAACCCTCCAACCCCAGACCTATGGAACATAAACATACATAGTATATATATATTCTTGAAGGAAATTTGATGCTCTCAAACTTTTTATTCAGGATTTTTCTGTGAAACTAACGGAGGAAGGGTTAGAAGAAAAAGTTTGACGAAAAACTCAAAAAAATGTATTCGAGCAAAACTATAGGACATTCACTAAGCTTTAATTTTTATGTTGAAAATTTCTTGTTAGGATGTACCGTTTTCAGGTTATGAGCAAAATAGTTGAAAAACGGACCTACAAATACCCCCCTCCCCCCGGCGGCATGGTGATTCCACTTTTTGCTATTACATTTTGCTCAAGGGACCTTTCGCATGACATTCCTGAAAAAATTGGAAATACACAGGTTAGTTCTTCTATTTTTTCTATATTGCCTGGACTAATCGCATAGTGGGGACTGGAGAGGAGAGCAATGCGACAATGAGCGCTGCTACAAGCGATAAGAGCGAAGGAATCAAGTATACTTGTTTTCGTCGGTATTCTCACTGGTGGTTTGGGGCAAAATGGATGCTAAACTGTTTATTAGTGGAGTATTTGTAAGAAACACTAACAGGGTTGATAGGATTGTGATTGAAATTAGTCCAATTTTTCAGTAGTCTATGTTCAATTTAGGCTAGGATCACGGTACAAGATATAGTAGGTAACCTAACTCGCCCCGAAAATGCGTCCGCTGAGATGGTTATAGTTCGCGCTGTCGCCGCTAGAGACGCCTACATCAGTAAGGCCTGTTTTACAACAGTGTTTAATGTATAATTACACTAAACTTACAAAATTTTACGAAATCATTTATATATTGAAGTTAACCGTATATGTAATGTTTACAGCATATATTTTACTTTAATTAAAAATTGATATACTTGTTAAATTAGTGTTGCATTGAGCAATATTTAATATTTAATTATTACCTATGCAAGAAACTCAGTTGGATAAATTCCGAGATCACATGCGATTAACAATAATTGAGAAATATTTGAACAATACATTAACAATGTGTTTAATCTTCAAGAATACATATAGATGATATGTTTTCAATTACAAGAAAATTGTTCGAACTTTCAATAAAGGAAACATGAAAACATAAGTTGAACAAAAATTAGATTCAGTTCAAAATATTATATTTCTATATTATACATAATGTTTCACAACGTAATAGTTTTTTCTGTATTAAGGGCACTTATATTTATTTTTAACAAATACAAGTTATTTTAAATTATCTTATACTTAATTCATTAACATTGTCAAAATATAGATTTCATTTGAATGACTTGATACAAATTTACTTTGTGAGTAAATTTGAATGAGAATTAAATTCATTTATGAAACTGGACCTAGTTTAATAGTTATTTATACAAGTGAATTAAACCACTGTTTATTTGCGAGAAGAAAGTTCAAAATCACGAGCGCGTTCAGCGCGAGTGCTTTAATTCTTTGAGCAAATAAAGAAGTTTAATTCACGTGTTTGTATACATAATTTTATTCAATTGCTTTGTCCCAAATTTCTATCATGTCAAGTGGAGCTCTAAAAACACTATATTTTATCTTACAACTCTCATATCCAGAATTACAATTCGGGACAAAACATTTTCCAGGCATTTTAATTGAATGTTCATTTGTCACACGGCTATCACTTTATTAAATTATTATTCATTTACTATAATCTGACTGTATTCAACGACACAAACACTAAAATCAAACGCTTTTCAATTGGCAACTAGGCCCTTCATATCCGCCATCTTGAAACATTTCCTCTCACCTCTCACGTCCACATGCTTGACGCAGTCAGCGGACACATTTATAGTAGGCCGGCAATGAGAGTTGTGGGGGCCTGGCTAGGATATAGTCCGATGTGTTTATTTTAACAAAATAGTGCTCTGTCAAAGTCATAGGGACCCCATTATCCTCCAATAGGTTAAAGACGGCCCTGGCTATCTCTGTGTTGAATATTTGTAATTAATCGTTGAATGGGACTTGGAATATTGGAGACTAGAGTATTCATATTACACAATAATGTCGACTTCAATATGTAATTGGCTAGACGAAGAAGGAAGTACTCCGAAACGTTCTCTTTTGTTATACAATCTTGAAAGTTATCTGCTTCTCTTTTGTCAGAGTATTAACTTATTTATACTCTGTTTATAAGTAAACAAATAACTGTCACTTTGACGTTTGCTACCCAAAAAGGTATTGGCTGAAAAAAAAGTCTCGTGTATTAAATGATTTTCTCAGAAACCGCTAGTCCTACGAAAAAAAGTAATAGAATATTTTTTGTAGGTCATTCTCTGAGCTACAAATTTGATTACCATTATTTTCTTGATTTAAGTTACCGATGGCGAGATTTTCGCGAAAGACCGTTTATCTTGCCTTTTGATCCCTCGTAACATTTTTAGCGGCGCATGTATCGGTGGAGACTTTTGGTATGTTGTTTAGAATTACAAAGGGAAGCTTCATGAAAAATTCAGCTTTCCCCTAATTTTCCCGGAGTTTGATCTTTTTTTTGTCTTTATTCCCATAACATAAAACAAAACTGAGTTCGTAACTGATCTAGGAACACCAAAAAAGTAGTTCAAACAATTAAAATACTACAGTTCACTTAGCTGAGCCACTGACTCTCTGAAACTGTGGAGCAGTCAACTGATCTGGTGGGCCAAAGATTGGTCGTGTAAAGACGTCAGGGTAAAAATCCTGAAGATGGTTGCAGGAGGTTGCCGAAAAGTTATCTGAAAATTCCTAATGTGGGCTGCTCGACCGACGTACTTTGTTAGAAACTGAAACACTCACTCGATCGAAGCAAAATACATATTTATTACATTCCCACAAAGCAGATTTGACTATCGCAAAGTTGAGATAATGCTTTGTCACACAAAAATTTAATTCTATCACTTGGAAACGGGTTAAAAAGAACGTAATACTGCCTGTTGTTCTATAGCAAATCCAACGTTGATTCTACACCAGTTTCAGAATATTTGGAGCTCACTCGAAGCTTTTATTTCATATTTTTTTTTAGGTTCCTACCTTTCAAAGCATTCTCAAGGTGTAAACTGTATGACCGACTATTAGTGAAGCGTATACCATCTGCGCCATTGAAAAACTCTTAATCCGGTCATTTTGATTCTCAAAAATATGGACATTTGCGCCCGACCGTCATTCATATATATTCTGCGTTTACTGGGCTTTAATCCTTTGGTGCAGTTGGTTATTTTTATTTTTTTCTGGTTGACGCAGATGTCCAATGTGATAAGAAATTCATACCTAGTCTGGTGCAGCTGGCAATCGCCCGAGCAAACTTGGCATAATTACAATAACATGATTTATATTTGAATACCGAATAATGCCGGGTAGAATGAAGAATCAAAGAAGTCGATTGCAAATATGAAATATAATTAAAGATTTGTCCGGTGAGATGAATGATGGGATACAAGAGGTTAAATAAATGTGTTAAGAGAGTGTTTAAGCAAGTAATATGCATTTTGATAATCAGTGAGTAAACTTATATAGTTAATAGTGAATGAAAATGTATTGAATAAAAATGATGAATTAATTCCGGGTTGCATGGTTTAACGTATGAAATGTTGAAGTACGGAGGTGAAAGCAATTACTATATTAAAGAGCACCCTTTAATAACTCACTCACGATTAATCTACCTTCATATATTCAAACACCTGCGCAACGAATAATGAACTAATAAATTTTAAAGCGAATATAAAATTCGATCAACGCGGGAACTTTGGACTGTTAAAAACTTCCTTGAAGGGTTGTGTCGCTTATTGTCTTTAAATTGTAAATCGTGTTCGTGTTAGAACTTTTGAGCTCAAAATAAAACGGATATGCATTGACACATGCAATAAATAATCGATAATATGTTCTGTCGACGTCGATAGATGTAAATCGGAAGGGGACCTATCTTCGCGCCCGGATGCGAATCTTCAACCCATCATCTATTATTTATAGTCTTGATAGTGCGGTTTACATTCATGGAGCTGTCATTTGTCATTTTTATGATTTTCGACGTATCAAGGGTTAAAATATAACAATTATGTGTAGTCATTAAACATACTGGTATCATTTAATTTATTATTGCTGCTTCCGGTCTTCACTATGTTTGTATATCCAATAAGTCAGCTGTTAGTGAACAGAAGTACTTTTAGGACGTTATACAACTTGTGAATGAGTTTCAGTAGTTTTACAATAAAGTTTTTATTTTGGACAATACTCTTGAATAGAAAGCTGCACCGCACCCCACGGTTAAAAATTATCAATAAATCTATCAATGTTCACTAAAATAGTCAATTTCAGTTTTACATTTCTTCGCTGCTCCATTTCCCACGTATCACCCCAACACTAAGCGATTTCCACTATTTCTCTATACTCATGTACCGAGACAACGCTGCCTCATCGGGCGCTGATCTCACGGCCTCTCCGCCCCCCAAGTCCGTACGCCACTGATGCAAAGTGCATTCTTGTAGTGAGAGTCGCGACCCGGCGTCCGCCGCGTTCTAAGTGCATTTACATGTCGCCGTGCGAGCGCCTTGACGCTCTTAGGACACTGGTGGAGGAGGAATCTTTTCAAAGAGAGATGCTACTCTAATAGCAGTGATTTTTGAATACACTTATCTAAATGCCATAACTACATTCAGAATTTTCGCACACTTATTTCTGGCTGTTAATAAGTACTCAATCATTATATTATCATTATATATTCAAATATTTCTTCAAGCTAATTGTGAAGAATCATAAAATTGTTTAATAAAACTGTAATACCAAAACTTTTATATTTTTGCAATAAAACTTTAATGTTCATTAATCCAATTAGCAGATGTAAAACGCTAATTAACTTCTATAGGTAAACAATTCACATCTTTTGCAAAATTAAGCTGTCTTTTATATTTTTGTGATTTATATATAATTCTTGACGGATGTTCAATTAGTTAAAATCCAAGCCCACATCTTAAATAATTAATGTGAGACTTCCTGTTTTTACTTTTCTCGAAGAAAGATCGCATTTATCAAAACAACTCAATCTGGTAGTTACTCTCATGCATAAGAATTGTGTAATTATCTAATTTGCATTTATCCTTTCTTTCATGCAAGAAAAATCATTTGCAAGATATAAACGAGTAATTAAATTTATGTTTCAACCACTGTTCACAGTATAGGTACCAAAAGAGTCTAAGGCGTAACGCGCATGCGAATTTGCACCCAACTTAGAAGCAATGTAATTCGGAAATGAAGTGTGCATTTATTCGAGGGTTGTTATTTTAGTGTTGCATACTGACCCACAGATGGCACCACCAATCAAACGTTTAAATAAAAAAAATTGACGTGAACATCACGTCATTGGATATACAGGGTGTAACAGAAATAAGTACATTAAATTTAACCAGTTATAGGACTCATCAAGTGTAACAATATTTCTTAATAACTTTTTCCTGAAATCTCATTTTTTATTAGCCTTTTTACCCCCCCATAAATTGACGAGCCGTTCAGGTTCTAGCATAATTTGATCAAGTAGCAATAACAATAAAACAATCGATTTTGACAGATATAAGTTGTCAGATACTATTTATTTCTAATTATAAAAGATTTGTACAATAATAACTATTATATTGATTAAAAAAAAAAAGAATGTCTACCTTCACAAATAACGAGTGTACAGATATTGTATTGGCTTACGGTGAAGCTCAGGGAAATGCTGCTCTAGCTCAACGAATTTATTCGGACCGTTTTCCAAATCGTCGCCTTCCAAACATTCGCACTTTTGTGAATATGGTCCAGCATCTTCGAGATCACAGATCCTTTGAACCTGCTTGTCAAGATCGTGGTAGAACACGCCCTGATCACATAGCAAATATTGAAGAGGTTGTGTTGGAGAATGTTGAAGCTCAGCCAGGGTCTAGTACTCGAAGATTAGCACTGCAACAAAGAGTGTCACATATGACAATTTGGAGGATATTGAAAGAACAACAACTCCATCCTTACCATGTTCAGAAAGTTCAGTGCTTACTGCCTGAAGATTTACCGCGCAGACGCCAATTCTGCGAATGGATGCTAGGAAAAATTACCGAGCAGCAGAATTTTCTGTCAATTGTATTGGCAACAGATGAAGCTGGATTTACCAGGGAGGGTATCTTCAATATGCATAACACACATATCTGGTCCGACGAAAATCCTCACGCTGTAAGGGAAATCAATTTTCAGCAGAAATTTAATTTAAATGTTTGGGCCGGTATTATTAATGGACATCTTATTGGCCCTCACATAATGCCTCCACGCCTAAATGGCGAAGAATATGTATATTTTTTAAACAATGTGCTGTTTGAACTTATAGAAGATTTGCCCTTAGAAATTCGTCGAGACATGTGGTACATGCATGATGGTGCACCTTGTCACAATGCACTAGTAGTACGAAATTGGTTGAATGAAAAATTTCCTGCACGATGGATAGGACGAAATGGTCCTATTGCGTGGCCTGCCAGGTCGCCAGATTTGAATCCATGTGACTTTTTTTTGTGGGGATACATGAAGCACTTGGTATACTCAGATCCTATTGATACAATACAAGTTTTGCGAGAACGACTCGAAAATGCAGCTATAAGTATTCGCAATAGCCCACAGATTTTAGAAAGAGTAAATGATTCATTCCGTCGACGCCTTCAGTGTTGTATTGATAATAACGGTGGTCATTTTGAACACTTATTATAATTCAGTTGACCTATAATTTCTTCGTTAATTTATTGATTCGATAAATTTTATTTTATCACTTACCTTTGTCGCTCTCTTCAGAATTTTATCTTCTTTTGTATCTTTTGAACAAGTCTCATTTTTGGAGAAAAAACTATTCTAAACTTCTCTTGCGTGCTTGTGCACAGCCGGCGCGCATGTCTTGCGTCTTGCTGTTTTAAGCAGAAGTTCTCAAACAATGATCACTTCATTTGAAAGTTCGGTCAAGTACTCTCTGGTTTGGTCCAACAAGAGGTGTTCAATGCACCCTTTCTAATTGTCTTATCCTTAAATTCGACCACAAAGATACACGCTGCGCAACTCGGTACTATTAAGGGATGCTTAGCTAGCATTCTTTGTTCAAAGAAACACTGTTTTAGTGTCACTGTTAAAGTTTTAGTTATTGGTGTCGCCATCTCTTGATTGTTAGCCTGACTGTTAGTTAATTCAGCGTGCCCAGCTGATTGCTATGAGTTCAATGACCTTCGTCATGTGAGATGTTCTGAGTGTTACATCAGTAATACATAATAAAAGCAAGATCATTCATAATCTTCTTGATATTCTGTTAGAGTATAAATTAATTTAGAAGACACTGAGGTATAAATAAGACTGTTATCTTGGAGAATTGATTTCAACGGTAAATCAATGGTAAATCTAACCTAAAGACAGTAAGCAAAAGTATGTATTGCCAAAATTCTCTTAGTTTTCCAGCTTAGTGATATGTCATGATAATTTCATAACAGTTATAAGCAGTGAAAAAATATTATTGAAGCACAAGGACACTACAGTTGAATTCTTCAATTTAATATGTCATAAAAATTTCATAACAGTTGTAAGCAGTGAAAAAACATTATTGAAGCACAAAGACACTACAGCCTAATTCTTCAGTTCAATAAATAAGTCATTAGGGCGTAGTCCCATGTACAATTTACAGAACCTGCCCGACGACTGTTCAAATTTGCAAATTAGGTGCTTATTCTTATTGACATCTGTCATTGTTCTAGCAAATGTCAAACATTCAGAATCATCCATGGGCGCACAGTGAAATTTTTGACTAAACTTCAATGAATTTTAACTCGATATCTAAGGAGCTTACAGACAAAATGTATTCGGAAAAGTTGTTACATTTGACGAGATCTATTACTGGTTAAAATTAATGTACTTATTTCTGTTACACCCTGTATATATATATATATATATATATATATATATATATATATATATATATATATATATATATATATATATATATATATATATATATATATATATATATATATATATATATATATATATATATATATATATATATATATATATATATATATATATATATATATATATATATATATATATATATATATATCATTTGATATATATAACCAAACACAAAATCTCATCGTTCCACAGTTAATCGTTTTGAATTTACCCAAGAGATTCTATGAATCTGTCAAGTAAAATGCGCTTTCAGCCAAGTCGGTTGCTATGGAAACAGTAGGCCATTATTCTTATACTACAACATTCCTAAATACTGATTTCCAAAATTCTACGACTACCAACAGATCTGAATTTATGCGCAAAATTAAAAAATAAATTCCTACTGAAGTCCAGTTCTGGTTCAGTCTATTGTTATGAAAATAGTAGGCAATCATTCAGATTCCACCTGATCGTTTCGAATTTATGCGAAATATTCCAAAAGACTGTCAAGTAAAGTGCATTTCCGGCTCGGTGGATCTCAATAAAAATAGAATATGAACATCTGGACGGTATAATCGTCCTAAATACTGAATTCTTACAATCTACGTTCAATCGTTTTGGATTTATGCTGAAAATTCAAAAAATGTTTCGAATAAAGTGCTCTTCCGGCTTAGTCAATAGCAATCATAATGCAAGGTGTACAACTAGATATTATAAAAGTGCCTAATACAAAATTTAAATATTTCACGACTGATTGCTTAGAATTTATTCGGAAAATTCAAAAAGTCTGTCATATAAAGTGCACTTCCGGCTCAGCCGACTGGTACAAAAATAGAAGATGACCATTTAGATGCTACAGCAATTTCAAATGCTGGATTCCAGTATCCTATGTCTCATCATTCTGTATTTATGCGGAAAATAAAAAAAAAGTTTCAAGTAAAGTGCACTTCCGGTTAAGCCGATCGCAATCATAATGCAAGATGTACAATAAGATGTTATATGAGTACTTAATACGAAATTTAAATATACTATGGCTGATCATTCTAGATTTATGCAAAAAATTCAAAAAAAGTTTCAAGTAAAGTGCACTTCTGGCTTGGCCGATTCTTACAAAAATGGCAGATAACCAATCTGATACAACATCAAATTCAAATACTGCAATTCAAAATCCTACGGTTGATCATTCTGGATTTGTTGGAAAAAATCGAAAAAAGTTTTAAGTAAAGCGCACTTCCGGTACAAACGATTGAAACCATAATGCGAGGTGCACAACTAGACCCTATACCAGTCTTAAATACAAAATTTCAACATTATACGTTCAACCAGTTTTGAGATTTGCGAGTTACGCACGCACGAACGAACGCACGAGCATAGGTACCGACATCAAGCCAAAAATAGTCAGAATGGATTCAGGGATGCTCAAAGCGGATATTTCCATCAAAATCTCGATAGGTGAATTTTGTCGGTTTCACAATACTTTCTTGTACTTAGTACAAGTAAGTAAAAATGAACCTCAATATTTCTTTTTTCTTTTTGGAATTTTAACCCTTGCATAATTTCCTCCGTATTTTTCATCCTCCGCCCTTTTGTTCCAGTTTAGTTTCTTCAAATATTCTATGTTTTTGAAGGTTTTGTCGAACCATCTTGTTCTTAATCGACCTTTCGGTCTTTAATGGTTCATGATACCTTGCATGGTTTCCTCCATATTTTCCTATCCACCGCGTTTTTCTTCCAATTTGTTATTGCCAAATATTTTATATCTTTAAGGGTGTTGTCGAACCATCTTGTTCGTGGTCGACCTTTCGGTCTTTGTTCGTTCATGAAAACATTAAGAACTTTTCATTCTGATGAGGTAACATATCCACCTCAATCTTGCAATTTTAATAAAGTGTCTATGTCCATATCATCGTATAATTCTTGTAGCTTAGTATTTGTTCTTATTCTCATATATATTCACTGGTTTATTTTTGCGCGCTTCTATAACCAACCTACCAACCAATATTACTTCTACGCGCTATTCAACTCATTTCCCGTTTTATGTTTTCTCGAATCATTTCAGAAATTTTCATTTGATCTGGCGTCATCCGTGCTTGATATATATCGATCAGTTGCGCTCGTTTAATCAACCTTATTGCGTATATTACTTAAAAAACCTGCTAACAGAACCGCAACAAAACGTAGATATTACAACACAAGATGAAATTTCGGACGAAGGAGTATTAGAAGAACCAACAAAAGAAGAAGTCAGAGAAATAATAAGAAGCAGGCGAAATGGGAAGACTCCAGGCAAAGATGGAATAAACACAGAACTAATAAAATATGGAGGAAATGAACTACACGAATATATATAAACTTATAATGAAGATGTGGAGAATAGATAAGATGCCAAAGGATTGGGAAAGAGGACAAATAGTCACAATTCACAAAAAAGGAGATCAACAAACATGCGAAAATTATAAAGGTATAACGCTACTGAACACGACATATAAAATAATGTCAACACTTATACAAAAAAGAGTCCAGAAAGAAACAGAAAACATAATAGGACAGCATCAGTGCGGATTCACGCAAGGCAGATCAACAACAGACTCTATACATACAGTTAAACAGATAATAGAAAAAGCACATAAATATAAAATGAACGAAGATTTATTATTCATTGATTTTAAACAAGCGTTTAACTCGATCAAAAGAGAAAAACTTATGACAGCCCTAGAAGAATTTGGAATAACAGCTAAACTGAGAAGATTGATCTTGATGACTTTAAGTGGAACAACAACCACAATTAAAACACAAAAAGGAGAAACTCAGGAATTCGAAATAAACAAAGGAGTAAGACAAGGAGATACACTATCGGCAACTCTATTCAACATAGCGTTAGAATATGTGATGAGGAATTTGAACAAAGGAACATTCGGAACTAAAGGCGTGCAAATAATAGCATATGCAGACGATATAGTACTCGCAACAAAAAATAGGAAAATATTGAAAGAAATGGTCAAAGAAATAGTAACAGAAGGAAAAAAAATGGGCTTAAAAATCAATGAGAGCAAAACGAAAATAATGAGGATAGGAAAAGAATCAGGAAGTAGAAATATAAAAATATGTAACCTACAGTTTGAGGAGGTGAATAAATTCAAATACCTAGGCATTATGCTATCAAATAAAGGAGACAGGCAAACAGAAATCCAAGAGAAGATATTAACAGCGAACAGAGCCTTTTACGCAAATAAAAAATTACTCAAGGATAAAAATCTAACAAAGAAAAAAAAATTAAAAGTGTATAGAACAATAATCAGACCGATAATAATGTACGCTGCAGAAACAATGACAATGACCAAAAAAGATGAAGAAGATTTGCGAATAGTAGAAAGAAAAATAGTGAGAACCATTTCAGGACTAGTAAAAACGATAGAAAACGAATATAGAATACTAATGAACCATTAAATAGAACAAGAACTGCAAAGAGAAGATATAGTAAGGAAAATAAAACAACAGAGGACGAAATGGTTAGGGCACATATGGAGAAAAGGACTCCGTAAGGGCAATTCTACAATGGGAACCAGGCGGAAACAGAAGAAGAGGCAGACCCAGGTCGAAATGGCTACAAGAATTAGAAGCAGATCTCAGTAAAGCAGGAATAAAGAAATGGAAGGAGAAAACAGGAGATAGGAAGACATGGAGAGAAATATGTCAGAAAATTTAGAACAAGGCGATGAGGACTGATCCCCCTCAAATAAAGGATCTAGAGAGTTTCAGTAGAAGCGGCGCAACCCCACCTGGGGTGTCCAAACCACTATATATATATTGCGTATATCACCCGTCTAACCGGCGCTTTATAATGGAAGTCCTGTATTCTTCTTAGTATTTCCTTTCGAACGGAGTTATTAGTGTTTATTTCTGACCCATGATATAAAAATCTTTCAACATTTTCAAAGTCTAGGTTATGGGTGTATGATGTATGCTTTTATCTTGTTTTGCTTCATTTACCATTAATCCTACAACATTTCTGAGGTTTCAAAAGTTTCTGTAAGGTCCTCTATTAAGAAGGACTATGTCATCCGAGTATGCTAGTATCTGGTATGTGTTCGTCCTGATTTCTGATAACTGTTTCTAGGGCGATGTTTGAGAGCAAACGGCGCAAGCGCACTTTCTTGCCGTACTGCTTTGTTGATATTTAACGCTTCGGACACCTCTGCTTGAACCTTTTATCCCCCAATATTATTTTTGTACATAATTCACTTGGCTTTACTAGTTCTTTTGGAAAGTAATTCTAGCTTTCTATTCTGTTTACTTCTCGACCGTTTTATTCATTCTGTGTAGTGAGGCTGCTAGAATTATCTTGAATATTACAGACGTCAATTGAAGAAAAATATTGTTGAGGATCCACGGAGAAAGGCGAGACATACAAGTGGGGAATAGTGTTTCAACAAGACAAAAAATCTTTTCTTGGTGGTCATTTCTTATCTAGTCTTGATTTTCAAGACAAAAAAATAAAAATTTCTTGCCTTGCTCAATACTTGACGACATATTTTTTATCTTGATTCAAGAATTCTTGATATTTCTTGACGTTTTAGGGGAATCCCAATCCAAACGCTCAAGTTTAGCATTGGTGTCTGCCCTTTCTCATCCTTTTTAGTGTTAAGGTCTTCAAAAATCTTAAAAATAAAGTCTGAGCACATAAAGAATATCATCAAAAATCACGAGAAACCGCCAAGTAGCTGTGACGTCACTCCGCACGTTGGTGCTCAACTGTAGCACCGCTTACAATAGAGCCAGCAAAAAACACCTCGGTTCTAAGAAAACATTAGCAAATCAGTATTGTATTGTGCCTGGATGTGATTTCTTAAGTGTAGCGTTGGCGTCTATCCTTTCCCATCCATTTTAGTTATATTATGGTACAATAGGAATGGGTTCTTTCGCGATTTTTCAAAAATCTTAAAAAGAAAGTCTGGGCTCATCAAGAAAATGATTGGTACTAAGTTTTTGTTAAGAGAAATCGTTGGGATTAGCAAACAAGATTTCAAAATGATCGACATTTGGAAAGATCACGAGGAACCGCTATGTTGCTGTGACGTCACTATGCACGTTGCTGCTCAGCTGTAACATCGCTTACAATAAAGCCAACAAAAAACACTTCGATTTCAAGAAAAAATTAGCAAATTAGTATTGTATTGTGCCTGGATGTCAATTCTTATAGTTCCAGATAAAAAATTCATATTTTAATGATTAATTTTTTAGTACGGATCTGAAAATTGAATTGTTAAGAAATCTTGACCATTCTTGGGGCAATAAAAAACACTTCTTGTATTTGACTTGTCTAGATCTCAAGACAAAATTAAGACCAGATTAGGATTATATCTTCATTCTTGTGAAACACTAGAAGAGAAATTGGAGCGCGTAGAAGTAATATTGGCTTGTTGGTTGGTTACGGGAGCGCGCAAAAGTGATGAAAAACGAAGTGAACCAGTGGATACGAATGAGAAGAGTGATAAATGAATAGAAAAACAGTTGGAAATAAATAAGAAGTCGTTGTAATAAACAGGAAGTGACTAATTTGAATAGTGTAGCCTAAGGTGAAAATAAATTATTAACGTACCACCACTGGTTTCTGGACTAAAATCGCGTCCGAATCTACGAAAGAGTGTATATCGAATAGCGTGCTTAGACATAATATGGTGATCGTACTACATAGAACAGTGTAGATCGATCAGCACCCTTGTACGATGGACGTTTTACAAGGCGCCGTAAATTTCATTATGCATGTCGAGTGTCCTGGTGAACTGTGCACCACTACACTCCTATGTCCAACAGGACCGTCACTTACGAATTTTTTAATATAAGACTTGAGATACCAAGAATTAGGAACAAATGATGTTGTCTAGAAAGTGTAATAATTGAATCCCCAAATTATCACGGATAACTAAAGTTGCTTCTCAGGTCAACAGATTTAGCACCAATGACAACTTAAAGTAATGTCACACCAATTTTGATACTATTGCATGTAAAGGACCTCGTCCGTCATATCCTTGTCAAAACTAACCACCAGAAACATCAGATAAAACATAAAACACTTGATTTAAAATTCAGCCTCGTTTCCATATTGGAATTCGCCCCTGGATTGGACTCCATGTCAACTACGCTTCGTCACATGTTCCCATGTTTAGATATTCCGTCCGATTAAGCCTCTTTAGCATTCCGTCACCTTCTGAACCAGAATTTGATTTATACCGTGAGGATTACAAGTTCTCCTCATTTTCATATAATTGAAAAATCGCTACCAGTGCCGATACCTCCTTAATGTTTCCGAATCAAATTATCAGCATGAAATATGGTCCAATTAAGAAATAGACTTGTGATTGGCAAGTTAATTATAAACGAGAAGGGAATTTTGACGTGATAATTTGTTACATATAAAAGAATTCATCTCACAAAAGTTTTGTGGTCGTGGTTTAGGAGATATATTATAAATCCTCCTGGGTTAGTGGGTATTATATTTGCACGGAAGACTGGTCGAACATGCTCATTAACAAATAAACTAGAGATACAGAGAAGTAAGCTGTAACACATCGTTTTGTGTGTATCGTACATAACCTGGCATCTTGATAAGACTCGGAACGGTTTTTAATTAAATTTACAATTAGTGCTGGACGTGCACCTACTAATTAAAACTGCAAACCCGCCGCACGGTTACTTACTTATCCCAGCTTCCAATACTTTTCTTTCAATGACGTACGGGATGGGAAGGACCACAGGGGCCACAAACATCAATAACTTATTTTTTTGTCATGTAATTTAGTAAAATAAGATATTGTCAGTTTTTTATGCATTCAATTCTACCGTTTTCTTTAAATCATTTTATCAATCGTCCACTGTTTTTCTCAGCTGTTATCTGTAAAAGTCACTGATCTCTAATAAACACTGGATTGGGTTTAGGTCTCTAGAAAGCGGCCCCAATTGAGCGTCGCCATCTTGGCAAAAGTGAGGTTCTGTGTTCAATTGGTGATATATGTTGGTGACAGTTCAGTATGGTGTTGGGACGCAATTTTTAAATCATGGTGTTCAAATGCATGTTCTGCGTAAATAAAACCGATTCATTAAGAAATTTGACGCTGCACAAGTAAGTTATGATAACAAATTTGAGTAATATATCAAATTTAATATAAAATATCTTGCTCACAAAATTAATCGCTGGACTGCAAATTTGTGCTTACTTACGAACAATAAAATCTTGATTATTAAATGTATTATTATTCTCCTCTATCATGTGTAGTAGATATTTAAAATTATTAGTTTTGAATAGGCAATATTATCGCAGAAATGTACTTCATTTATTCATATAGGTAAATTCATAGTTTTAAATTTTAGGTAACAAAAATTTATAAAACTATTGAACGGATTAAATAATACTAAACTATAATGTTTAAAAAATAGTTAAAACACTGACACTAAAAAGTTCACAAATATTTTTAACTATTAATAAATATTTCAACTATTATAACAATTTTTAACTTTTGTTGATTATTAATGTATGTATTTTAATATATATTGAGAATAATTTCTTCATCTTACTTGCATTATACTTTGAATTTCATCGAGTGTCTTCTATAAGTGTTTTGAATTTGCCGCCGAATAGGAACACAAAGCCTCAGTTTTACTGTCAAGGCCGCCGTTCAACCGGGGCCGCTTTCAGATGCCAGAATACGGTCTAAACCCAATCCAGTGTTATATAGAGATCAGTGGTGAAAGTGCAATGAACTTGTGCATTTGTGAGAAATGTACTAACTAAAAAAATAAATGAATTATAACATTTTTTGTTTTTGTTGCAGGTAAGGAGTAACGAGTTCTATCAACTTATCCTCCATAAGACTGGTAAGCCAATTTAATTTGAAAAAATTGATCATTTACAAGTGATTCCTAATATATTATGTCACACAACTGCTGTGCAACAACAACGATAGGAAAAATTTTCACGGGGTTATAAATGTTTCTCTGGAGCATACACAAACTAATAATTAGATAATGAAACAAATAAATTAGCCATCTGCAAGTTTCCTGTTGATTGAATCAAGCGGCGGGTAAGTCGTCGTGTTTCCCAAACCTGTATATCGTCAAGTTCCGTTAATAATATAGCCGCACCATGCTATCGTTTTAATAAACCAGCAAAAATAAAAATTATACACGTACAATAAGTTAATAAAACACCAGAAAAAAATGAAAAATAAAAATATGGAAACAAAAATTATCCAATAATACTAAATTCTGTTAAACTTGAAGAACCCAGGAAATATGTTAAAAGTACATTTGAAGACATTGTAGTCCAGTGTTTATTCAATTTTAAAGTATCTACTAGATGGTGTCAATTTCTGAAACCAATCAATTATAATACGGTTGTTTTTGATTTTCAAAATGACATATAAATAATTAATTTAGTTTTGCAATGAATGTAGAATCAATTCTGAGCAATCAGAATACAGAATACGTATCTTTTATAGTTTAAAATTGTAAAACTAATCCACAAGATCAGCCAATGAATTAATGATACTAGAGCTTTCAGAGCAAAGTTCGACACCATCTTGAAATTGTGTCAAGCTCAAATCGATGTATTTAACAAATGAATTTCTCCGCAATACTTTAGGTAAAATTAGGAGATGCTATCCTTCAACTCAATTTTACATGCAAAACTATGTTTGATTCTTTATTAATGGAAGAAACGAGTTTAAGACGCTGTAAATGTTAATTACTTCAATATTTTAAAAATGCTCCGAAAAATTTGCGATAAAATCGAATCCTGTCATAAAAGGCTTCCAAACTTTTGACAAGTTTAGAAGGTAATGAATGCTCCTAAATGATTTGACATTAACCTCCACGCAATACTATGAGATATAAGACCTAAAAATAAATTAACGAAGCGAGTAAAAAAGATGATAAAACAAGATTAGACAAATTGTGCAGTTATAAGGTGACTCAGAATTCCGTGTAAAGTATCGCCGCCTTTTTTTCTGAGAAGGATCACTTCCCTATTCTGGTTTTAGATGTTATTCGCTATATTAATCCATTTCTTCGTATCACTTGTTTTCTCTTTCCATTTTCCGATCTACTTTTATTTCTTTTATCAATAATAATCTTGTTCTTCCTCTTTTCTTCTTGCTGCTGGATTCTGTACTAGGATTGACTTTATTGCGGCTTGTTCTCCAATTGTCCATATGTGTCTGAACCATTTTATTTTTGGTTGTCTCATTTTCTTTATCATATATTCCACTTTCAATTCTTGTTCTATTTCGTGATTCATTATTAATTCATATTCGTTCGATACTCTTCTGTCCTTGTTTGTTACTGTTTTTCTACTTCTTTTGTCCGTGAGAATCTTGGTCTTCCTCTTTTTTTTTGCCTGCTGGGTTCCATTCTAGGATTAACTTTATTGCTACTTATTCTCCAGTTGTCCATACGTGTCCGAGCCATTTTATTTTTATTATTATGTCTTTTTCTTTCATTTCTTGTTGTATTTCGTGATTCTTTATAGGTCTATACTCGTTTTCTGATACTTTTTCTGGCCCTAGTATCATTCTCATAATTTTAGTTTCCATTATTCTTGAATCTTCTTTGTCTTTTTTCATTAATGTCATTGTTTCGGTAGCATGGAGTAATATTGGTCTTATTATTGTTTCTAATTTTCATTATTTTTGACGGAGTTTTACTTTTCAATAGATTTTCATTTTCGTAGAAAGCTCTGTGTGTTGTTGTTGTCTTAACTTCTAATGCTGCTTCTTTTTGTATTTGTTATTGTGACACCTAGGTATTTGAATTTATCTACCTTTTCAAAAGTATATTCTTCAATCTTTATTACTTTATCCTCTGTTGTTTCTCTAAACTTCATCATTTTTGTCTTATTGATTTCTATTTCTTATCCTGTCATTATTTTTTGTGAAATTTCTTTCATCGTTTGTCTATTTTTTGTTTCGATCGCTTTATCGTCATCTTTTGCTATTATTTGTCCTGCTTTTGTCGTTTATGTCCTTTAGTCTTCCTCTTTCTCTTTTTTCTCCTGGGTCCCATTCTAGGATTGACTTAATTGTGTCTTGCACCGCTACTCTCTTACGTGCCCGAGTCATTTTATTTTTGGTTGCCTTATTTTCTTCATTATGTCTTCCCCTTTTGATCCTAGTTCTATTCCGTTATTCATTATTGGTTCATTTTTATCATTATGTCTTCTTCTTTCATTTCTTGTTGTATTTCGTGATTCTTTATTGGTCTATACTCGTTTTCTGATATTTTTTCTGGCCCTAATATTGTTCTCATGATTTTTGTTTCCATTATTCTTGAATCTTCTTTGTTTCTTTTTGTTATTGTCATTGTTTTGGCAGCATAGAGTACTATTGGTCTTATTATTGTTTCTCATATCTGTTATTTTCAACAGAGTTTTACTTTTCAACAGTTTTTTATTTTCGTAGAATGCTCTGTGTTATTGTTGTCTTTTTTTCTGCTTCTTTTTTCCTTGTATTTGTTATTGTGATACCTAGGTATTTGAATGTATCTTCCTTTTCAAAAGTATATTCTTTTCAATCTTCACTACTTATATCGTTTGTCCACTTTTTGTTTTGATCGTCACCGTTAGCTGTTATTTGTCCTGCTTTTGTCATTAATGTTCCTTAATGTTTCTCTCACTCTTTTTTCTCCTGGGTCCCATCTTAGGATTGACTTTATTGTATCTTGCACTGCTGCTCTCGTACGTGTCCGAGTCATTTCTTCTCCTTTTAATCCTAGTTCTATTCCGTGATTCATTATTGGTTCATATTTGTTGTTCGATACTTTTTCTGGCCCTAGTATTGTTCTCATGATTTTTGTTTTTATTATTCTTAAATGAAATTAAAGGAGAAATTAAAATTAAAAAACAAAAATGGAAAGCATACGTTAACAATAAGAATAAACTGAACAACGAAATATATAAAATGCAGAGAAAAAAAGGATTGTGATGAGTTTGGCAGTCAAATGGAAAAGAATTACAAGGAAAATAGAAAATTATTTTTCAAAGCAACCAAAAACCTTAGGCAAGAAAAAGATCCACTTTTGAAACAAATAAAGGATAAAAATGGCCGGATTCTAATAAAGGACGAAGAAATTATGGGAAGGTGAAAAGAACACTTTGAAGAACTACTGGAGGTCGAAAATAGTAAACCGGAACAAGAAACAATAGTAATATATAATGAGAAAATTCAAGGTGAAGAAGAAATAGCATTTAATTAAATAACAGATGCAATGAAAAAAATGGAAGAATCATCTAGATGATGAAAGCGCATTTTTGACAGCTCATGAATGCTTGTTACTTCAGAGATTTCGCAAATTACCATCTCTCACAATTACTGAGCTTGAAATCAAGCAGTTTGGGCAAATTTACGAAACAGCAACTTCCATTTAGTACTAGTTTCAAGTTGACAGTTTGATAGGTACATAATTTATGCATGTACAAACTCAAAAATACCTTTTTAGGCGATCATAACAAAAAAGTTGTTTCTATGGCTCCTTTTGCGGCCGTGAAGTGTCACTTTTTGGTACAAATCTGTCATATTTTACTTTTTGGGACTGATCTGTGAAATATTACTTTTTTGGGACGATCTGTCGAAAACTTCTTCATAAACACTTCATACCTACCTAAATGGGCTGCTTGATGAACTCTTTAAGAAACAGTTTTCGCCGAAATACATATTATATTCTTCCGTCAACCTTCATTGTTCGTGCAATTCAAGAAATTGATACGCATATTTCACAAATGTCACTCTGATTAGAAGACAATAAAATAAAACAATTTCAACGGTAACTAAGATTTAAAATTGCAATGTTTTAGAAATAAATGGATAAAATTTTGTAATTTTGAAATATTTCGTGATGATCGCCTAAAAAACGTTGTGTGCACCTCGGCCTACAGTTCTTTTTTGGTCTCACCTGAATTGCAGCCTCAGCTACGCTTCGGCCGCAAACAACACATTCGACCAAAAAAGATAACCTTTACGGCCTTGATACACAAATAACTATTTTAGGCGATCATAACAAAAAAGGTGTTTCTATGGCTCCTTTTGCGCCCGTGAAGTTTCACTTTTTGGTACACATGTCAAATTTTACTTTTTGGGACTGATCTCTGTCAAACACTTCTTTTTTGGGACTGATCTGTCAAAAACTACTTCATAAACATTTCATACTTACCTATATGGGCTGCTTAATGAATTCTTCAAGATACAGTTTTCGCCAAAATACATATTATATTCCTCCGTCAACCTTAATAGTTCGTGCAATTCAAGAAATTGATACTCATTTTTTACCAATGTCACTTTGATAGAAGACAATAGAATAAAACAATTTCAACGGCAACTAAGATTTACAATTGCGATGTTTAAGAAATAAATAGATAAAATTTTGTGGTTTTGAATTATTTCGTGATGATCGCCTAAAAAACGTTGTGTGCACCTCGGCCTACAGTTCTTTTTTGGTCTCACTTGAATTGCAGCCTCAGCTGCGCTTCGGCCGCAAACAACAGATTCGACCAAAAAAGATAACCTTTACGGCCTTGATACACAAATAACTATTTCATCTTCATTGTTTAGTTATTGACTGACGGGAGGTCAAGTGCTGTACCTCAAAATAATAATTTGATCTTTATCAAAGCTATATAAAAAAAATACACTAAAAGTAAACAAATTTTCATCCAATAATAATAATTCATTCTAATAAGCATCAAATTCGCGTCAAACAAGTCATTGAATGAATCTCGGACAGATTTGACAACTGTACATAATAATAGTGACACCCCCGGCTAAAGTTGTAACTAAATTTTCATCTACTTGAATAAACTTTAGTTGCCATATCCCTAATGTCATATATATCTATGGGCATTGTTTCACTTGAAACAAGTAATTGAATAATTTAATCTTCCACAATCACTGAGTTTAAATTAAAGCAATTTGTGCAAACCTACGAAACAGCAGCTTTTATTTAGTACCAGTTTCAAGTCTGTAAATAGTATAGTTGCTGAGAACTCAGCGTCACGCCAGCCAGCCAGCCAGCCAAAGTGAATATAATAGCGCTTTTTTCCAAAAAATGCGCTAAAAATAAAAATTGGTAAAGCAGCAGGCCTCGACGAAATCAAACCGGAATAAATAAAATATTTAGGCATATCGGGGATAGATATGTTGTACAAGTTATTTAATAAAATCTGAAAAGGGAATAACATACCACAAGATTGGGAAAAGACAATAATAATGCCAATCTTCAAAAAAGGTGATAAGAGAGACTGCAAAAACTACAGGGGAATTTCACTCTTGTGCGTAGCTGCTAAATTGTACGAGACAATAATAGAAACAAAATTAAGAAGAGAAATTGGAGAAGATATAGGAAAGTCACAAAGTGGATTCAGATCAGGATACTGCATACAGGACCACATATTCAGTATCCGCCAATTGATAGAGAGAACCTTGCAATTTAACAAAAAACTGTTCATATGCTTTATCGATTTAGAAAAGGCATTTGATCGAATAGATAGAGAACTACTGTGGGATATTCAGGAAAGGACACTTTATAAAACCAGCAGGAATTATGTGCGCATCGGTAACTGTATATCCGAAGAATGTAGAACTATTCAAGGGCTAAGGCAAGGAGGAAATATGAGTCCATTTCTATTTGTGGTATACATCGAGGAAATATCGAAAAATGTATACCCAAGGCTTAAAAAACCCAAGTGGGAAACTTGAACCTAAATAACATTAGAATATCAGAAACCTTATTTGCTGACGACATGGCAATATTCGGTACAACAGAGGAAAAACTACAAACAAATTTGGTGGAACGATGAATTGATGAAAGCAAATATGATAATTAATATAAAAAAAAACGAATGTGATGGTAGTTTCCAAGGAAGATGAAACAATGAAAATTAAACTGAATGAAAAAGAAATCGAACAAATAACAAGTTTCAAATATTTGGGAAGTATAATTGAAAGCAAAGGGGGATATAATGAAGAAGTAAACAATAGGGTACAAGCGGCGTCAAAAACTTATTATTCTCTGAGAACAGCGATATTCGGACATAAAAGTATAAGAAAAATTACTGAACTAACAATATACAAAACTATTGTATTACCAATCCTGTTATATGGAAGCGAGTCTTGGGTACTAAATCAAAGGAAAAAGAGCGAAATACAGGCGGTAGAAGGAGTGACCAATTTGGGTAAAATAAGAAATGAAGAAATTAGAAAGAGACTTGACATAAAATCAGCTCAAAAAGCGATAGAGACCAGAAAGCTACAATGGTACGGCCATATTATCAGACTTCCAGATAGTAAGCAGGTAAAAACAGTATGGAAAGCTCGAACTACAGGAAAAATAATACGAGGAAGGCCACAGAAAACATGGGAAGATACGATGAATAGCATACTGAATGAGAAGAAGATCACAGATCGAGATGCACATAAATTGGCACAGGACAGGGAAAAGTGAAAGATATTTATAAATAAATAAGAGAAATGGGAAGAAACAGCCTCAACACCCCACGGGTAGAAGACATTTTGAATATATTATTATTATTCTTAAATCATTTTTGCCTTTTTTCGTCATTGTCATTGTTTCGGCAACATTGGTTTTATTATTGTTCATATATTCTCATTCAGAAAGGACAATTCAAAGAGAAATAAGAAGTATCGGAAAAGAAGAGAAGGCAAAAGGAAAAGAATAAAAATTGGTTATCAAAAGATAACAATCGATAATATACTATATATCTGGAGTAAGCAACTGAAAGGAGTTACAGCACTGGAAAACAAAGTAGAGGCAAATAAGCAAGGACCTAAGAATTCATCAAGAGAAAGGAGAAGTGAACAAGATAGTTCGAAAAACGAATAGCAAATGAAACAACAAGGAAGGATCAAATGAAGACGAACTGGCAGAAACAAAGGATAATGCAAGTAGGAACATGGAACATTAGAAGTTTAAAGGACAAAGAAGAAGAATTAATAGATGAATTCGAAGAAGCAGAGTTAGAAATTTTAGCAATAACGGAGACAAAAAGGAAAGGAAAAGGAATAACAAGTCTAAGAAATAATCATACACTAATATATAGCGGAGTCGATGAAAATAAAAGAGCAAAAGCTGGGATGGGCTTCATAATACTTAAAAAAAAATAGAACACTCAATTAAGGAATGGGTTGGAGTGGATGATAGAATACTTACTATAAGACTAGAAGATATTGAGGGATTCAAAGCAAGTATAATAATAATATATGGACCAAATGAAGACGAGGACAAAATAACTAAAGATGATTTTTGGGACACGCTACAGTTAGAACTTGAAAAACTAGTAGAACCTATATACGTAATGGGGGACTTTAAAGAGTGGGTAACAAGAATAAAGGTTTGGTGGAAATAGTGGGAACTCATGGTGAGCCAGTAAGAAACAATAACGGCAACAGACTGATAGATTTCTGCATCATAAATGGATTGATAATATTGAACACGATCTTCGAGCACAAAGAAATCCACAAATATACCAGAGAAGTGCGAAGCAGGAACGAAAGATCGCTAATAGACTATTTTCTAACCAACAGCACACAAAGAAAAAATGTTAATGACGTAAGAGTGAAAAGAGGGAATGAAATTGGAAGCGACCATTATCTAACAATAGAAAAAATAAGAGTAATGAATGAGGCAACACAAAAACAGAAGACAAGTATAAAGGAGAAAAATACAATGAAAATAAGAGTAGATAAGTTGAAGGAAAAGGAAACAAGAGAGAAGTACGAAGAAGACATAAGTGAACTTATAAACAGCACATCGAGACCAAATTTGCACCAATTCATAAAAAAGGAGACAATGGAAACTATAACAATTACAGAGGGATATCACGGCAGCCAAAGTATATAAAGCCATACTAGAAAAGAAACTAAGACAAGAGGTGGAATCAAAAATGGAAAGGTCACAAAGCGGATTCAGGAAAGGACATTGCACACAAGACCACATATACACAATTAGGAGGCTTATAGAAAAAACTCTGATACAAGAAAGCAAGCTCTATATTACGTTTGTCGATCTAGAAAAAGCTTTTGACCGAGTACAACGGAAACAAATGTGGAAAATATTGGGAGAAAGACAAATAAACATAGAACTACTAAACGCCATAAAAAGCGTGTACAGAAAAACAACAAATTACATAAGAACGGGTAACGAAATATTAGGAGAATTCAACACCACGCAGGATTTAAGACAAGGAGAAGCATTGAGCCCATCATTATTTATTGTTTTCTTAGATAATATAATGAAGCAAATAAAAGATTAAACGAAGAAAGTAGACATTAGACATTACCAGTTGACCGTAATTAAAATAGCAGAGTGTGCATTTGCAGACGATCTAGCAGTCCTGGCTAAGAATGAGGAAGATATGAAATATAATTTAAATGTATGGAACGAGGAATTGAGAAAACACAACATGAACATAAATGTCAGAAAACAAAAGTAATGGTGATATCGAAAGAGGACACAATAACTAATATACAGCTAAACGGGTGCGAAATAAAACAAGTAGAAGAGTGTACATATCTAGGAGCAACAATAAATAATAAAGGAAATATGGAACCAGAAATCAACAAAAGAATACAAGCAGCTAGCAGAAACTACTATGCACTCAACAAAGCGGTACTAGGAAATAAGCAAGTATCCAAGAATATAAAAATGACACTATACAAAACTGTATACCGACCAGCTTCAATATACGGAAGTGAGTCGTGGATACTAGAGCAGAGACTGAAATGTAAAGTACAAGTATCAGAAATGCGAGTTAAGAAGAGTTGAAGGTGTTACTAGGATAGACAGAATAAGAAACGAACGAATAAGAGATAATCTAGAAATAGAGAGCATACATAAGACCATAGAAAAGAAACAAGTTTCATGGTATGGTCACTTAGTCAGAATACCAGAGGAAAATCAGACGAAGCAAGTTTGGAAAGCAAGAACCACAAGAAAGAAAAAAAGGGAAGACCAAAGAAGACCTGGGAAAATAACATAAATTAAATTTTCCACAGAAACAACATCAGCTGGCAAGAAGCAAAGAGAATAGCACAAAATAGACAAGAGTGGGGAGAATTGAACAATAACTTAAAGTGAAAATAGTTACAATCTAGACACCGAAAGGGTATAAATAGATTTAAAAAGATTAATAATAATAATAATATTCTTATTTTTGTTATTTTCCACAAAGTTTTACTTTTAAGTAGCTATTTTTTATCTGCGTAGAAAGCTCTGTTGTTGCTATCTTCTCCTCTATTCCTTCCTCTCTTTTCTCTTCATTTGCTATTATGACACCTAGTTATTTGAATTTATCCATCTTTTCAAACGTTTATTCTCCAATCTTCATTTTTTTATCCTCAGCTTTTACTTGAATTTCACTATTTTATCTTATTAATATTTATTTCTCATCTTATATTATTACTGCCCGTTATAATTTCTTGTAACATTTCTGTTATTGTTTGTCTATTTTTTGTTATGATTGCGTTATCGTCAGAATATGCTGTTATTTGTCTGGCTTTTGTTATTAATGTTCCTTTTCTATGTTTTGTAGCACATATTCTAACGTTAAATTGTATAGAGTTGCTGACAGCGCCCTTGCCTTACTCTTTTGTTTATTACAAAATTATTTATCCTTTATGTATTATGTGCAATTTTTTTTTCTTTGTTATTGCTTTTATTCTGCTAAGGGTTATTGGTATTTCTAGTTCTTTCAAGTCATCAGTTTCTCTCCTCTGATTGAGTCAAACGCTTGTTTGAAATTCTCTATGGTTTTTTCAATAATTTGTATATGAATGGCGCCCGTTGTTGATTTTCTTTTGATTATATTTGCTAACCTTCTTTGTATTATTAGTATCTCTCATGGGTTTTTGAGGTATGTACTTACATTCATAAATGTGGTCTCATAATAGAATAATTATGTTACAATAGTCCTAAAAATCTTCCCACATAAGTAATATCGTAACCAGTAGCCTCTTGTGCCTTGTGGCAGCGGTAGAATATGTTAATAGCTCTAAGTTCAGGACGTATCTCTGTTGGGCTAATTGCATACAAATCAACGGGGTAAAGACACCGCCATAGCCAAACCAAAGCGCTCTCGCGGTCTTCGGTCTTGGTCTCGGACGGTGCGATCTTAATCTTACTTCTGAACGTGGACTGCAGTCCACTCAACTTCCGAATTGGATCGTTTGTTCTGCAAATATAGATTTCATCGAACGGAGACAGTGGCGGCGAGATACATTCTTTGATAACAAAATTATCGAACGTTTTAGTTTTCATAATTTTTTGTCGATGTCTACAATCGATACTTCTAATCAATACGAATAATAAATTGCACTATACATCTCATGCTTGCCGCTCGATTGATTCCACATCTGTACTATCGCCGTGTGTGGCTGCGTCCGGTGCACTCTGATCGGGTTATAACAATCAGAGCCTAACCAAGCTGATCAGAAAGTGGAGACAAAACCACCAGCTTATTTAGATATTATAATGAGCACGGGGAGCGACTGTAAGGGTTATCGATGGATATTAGCTGCTGCACAAGATTCGTTAGTGATTTAAATATTCAGGATTATGGTATTGTTTTGATTATAATAAGGATGATACAAGATTTAGGCACGATTACTCGGCCACTGACTATTATATCATTGAGAGAATCATTGTTTTCGTAGCACACATTTCATTTATTCCAATCCTGTGATGGACAATAAACTCCTAAAAGATGTGGCTTGATCAGCTGTAACGAATTAGGCCCAAAATCCGTTACCGTGCACATCCCAGGGCCTTCTGCCACCATCAAACAGTTTTAGTCCATCACAATTTTATTTCACTTCTTGCTCACCCTGTAAACATTAAATTCAGTAACTCTGTATCAACCTACAACACCACGTACCGTATATTTATCCGTTTTCAGCTGCCCCAATACCGACTGCTATCTTTCACATGTGGATGAATAAGGTTATGTTTTAACATCATCTGAAATTAAAAGAAGTTGAGATCGTGTGATCTGTATTTATGTCTGATGTCTCACCGTAATAAAGTCTGAATGTAATCCACTGTTGTCCTGTAAATATGTTGTATATTGTATATTGTATATCTTGTTGTTGTTTTTTGACATTCTGCGCGACCGTTGACTATATACGAACTAGATCCGACACTTGGCAATTTCTATGTTACCGACCAATGTGAAAATTATTTAGGATAATTGTAATATTAAGGAAGTAAAATCAGAAAGGGATGTAGTCGACAGGGGAGTAATGAGAAATGTATAATTGTAATGAAATTTGTATTTAAAAATTACTTCTTCTTTTTTCTGTATTTCTTCTTGATATTATTGCTAGCGCTAATATAGATTTAATTTTTAAAACATGTTAAGTAAGGTTTCATTAAATTATGGGTATAAATAAGGCCTTCTGGCCAGGTCCGTGAAGTTGGCGGACACTTGGAAGCACAAACGACGAAACTAAGTGCAATCGTTTGTGCCTCGTTTGTGCCTGTTTGTGCTTCATAAAATAAATCAGCGGGCCCAACAATTTTCTCAATAAAAGCAATTCAAAAGGGCCCGCCAGCTTCGCGCTTGATTGAAAGCACAAACGATGAAAACATATGTGATCGTTTGTGCTTCGTTTGTGCCTTTTTGTGCTCCATAAAGTAAATCAGCGGGCCCAACCATTTTCCTAGTATATGCAATTCAAAAAGACCCGCCAGCTTCACGCTTGATTGAAAGCACAAACGATGAAAACATATGTGATCGTTTGTGCTTTGTTTGTGCCTGTTTGTGCTTCATAAAGGGAATCAGCGGGCCCAACCATTTCCCTAGTATATGCAATTCAAAAGGGCCCGCCAGCTTCACGCTTGATTGGAAGCACAAATGATGGAAATAAGTGTGATCGTTTGTGCTTCGTTTGTGCTCGTTTGTGCTTCATAAAGTGAATCGGCGGGCCCAACTATTTTCCTGATATAAGCAATTCAAAAGGGCCGGCCAGCTTCACGCTTGATCAGGAGCACAAACGATGAAAATGAGTGTAATCGTTTGTGCTTTGTTTGTGCTTGTTTGTGCTTCATAGAATGAGCCAGCGGGCCCAACCATTCTCCTGATATAGGCAGTTCAAAAGGGCTCGCCAGGTTCACGCTTGTTTGAAAGCACAAACGCTGGGAACGGGTGTCTTTGTTTGTGCTTCGTTTGTGCTCGTTTGTGCTTAATGGAGTAAATCAGCGGGCCCAATAATTTCTCTCATATAAGCAATTCAAAAGGGCCCGCCAGCTTCACACATGATTGGAAGCACAAACGATGGGAATAAGTGTGATCGTTTGTGCTTCGTTTCTATTCGTTTGTGCTTCATAAAGTAAATCAGCGGGCCCAACCATTTTTCTGACATAAACAATTCAAAGGGGCCTGCCAGCTTCACGCTTGACTGAAAGCACAAACGATGGGAATAAGTGTGATTGTTTTTGATCCGTTTGTGCCTGTTCGTGCATCATAGGGTAAATCAGCGGGTCCAGTCATTCTACTAATATAATCAATTCAAAAGGACCCGCTAGATTCACGCTTGACTGAAAGCACTAACGATGGGAATAAGTGTGATCGTTTGTGATTCATTTGGGCCTGTTTGTGCTTCAATAAATTAACCAGCATGTTCAACCATTTCCCTCATACATATAAGCAATTTAAGAAGGCCTGCCAACTTCACGCTTTATTGAAAGCACAAACGATAGGAACAAGTATGATCGTTTGTGCTTTATTTGTGTCCGTTTGTGCTTCCAACCATTATCTCATTATGAGCAATTCAAAAGATCCCGTCAGCTTCACGCTTGATCAAAAGAAAACACTATGGAACCCAGTGTGCTCGTTTGTGCCTTTAGGTGTTTCTCGAAGTATATCAACGAGCCCAACCATTTCTCTCACATAAGCAATTCAAAAGGGCCTGTCAGCTTCACGCTTGATTAGGAGCACAATAAGCGATAAATACTCATAATTGATTTATAGGCGGCATATTGGAAACAAAAAAAAAAAAGATTTCTCACTGTTTTCTTCTGTTGATTCATAAGATTTGACCGATGCATCTTTGAGCGATTTTGTCGATCATTGGAACTATAGATATGCATACTCGTAGAATATTTTCCGTTGTAGATGAGGTCTTTTATAGAATAGACATAGATACTTCAGTTTTTCCCCGGACGCCTAACTTGAATATTTGTATTCAGCGGCTTGGCGCGTGTGGAGTTTTCGAATTCGCTTTCTGATTCACAATAATTTTCTACAATAATAAAAAATTTGTTTTTTGAATAAATTATTAATATAGATTTCAGTGAAATTTCCTGGTCATTCAAGTGGTGCAATTAGTTCTTCGATTTTATTTCTCTATTTCTTGAGATATGAAGCAAAAATCTTTTTGATTTTGTTTTCGAGATTATGAACTAAACGTACACTTCAGAGCTGCGAAGATTTTATTAATCTTCTTCTATACCTAAGAATATTCCAGTGAGCCCAGTTTCAGCAATATCACATTTTATGAAAGGTCAAAATCTCTGTCAACAGGGCTGTATAGAATAAATATTTCTATATAAAGTTACCATACTGAAAGCTCTGTAATAAGGTTTTCTGATTGCAGATTCATCAAATAGTTGCTGATAGTTATTATCATGTTGAATTTGTCACTCTTAGCGAAAACATTCATTTCTGTCAACATAAGATTTCTAAATTATTTATTACACAATATCAGACATTTTTCGGTTGGAATGATTGTGCTTATACGTTCCTTTCAAGAGTTCTGTTCTTTAGTTCCGAGTCTAACACTAATAATAAAGATCGGTTCAAATATACTGATAATATGTGGATAATATATAAGAATTCATTCAATATGAACATTTTTTGTGCCGTTGTGTCACCATGTTTGTAAACAGATATCATTATTTATTGATAGAAAGGAAACTTCTAGATGCAGTCAATCCATAGTTATTATAATTTGCCAATTCCGACAGAATGACTGCATTCCAGTAGGTTCCTTTCTATTAATCAATTTTCCAGTCAAGAAGTACATATATTCTTAATTGTTTATATTTCATACAATATGAAATATATTGATCGGTCAAATGATATTCATATAAGTCCCGTAATGAAGTTCTTTAGAAAATACTGGTACGATTGTAACAAACTCAATATTGAGCCATACTTAAAACATTCTTTTCAATGAAAAATATCTATCAAAATCGGTTCGTAGATTGCAGCTTAGTATTACATTTATCTTTATTATTTACAATAATGTTCCAATTAGGCGCGCCGCGTCGGCCAGCTGAAAGTCAAACTCACTAGTGGAATCTGTATACTTCTTCGTTCTCCCCGTACTTCTCCTGTTTTTACAATGTATCGGCCGCCGTTCTCCTACTCTACGTGTGTGGTCTTAGGTTTTGTTATTTATGATCTATCAGCTTTCAGTCTCATTTTTATACTTGTACGTAGATAATTTTAATTTTAGCAATTATATTAATTCACTTGACTTTACATAATATATTTATTTCAAGTGATTGTGCTCCCTATTGATACTTAAATCTGAATCTAGAAGTTTTACATGAGAAGGTAAGTGTAACGTCATCATCTAGCTTGGTATTGGTACTTTTCAGAGCTCAATATTATGATCGGTTGCATAATTTTTGCAATACAATAACAGAATTTTAGTAAATGTGAGATGGACCAATACAGCAATTATTTTAAAATATTTCACAATCTTCTGATGAATGAAGCTTAGCTTTTAAAAGATAATTTTGTAATTCAATTGTTCATTCACAAATTACTGCAAATGCCAATATGAATAAATAAGTTATTATTGACAGTTGAATATAAGAATTATGAATTTTTAGATGCCTAAGAAGAGTGCTATAGAGCCTGAGATTATTCTGGAGAAAGTTCAAATAAGTAGAGATGCCATTTTGGAGAATATTAAAAGATCATCGGCATCCATTTGGGGTGAAATAAGTGAGTCATTGAAAGGACTGATGAGTGCAAAGGCGATATATACATTTGTCCGAAAAAATTATCATAACTGCTGGGAGGTCTTGGGTATAACAGAAAATACTCTGGATAAAATTGTTGTACTCGAACATGATAGCAGTGACAGTGAAAACCAAAGCGGAGGAAAAGATTATGAATTCATAATGGAGTTTAGTGAAGCAAAATGGATTTCAATAAGACCAACTGAAAAAAAAATTAAAGATATGAAAACTAGACTGAGACTAGGAAAAGGCTGGACCGATGAGTTCAATGATTTACTCATAAGTACTACTCCATCTAAATGTGTATGGATCTTTAAAGATCATTTCGCTACAAGACTTGAACACATCATAAATTGTCAAATAAGTGGATACTGTAAAGAGTGCGGAGCTGTGATTACTGCACGAAATAAAGAAGATAATGAACGCAATTTCATTTGCAATGTTACAAATGTCATTGAGAATAAGCATACAGGTGCTAAAAAACGACGGCTTGCCGGTTTGAAGCGTGAAAATTTGGGAAAAGAATTGATGCATGGTTCATTAGCTATCAACTGGAGAAGAGAACAGGCAGCTAGAATTGAATATGGTGAAACTGAGCCCAGTAATCTGTATACATTAGATGTTTTACGGAAATGTCGACAAGAAGCAATTGAAAAGAGAATAAATTATGTTCCTAAGGATTCATGCCCTGTTAAAGCCTTGGAAATTCTCAAATATTCTCAGCCGTTTATTCCTGCAATTAGAAGTATATGTGCTGATAAATTCCACTTGCACTACTGGACACAAGAGCAATTACACATATACAATCATTATTGCTCGAGTGGAATATCAAGGCTGGTAATTGACGCCACAGGAACTTTAGTGAACAAATTAAAAAGGCCCTATGGATATAGATCCGGACATATATTTTTGTACGCAGGAGTTATTCATTTGGGATTTATGTCTGGTCAGATACCTGTTGTGCAAATGTTGTCAGAAGCTCATGACACAAATAGCATAAGTTTTTGGATCCGATCCTGGTTACAGTCTGGAGCAAAAGTTCCAAAAATGGTAATATGTGATCACTCAGCAGCACTACTGAATGCAATAGTAATGTCCTTTGCCAATATGAGTCTCAATAAGTACATAGAGAATTCCTTTAACATTTTATTGAATAAGACAAATGAGCTTCCAAATATATATTTGCGTACAGACTACGCTCATACAATAAAACTCATGAGTGAATGGAGTTGCTTCAAAAACAGAAGTCACGAGAGACTCTTCAAAGAATTTTACATGCAAACTAATGATATGCAAGCTGCAACTTCTATGATAGAAAGTTTATTTATTATTGCTAATAGCGAGTACTCAGGAGCAAACAATGGCGTAAATAATTCGTGTGAAATGCACAAAAATAGATTGAAAATACTTATATCAGGATGCGATGTCATAGAACTCGATGAAATAGCTGAAAATGGAAATACCGAAGAAAAAAGTTGTCCTCAAGCTTTGGAAGATGAGAATATGCTTATCTCTGAATGGATATGTAACATCAAGCAAAATGCTCTAGACCAGTGTACGGTAGGCGACAACGAAAATTATTATTACAGTCCAGATTTTTCGAAAAATTTAGAAAGATTTCTGAGAACATTTATCTTATGGTCAGGCATAATGAAGACATATTACGGGTTTGGCGAGTCCACCGAAAGTTCTGCAATTGTTGAAAGTTATTTCAATGATCTCAAGAATAGGACGTTCAAAGAGGCACAGTTGCCATTGCGAGTTGACAAATTTTTCAAGGTACATTTCGATTCGATCCAAAACTCGCTGGTACTTGCAGCGGCCAGCGGAAAAACGCAAAAAGAACAAAGCATGTTAAAGTCCGAGAAAGTGGAAGAGGTGAAAATCAGTAAGAAACTCTTTGAAAAAGTAGAGACCATATCACCACTTTTACTAGCATGTATGTGTTTTTTACATTCTATTATATTCATCTGCTTTCTGCTACCAAATACCAGTATGTGAATAGTATTACTTGCTCAATTATTGCTAGATCCAATTGTGACATTGTATACAGTGTAACTTCATGTATATTTTTTCAGAAATTGGCAAAGAATCAATGCAGGCTCCAGATGAAGAGCAACAGTTATTAAACGAAGTATCCAATATCCATGAAGGTAATTTGGGAGTAGAAGGAATATTTCATCTATCATTTTCAAAATTTTTTTTTAGCACTGAACGAAGTTGATAATTGGAAAGGTCTGGCGCTAGCGACTTCCCGTATTAGAACTCGTCGTTATGGAGTACCCCAACCAGAAATACTCCACGTGGCAGAAGGAAAAAAGATCAAAATTCCTCTATTACGTAATGGTAATTTTATGAAGAGACCATTAGCAATAGGTACTAATAAATATATTTTTACCAACACTTGTCCAATAGATGCATTATTGCAAGCCATTACTAGTGCTTACTGTGATAGCATATCGTATAGAAACTATATTGATGAGCGACCAGAAAATAATATGAGACTATTAATATTGAATTTATTAAACATTGGGACTAAATTATCAACCTACAAACTTCGAGGAGAAACTATTTTAGAAGCTGATAGTTTCATAAGAAATAAAAAATCAATTCTAATAGATGGCACATATAAAATTGATTGTCAGTGTAATATAACTCAAATAGTCACAGAATTTATGTTCGAGTACCCAAGTGCCATTGAGAACTCACAATGCACTGTGTGTGATTTCCAAAGCTCAAGAAACATAGATATGATACCTATTAATATTAATATTATCAAATGTAGTAAATTCGCAGATTTGGAAAACGCTATTGAGCAGGGAATTTTGAAGACATCAAAATGCAGGAAAATACAGAATCTACTTGTTTGTAATAATATTGTTACACATAAAATCGATTTTTCAGGACATATATTCATAGATTGTAATGATTGCGGAGATATTGAGATCAATAAAATTCCCTGTTTTATACAAATTTTAGATAAAAATTTTGTACTACGTTCTCTAATAAATTTCACAGATTATACGTCAGACTCATATTCTGGTATTGGTCACTATATTGCACATTGTCGTAGAATTGACGCAATGTGGGAGATTTTCAATAATTTGCATATGAAAAGTAATTTTGTGAAAAACAATACTGTCGTTACACCACACTTACTGTATTATACTATATAATTTTTGTAACCTGCAACAAAAAAAAAATCTCTTTGACAATATGATCATTTATGTGAATCAAGAATTGATATCTGTATTTACTTTTTAAACCACATTTGTTATATGAATTATGCTGTTTAATATATACCTTGTGGATAAGGAACCATGTTTCTGAACACTCTGATTCCAATGAATTGAGTATCAATGTATATATGTCTTTTGTGTTTGTTTAGTTTCTCTTTTGTACCATTTTCGTGAGTTTATAATTTCTGTAAATAAGTGATTAGGAATAATTTTTTTTCCAGCACATTGTCTTTTGTTCATAGAATAAAAAATGACGCTTAAATGATCGTCATATTAATTAATTGCAAATAATTATCCTTGATATTCCCTAGGATTTTTTTTTAGTATTTTGCATTACCTACTCCGTACAGAAATGATAGCATATATTACGGTAAGTCCAGATTCGGTTGTTGACTCTGTCATAGGTGCACAAGAATTTTTTTATGTCAATTACATTCATTTGACGATTATAATAAGGAAATAACCGAAACGCATGTATTCTTGCTATTCTAGATACCAAGCGTACTGCGGAAAATTATAAAAAAAAAAGCTCATGAAGAAAATTATTGACCGACTTCAGGAAATGGAGCACTATAGAAGAATTGAATGATAACATATGTGTGAATCCAATTACAAATGTTGCTTGTTTACTAATGGAGAATGGGAGCCTACAAAAAAATTTGATCTCCCTTGAAGATGATACTTCAAAGTCAAAAAGGCTGAACATTCCATGTATCTCTCAAAGCCATGTAACTTTTATTCAAAATATTTATTATATAAGTATGTAAATGCAATGGCATTCAAAGCCTCCCCCGGTATATATAATTAGATGACGGGTGAAATTGAGAGCCTCTTGCTTTCCAAGTCGAGGTAGATAAGTTTACGGTTTAGGTTGAACTTTTTCTTTCTTGATGGAGGTAAAAGTGTTTATGTTCGACTGCATCATAATCATTTGATTTATGGTTGCATTCAGTGCCCATAATGTGCCACTTAATTAAACTAGGACTTTTAATTTATTTTATTGGACGGAACTGTCATTTAAAAAAAAAATCAAACAAATAGATTTTTTTATTAGCATGAAATAAATCCAGATAATCAAATCGACATATTGGTCATGGATACTTATAACACAGTTGGTATTATTGCCAAAGATAAATTCTTATTGCCACAAAAACATTTTTCTCCCAATATTTGTGATTTTTTGGAACTTGCTGCCAACACTTCTACGCTTTCTGAAATATCCACTCATTGTTTTCTATCGTATTTATTCTTTTCTACACTTTCTGAAGTATCCATTCATTCTTTTCTATCGTATTTGGTCTCTTCTACACTTTCCGAAGTATCTATTTCTTCTATTAAATTGTATTAAATATTTTGGACATCTGGAAACAAACAGTGAGAAACAATTGTAACAATAGCAACACTAGCAGAGCAGATACCAAGTTATACTTACCGAATTTTTGTATTGGGAAATTGAGAATTATTTCTAGAAGATATCCTGCGTCTTTAGAGTAGTCGAACATAAAGCTTTGTATATAATTCGTACATAAACAAACTTTATAGACTCACCTTCCTTATAAGACTCGCTCGCATTGCTCGCTCGTCCAATACCAGCGGCTCGTCCAATTAAGTTCTATATTTTATACAAATTACATAAATAGCTATCATTATTTAGAATTTGCAAATGTTTTCTATTTCAATATGAAAAAATCGTTTCAGAATTGATTTTTAATGAATATGTGAAGGTTGAATAAGAGACATCTTTGCCTTCAATCTAGTTTATTGCCAATGCTCAGGCAATAAGCTAGAGTGGGGAAAAAGACGTTTATTAACTCAACCCTCATATGAATATTCTTCACAAGGATTATCAACTTCTAGCATTGAATAAATATTTTTTATTGCAAATAAACTCTGTACAAAACATAGTAATTGAAAACTGAACGTTTTAGCAGCAAAGTGCTGCCATTTTCAAGTGAAAAAAATCTATATTTATTTCTATTCATCTGAACTGCTCTCTAATGGAACCAATTCATTAAAAAAGTACTAGCCCTCCTTAGCTTTGGATTCTTTAGACAGGTAAACATAGACCCCATCAAAAGAATGTCACTTTGAATCGTTTTGGACTTGTACCCATCGTTTATGCTCTTAAACCAGCGTGAAGCTGATGGGCCATTTCTAATTGCTCATATTATGGGAATAGTTGGGCCCTCTGACTTACTTTATGAAGCACAAACGATCACACTTGTTGCCATCGTTTGTGCTTTCAATCAAGCGTGAAGCTGGTGGACCCTTTTGAATTGCTTATATCAGGAAAATGGTTGGGCCCGCTGATTTACTTGATGAAGCACAAACAGGCACAAACGGAGCACGAACGATCACATCTGTTTTCATCGTTTGTGCTTTCGATCAAGCGTGAAGCTGGCGGGCCCTTTTGAATTGCATATACTAGGGAAATGGTTGGGCCCGCTGATTTTCTTGATGGAGCACAAAAAGGCACAAACGAAGCACAAACGATCACATATGTTTTCATCGTTTGTGCTTTCAATCAAGCGTGAAGCTGGCGGGCCCTTTTGAATTGCTCTTATTAGGAAAATGGTTGGGCCCGCTGATCTACTTTATGAAGCACAAACAGGCACAAACGAAGCACAAACGATCACATCTGTTTTCATCGTTTGTGCTTTCGATAAAGCGTGAAGCTGGCGGGCCCTTTTGAATTGCATATACTAAGGAAATGGTTGGGCCCGCTGATTTACTTGATGGAGCACAAAAAGGCACAAACGAAGCACAAACGATCACATATGTTTTCATCGTTTGTGCTTTCAATCAAGCGTGAAGCTGGCGGGCCCTTTTGAATTGCATATACTAGGGAAATGGTTGGGCCCGCTGATTCACTTTATGAAGCACAAACAGGCACAAACGAGGCACAAACGATTACACTTAGTCTCATCGTTTGTGCTTCCAGGTGTCCGCCAACTTCACGGACCTCTTCTGGCCGACTTAAGTCACTTCTTTGTAAGTCGAGTCTTCTGAGCAGCCGAGCCAAAGTACGCTACCAGTACCGATACCGAGCGTCATCTTCAGAGTGTTCACCGTCCAAGTGAAGTTTTGTGCTAAGTCCGTTAGCACAACCGTCTGACACAATTGTGAGTTTGTTTTGTTTTTTTTTCTAAGTCCGTAAAAGGAACTTAGAATATTTTTGCTGTTTTTCAACTTAGAATATTTTTTTGGATTATTTAGAAGCACCGCTGAAGAAGTCTTCGTGATTTCGAAGTGTTGATTATTTAACGTAGAAGCTCCGCTGAAGAGGTCTTCGTGATTTCGAAGCGTCGATTATTTAACGTAGAAGCTCCGCTGAAGAAGTCTTCGTGATTTCAAAGTGTTGATTATTTAACGTAGAAGCTCCGCTGAAGAAGTCTTCGTGATTTCGAAGCGTCGATTATTTTTAACGTAGAAGCACTGCTGGAGGAGTCACCTGGTGACTTCACAGTATCGAACCACCTTAACGTAGAATCACTGCGAGGGAGCAAGTTTTGTTCCACCCGCATAGAACGACTTCTCGTCATCTACGACCGCCTGGGTCCGTACTGCGACCGCTGGTGTCGAGTGTCATGTTCAGCTGTCCGTCACCGTCCGCCAAAGTTATCATCGTGTAAGAGTTCCTGTAAAATAATGTTCTATGTTCACCGTCGTCGTATTTTTGTGTGTGAATAAATCTCATTGTGACACCTACCTCCTGATAATTATTTGCAACAACCCTAACCCTTCCCGTCTGAGTTACCCAGCCGTCAGTCATAGAAAAAACTGCGTCACCGACCGTATTGGCGCCCGAGCACACCGTTAGCAGTTTTCGAAAACGACGTCAAATGTAACAACCACGCCATCAGCAAAAGGTGATCGTTACACAGCCTCCATTGATAGAAATTGCATGCGCTCCAAAATTTAGTACACCAAACATTTGGATCGCTAAGGAGCTTTGTCCCCTCAACCTTCAGAAAACGTGACAATTGATGATGAGTTTGTAGCATCTTTTATAAATTAAAGTGATTTATCACTTTGTGAAACTATTACACGGCACACTCGAAATGAATATGATTGTGAGGCCCGATTAAAGTAACTGCTAACCATTATTAATTGCCGTTTGTGTAATCTTGTTTGTACGCAAGCTAGAGAGTATTAATATCAAGTCCGTAATTAAAATATACTAGCCGTCGATTTATTTTTTGTTCGCGAAGATTTATGTTTGTCCCAGGTTTCAACGTAATTTACCGAAACTACGATGTGTAATGAACGCTGCGGATTCTGCATTACTCATTTACATTTTATCGAATGGGGAGCCCATGAGCGGCGGAACAAAAATGTCCTACCCAGAGAAAAACATATCATCAAGAATTTTTCATTTATTATTTGTTATATTATTATAATATTGTGCAAAACTGCGTTGATTACTGCAAGATTATGTAGTCAGTATCAGAGGACTCGTCAGGCACTGGCACACTCGATGCCATCATTGTTTGTCGCTTTGAACATATACAACTTTAATGAAAACTACTTTTTATTTTAAATTCTGTATATTTATTGGAAAATTTGACGTTTTGATCCTTTAACCAAGGATATTCTTCAGAAAACAATGATACAAAATAAAACAAGGCAAGTAAATAGATACTAAAAATATACAGAATACTAGATGTGATAACGTGGATATCACACCTAAACAAAAAGAATAAAATCCTCTGGCATTCACCCAAGGTTTGACGAAAACCACGTAAAAACTCCAAACAGAGGAATATGTCCTACTTGGTACAGCTCCGCATACATCCCAAATCACAAAATACACATTTCAACAAGACAGCGTAGCGCTACTTTTTGCTATTGGTTTGGCTCACAACTGCAGTGTCAAATAGTCTTCAGTGTACTTTATGATCCAAAATATACACAGAACTACACCAACCAAAACATAGTCATTATATATGTGTGTTATTGATTACAGAAAGCCAAACATTTCATAACTCAAAACCATCAGTATGGTTACAGTTATTTGGATGTTTAAGTATCTCAATTGCTTCTCTGACCAATCTACCATGAATCGATGAGCTTCTTGCGACTATTCCTGTTTCTTCGAACTTGATGTCATGCAAAAACTCGATGGCATGACCAGCTACAGAAGATTTATTTGAATGATTTAATCTTATGCATCTCCTATGTTCAGCAATGCGAATGTTCACAGTTCGGCCCGTCTGTCCAACGTAGACTTTCCCACAGGTACAAGGGATCTTATGAATGCCCGAACATTGTAGGGGAATCACGTCCTTTACAGGTCTCATGAACTGCTTGATTTTCATTACCGGAACGAAGGAAACTTTGAAATTATATCTTGACAAGATCCTTCCGATCTTCTCTGAAACATTGCTCACATAAGGTAAAGAAACATAATTTTTACTCAACTAGTATCCTCAACAGTAGCATTGGTAAACTTGGGTCGAAGAGCCTTTTTAATGGAGTGATAACTGAAGCCATTTTTCTGGAAAATCGCTTCTAGATTATTAATTTCATTATCAAGTTCATCAGGATGACAAATATTATTAGCCCTTCTGAATAAGCATTAAATTGTTCCGTACTTTTGTGAAGGATGGTGATGTGAATCAGCATGAATATATTGATTCGTGTGTATAAGTTTTCTATAAACAGTATGCAAAAGTCTACCATCATTGGTTCGTTTCAAATTCACATCAAGAAATGGTAAAGAGCCATTATTCTCGATTTCTGATGTAAATTTGATATTCTCATGGATATTATTCAAATGGTTTAAAGAAACATTCAAACTATTACGACCACGGGGCCAAATGGCCATCAATTTGTTTATAATAATCATTATTAAAAATGAAGAAACTAGACGTCAAACAATAATGGAATAATTTAATCATATCTGGAGAGAAATTCTTGTCCAAAAGTTCTAGGGTATCTTTTATTGGAACCTTCGTAAATAAAGAAGAAACATCAAAATTAACAAGGATGTCATTATCACACAACCGTATGTTATCAATCATTTCAATAAAATATTTAGAATTTTTAACATACGAGCGAGAATTATGAATAAATGGTCTCAGTAAACTGTCAAGGTATTTTGATAATAGATAAGTTGGCGAACTGATACAATTGACTATTGGTCTAAGAGGGACATTTTGTTTATGAATCATCCTTCACAAAAGTACGGAACAATTAAATGCTTATTCAGAAGGGCTAATAATATTTGTCATCCTGATGAACTTGATAATGAAATTAATAATCTAGAAGCGATTTTCCAGAAAAATGGCTTCAATTATCACTCCATTAAAAAGGCTCTTCGACCCAAGCTTACCAATGCTACTGTTGAGGATACTAGCGTGAATAGCAATTATGTTTCTTTACCTTATGTGACCAATGTTTCAGAGAAGATCGGATAGATCTTGTCAAGATATAATTTCAAAGTTTCCTTCGTTCCGGTAATGAAAATCAAGCAGTTCATGAGACCTGTAAAGGACGTGATTCCCCTACAATCTTTGGGCATTCATAAGATCCCTTGTACCTGTGGGAAAGTCTACGTTGGGCAGACGGGCCGAACTGTGAACACTCGCATTGCTGAACATAGGAGATGCATAAGATTAAACCATCCAAATAAATCTTCTGTAGCTGATCATGCCATCGAGTTTTTGCATGTTCGAAGAAACAAGAATAGTCGTAAGATACTCATCGATTCATGGTAGATTGATCAGAGAAGCAATTGAGATACTTAAATATCCAAATAACTTTAACCATAATGATGGTTTTGAGTTATCAAATGTTTGGCTTTCTGTAATCAATAACACACATATATCATGACTATGTTTTAGTTGGTGTAGTTCTGTGTATATTTTGGATTATAAAGTACACTGAAGACTATTTGACACTGCAGCTGAGAGCCAAACCAATAGCAAAGAGTAGCGCTTCGCTGTCTTGTTGAAATGTCGTGTATTTTGTGATTTGGGATGTGTGCGGAGCTGTACCAAGTAGGACATATTCCTCTGTTTGGAGTTTTCACGTGGTTTTCCTCAAGTCTTGGATGAATGCCAGAGGATATTATTTTTTTGTTTAGGTGTGATATCCACGTTATCACATCTAGTATTCTGTATATTTTTAGTATCTAGTTACTTGCCTTGTTTTATTTTGTATCATTGTTTTCTGAAGAAGATCCTTGGTCAAAGGATTGAAACGTCAAAAGTTCCAATAAATATACAGAATTTAAAATCAAAAGTCGTTTTTATTAAATAAAATTCTTAAAAATGTATAGATTATATGCACACTTCCTAATTTTGTTGCACGCGCTTGTAACCTAATGCTACTTTGGAAATTGTTCTCGTTTGATCTTGATGAAACAAATGCCTATCGTTGGTCTATTTCAAGTCCCTCTAAATAGTAATAATAATAAATAAAACTTCGAAGAGAAGGAAACTCAACAGTTTGTTCTATAGACTTCCTTGCCCAACATTGGTTGATAAAATTATTTAGTTGTCCCATGTTCTGGTTTTCAGATTCTTGGAAGCTTTTTATTTTGATTGTAGTTCTCTAAGTCTAGATCGTTCTAGCTTTTCTGTAGGGCAATGTTCTTCGACTTGTGGGTCGCGACCTCTAGAAGGGTTGTGGTCACATTCATTTTCTAACTGGTGCTTCTTTTCTCTTCTCAATTTTTGTATCCACTATTAAAGGAAGTAGCAAATGGTAATATCAAAGCTCCCCTTGCGAGCTCTGGATATTGAATTACATTTTGCCATTAGCAGCAAAATCTATAAGACTATTCCAGTCGTAGTATTTATAACAATGTTAACAATGCTAAATCGCCATAGAAACGGTGCATATCAGTAGGTTTTTGGACGTGTACAAATACCATCGGGTATTACACTAGTGGTCAAAGTGAGTATTATACTCAAAGATGTGGATGCCTCCAATTTGTAATCTCGTGCTTTCTTCGCATATTTTTCTGAATATCTTCATCAATTTCAGCTTCTGATTTATCACCAAACCTCTTTGAACTAGTTTCCATATCAGAACGCAATTTATTTCTTCATCATTCGTGAAAGAAAAGGCAAGAAATTCTAATTTTTCAATTTGACAGAAGTTTGTTCACTTGTTCCTATGAAAATTACGTAACTTTCCACTTGATTCATAAAAAACTAATTTAAAAAAATGGTTTGACTCCTGGAATAGTCCTCCATATACCATTTATAGTTGGAGTATTATAGACTATTTTTGTGGTGCTATCACGAATCTTTATTGTGCTTGCGTTTGAATACCACGAGTGTGCAGCACAATAAACATTCGTGATAGCACCACAAAAATAATCGATAATACTTCAACTACTTATGGTATGATAAATGATTATTCTTAATCTTCATTGTCAGTGTCAGAGTTAAGTTCTGAAAAGTAGCTTAATAGTCTCTCTTCCAAATTATGCAAGCTTACTTTCGTGATTAGTTCGTTGCAGTTACTTCACGATCTTTTGAATGAAAGAGGAAGATTCACACATAATTTTTTGTAAATTTTTGTGAGAAGTCATTTGATTTTATTCTTCATTCCGTTACAGAAGCGACTTTATCACTCTAAGGCCCGGTTGTACAGTCTTTGGTTTATCCTATAGCTCAATTACCTAGATAACGATTGTTTAAACAATTGTTACCAAGGTAAATGAGCAACCAAGCCTAAAAGCTCGATTATCCCGTAATTCATCTTCTAGTTTTCCTTTGATGATCTCCTAACATTTTGGTACAAAAGTATCTTGGTCTTAAAGTTCTGTGGTGTTCAAAATTACTACGAAGTGCTTTGAGTAGTTTTTTTTATGGATCTTAAGTTGTCCATATAAATGCAATCCTGATGTTTTCTCAAAACATGATACACCTTTCTTTCAATTTGGTGGTAGAGTAGTTTCTAATTTCTTCGAAGCTTCTGTCATGTAGTACTTCATTTTTTTTTGTAGCTCCAAGTGTCCATTGTGCAGGTAGAATTTTAATGGTATCGTTGCTCTGATGGTCTTTAAGAGCATTTTTTCTGGTTCTGTAATATCTTTTGTTTCTTCAACTTCTGGTTTAGGTTATCCACATAAATGCTTGGGTGCAATGTTCCATCAGAACTTGATACACTTTTATTTTAATTTGGTGGTACGGTCATTTCTAACTCCTTCAAAGCTTCCGTTCTTCAGTATTCCATTTATTTACTTTTTGTAGGTCAAAGTGCCCATTATGATGGTATTTAAGGGCAGTTTCTCTGATTTTGTGATATTTTTCGTTCTGGTTCAGGAAGTTTAGGGCTGTTTGCATCACTGTTGATGTCCAGGGTAGTGTAATGTTTATTGCTTGAAGAATTATAGTTTGTGATCAAATAAAAGTCACTATTTAATAGTTTAAAATGAAATTAAAGTTTTATTCTTCTGATGTCCCTTCACTTCTTGATATTCACTGCTCTAGCGTCACTATTACACTACTGAAACACACGTCTTTTGCTTGCCCTTATATATAGAAATATCCATTTCTCGAAAGTTTTACCATATTCTGGAATATTGCTAGAGGCTTCCATCGGGAAAGGTGATGTGATGTGCCGCGGCGCGGCGCAAAGAGGACGAAAGGTTCCACTCATGCAATGTCATCTTTACGAGCCTCCCCACTCTCGCACGTTACAGTAGGTTATTTATCTAATTATTCTGTTTTTTCTTTTCATTTAATGGTAGGGTTGTTTTTGATTTCTTCGAAACTCCCGTCCTTCAGTATTTCATTTATTTACTTTTTATAGGTCGAAGTGTCCAACATGCAGAAAATTTTTGATGGTATTGTTCTCTGATGGTCTTCAAGGGTAGTTTTTCTGGTTTTGTGATATTTTGGTCCTTCAACTTTTGGTTTAGGTTTCTCATAAAAATGCCTGGGGTGTAATCCTGATGTTTCCTTTGATACAACTTTATTTTAATTTAGTGTTCATTATGCTGGTATTGTTGCTCTGTTGATCTTCAAGAACAGTTTTTCGGGCTTTGTGATATTGTTTCTTCAGCTTCTGGTTTAGAAAGTTTGGTGCAGTTTGCATCACTGTTGATGTTCAGGATGAGTTGTTTATCTGGTGCAAGCCCTTATTGAGCAGCTATTACTCTACAGTTGAACAGGTCGACTCAATAGGTTGGTGATTTCGACTATCCTGCAGTTTTTTTTTTTTTGTATTTGTCCACTTTGTTTTATTGTTTTCTATTTTCTGGTAGTCACAATAATAATTGATGTTTTTGAAGATTGGCCTACATATTTTCTGATCAAGTTGTTTCACTTCTAGCCAGCAAAAAATCAAGTCAGTTTTACAGTAATTCATGGAAAAAAGAGCAAATTATTTGACGACCATTTCATTATTTTGATTTAATGAACTTTAACGGAATGTCAAGAACATTTATTCATTAAAAGAGAATGGAAGTCATATGCTAGCCTTTCTAATAAATATATCCCCGCCAATGGTGTACTTTTCCTCCAAGACATACTACCTCGTGGGTCCTTAATTAATTCCCTTAATTAACCAACTAGAACATAATAAATAGTCTCTTTATATAAGTTAGTACTTTTTTAATCGCTAATGGTTCTAAATAACAAGAAGAGTTAGCCAACGAATAGCGAGCGCGTTGCATCTTTGTTTTTCAGCTGTTCTTAGAGCTCTCGCCAGCCTGCTAGGATAATGGCAGTGTTTAACTTCACCTAATTGTGGTGCTTTACACCGCAGAATAGCCTCATAACATCTTTGGATGAAATGGTCTTCATACTTAGAGTCTATTTGCAATTATATAATGTATAGAATATTTACGGTTTGTTTAAGACTTTTGATGTTTTTTGTGAAAGTTGTTAGAGAATGTGGTAACAAAAATTTTTAGTTTCAACTAGATTTAGAAAAATTCGTAATTATCCTGTTTTAAAAAGCAGTTAGGTTGAATGTAAAAAGCTCGTTATCCTCATGGGCAGCATCAGCATCTCAGGGATTATCTTTAACGGGATCAGAGAAATGATTCTCGTGTGTGTTCCGATCGGTTGATAGGAATCGCGCATGTCGCTTGTTTGTTTACAGTATCTGTGCATCGGTGGGCCGGCCGCTTGGAGATAAATCAAGTATTACCGCCACAACGAGACGTTTAATTACAATGTTGAAAACCAATTATGAATTGGTTAATTTATAGCTCGGGCAAGCATTGTGCGTTAGTTTAACGCCGGCCATCCGGATATCGGGAGGCGGGACTAGCTTCTGTATATCACTTGCCGGGCGTGATACCATCATCCGAAATCTGACTATCCACACACATATTTGGGTATTACTTTTGCCAAACTTTTCAAGAAATGCTAGAGTAAAAAATGAGTTAGATTCTACATTGAAAGAATTTGCTCCTTCATTTCATATTCGACGGTTAAAAAGTTGGTGGCTCAATTTAACATCAATCCAAGATGATGAACGCACACGATGCCGAAAACCGTCTTGCCCTACGAAATCGTCGCGAAAATCCACAATTCCATACTAAACTATCGAAGGTTCAAAAAATGTTTGAGGCTAAAAACATCTTTGATAAACCGCGTCCCCCACATTTTACCTGTTGTTTTGGGTATGGGAAAGCTGACTGCTCGTTGGGTGTCGCGTCTATCATCCTTATTTACTACCTCTAAATTATTAGGTACTTATTATATGATTAAGAAGAGACCACGATTATTGGTTCCACTACTACCTCAAGCTAGATGCAATGCTATGCCAACCCCGTTTACCGCTTTGTTCTATCAGTTTGCAAATGCCCTCTGGTGGTGGGTCTCCTATTTGGTCGTAGTGTAGGTATGCGGATCCGAGCACTAGCTCACTTGCGCCATTTTGATGGTTACTAAGTCTCTGCAACATAACTTGTATTGAGTTTAATAAGAAAACAAGCTTTGGGTGTAGGTTCCCTCAAGGCCTTTAGTTGCCTTAGTTTCTCCAAAGCACCTGGACTAAGGCCATGTTAATGTCGTGTACTGTCATAAATGCACTGAAGGCAAATAACGCTGGCCTTCAGTGCTGTAAATCAATCTGTACAATACGCAAGAAGGCTTACCTAATTGGTACTGATAGTAAGTTGAGGCTTCTCCGAAGATCCCTCTTTCTTCTTTGTCTTATCTGCCAATGCCTTGCATTGAACTCCTGTGCGTTTGGACAAAGGCCATGAAGTCCCGAGAAGTTTGTTTCATTAAGACAACGAGTTGTCGTCTTTTAGGGTTCTTCTTCCCGTCTATTACACTCCACTCTTTGGTCTTTAGATCCTGTTGAAGAGTTTTTTGGTTCCATTGGTGACTTCTGTATCCATACCATTGCACGAACCGGCTTGGAAAGGTTCTTAGTGTCAATAAATTGAAGCTCCGCTTCTTCCAACGGTATTTTTTTTAGAACATCCACCGAGCCAATCCGTACTAGCATGATCACAGCAGGTGATGAGCAGACTCCTATCCTGATATCAGCAGTCCGTGGATCTTGGATGGATCTCCGTCTTGATATTTCCTGTCTCCTCCTCTGTCAGGGACTTCCCGGGGTTTTCTCAGATGGTCTTTCTTCAAAAATACTGCCATTCAATGGTTTTTCAATCAAGGCAGTTTTCTTCTTGGTTTGGGCAACCGGTCTTTTTTCTTCCGGCGGGCAGACCCTAGAAGTTTTAGATTGTCAGGCGCAGGTCCCTCGGTCCCTCTAATCTCTAACGCCTGTCTTGCACCACTCTGTCGCATCTTTGAACGAAAGGGTATTTGCAGCAATGCCTTTGACCGTGTTAAATGGTAGTTTTTTAGAAGTGCTATCATCCGATTGGTGTCGCTTAAGCTAGTTGGAGCAATCTTCTTTTAGTTTGTGGACGGTGAAGTTCGGAATTGGTTTTTTAGAGACCCTGCTGTCTTTTGCCAACCGCTTTTTTTATCTTCCGACGAACAACCCTGGAGAGTTTTGACTTGTTAAGTGCAGATCCCTCGGTCCCTGTAACCTCTTCATCGCATCTTTCAAAGTAAGAGTCTTTGCAGCAGTCTCTTTGACTTTCTTAGATGGTCTTTCTTGAGAAGTGCTGCCACCCGACCGGTGTTGCATGAACGTCCCGCAGTGTAGTTTTGTCGGCGATGACCTTCAGCAGTGGTTTCTTAGAGACTCCCGGTCCCTGTAACCCCAAACTTGTACCTCTTCATCGCATCTTTAAAGATATGTGTCTTTGCAGCAGTTTCTTTGACTTTCTTAAATGGTCGTTCTTTAGAAGTGCTGCCATCCGACCGGTGTTGCTTAAGCATCGCGCAGTGCAAGCAGTCTTTTTCACTTTTCCGGTGGTGACTTTCAACAGTGCTTTCTCAGAGGCCCTGCTGTCTTTTACCAACCATTTTTTAGCGCATTTTTCCGAAAAAAGCGCTATTATATTCACTTTGGCTGGCTGGCGTGACGCTGAGTTCTCAGCAACTATACTATTTACAGACTTGAAACTGGTACTAAATAAAAGCTACTGTTTCGTAGGTTTGCACAAATTGCTTTAATTCAAGCTCAGTGATTGTGGAAGATTAAATTATTCAATTACTTGTTTCAAGTGAAACAATGCCCATAGATATATATGACATTAGGGATATGGCAACTAAAATTTATTAAAGTAGATAAAAATTTAGTTACAACTTCAGCCGGTGGTGTCACTATTATTATGTACAGTTGTCAAATCTGTCCGAGATTCATTCAATGACTTGTTTGACGCAAATTTGAAGCTTATTAGAATGAACCACTATTATTGGTTGAAAATTTGTTCAATTTTGATGTATTTTTTTTTATATAGCTTTGATAAAGAGCAAATTTTAATTTTAAGGTACAGCTCTTGACCTCCTGTCAGTCAATAACCAAACAATGAAGAATAAAAGGTATTTTTGAGTTTGTACATGCATAAATTATGTACCTATCAAACTGTCAACTTGAAACTAGTACTAAATGGAAGCTGCTGGTTCGTAAGTTTGCCAAAACTGCTTGATTTCAAGCTCAGTAATTGTGAGAGATGGTAATTTGCGAAATCTCTGAGGTAACAAGCATTCATGAGCTGTCAAAAATGCGCTTTCATCATCTAGATGATTCTCCCATTTTTTTTATTTGTCGGTTGATAGCCCTGTAGGCTTTTGGCTGATCAAGCGTAGATTCCTCGGTCCCTGTGACGTCATACTTATATCCCTTCATCGCATCTCTAAAGGTATGGTTTTTTGCAGCAGTCCCTTTGACTTTCTTAGATGGCCGTTCTTTAGAAGTGTTGCCTAAGCGTTCCACAGTGGAAGCAGTCTTCGTTTTAGTTTTGTCGATGGTGACCTTCGACAGGGTTTCTTAGAAAACCTGATGTCCATGGTTTGACGGTTAAAAGCATCGTTTTCTCACTGCGAATTCTTTACTTCGACATGACTGCTCGGATCTGCAGTGTTCTGTTGAAACAGAAACACCTCGTGAAGGATGTGGCTCTTTACCACACGTAGCTCCCTACTCACGGACGATCTTGATGGTATCCTGTACTGTAAGTCGTCGGTTGCAGTCGCGCTTCCAACTCCTTATCTTACCTCCAACCATTTTTACTGTCCCAAAAATCAAGAACGAATGTAGTCAAAGGTTTAAATACCAGCAAACGAATGGAATAATTGTTTTCTTTCATTTCTTTACCTACGCAAAACTAAAAAGACAGCCCTTGTGTGTCAATTGACACTGACTGAAGTAGCAACCCTCGTAAAGTCCATCAAAATGTATTTCAAGTGAAATTGATAACTATATATCGTTGGCGGAACTTTAAAGCCGTAGGCCGTGGGGTTTAATCGACCAAATTCGGTTGTCGGTCCAAGCAGAACCTAAGCAATGTTCATTGGGCAATAGGCAATGGTAATGGGCTGATATCTCGTTACGCAGCGAATAAAAAACTAACTGATGAAATATAGTTGTCTCGTGGAAGAGTTTGTTTTTCGGTTATGATTAGATGGGTGGCACCGGTTACCGGTAATTCATGGTTATTGCTCGTTTCATCATTTCTAATTCTATAATTGAAATATTATCAGAAGCTAGAGAAATAGTAAAGGAAGCGCTGTAGAATGATGAAAAATTAATTGCAGGGTTTCATTCGTAGGTACCTTCACGTACGTTGCTAGTATTTTATTATTTGCCAAATGATGTATGGAAAAGTATTTATGAAATCGTTTGTACTCATTGTTAGAATGATTTTTTAATAACGGAAGGAAATTATGAGTTTCGTCACAACCTGCGATGGCTTCGAACAGTTCTACAGCCTTTCGATAGACTGCTAGAATGAAATCGTATATTTCATACTTTTAACTAAGGAAATCCGTTGCAATATTATAGGAGAATTATTGCTAGTAATATCAGTAACTATCACTTTGTTTTTAATTGCTGCAAAATACAATGCATGCAGCTATAAAATATATCACGTGTCAGTCATTTAATTAATAATAAAGACATTATTTCGAATTATTCGTCATCAAAAAGACAAAAAATCTTGTCAACTACTTATTTTATGTTCCTATAAACCTTAAGAAAGCAATAATCAATCGCCTATTTTATATTCTTTCTCTGAATAAATTACTCGAGAACATGCATAATTAATATTCTGCAGTTTATTGTCAAGAATTACGATTTAGAAGCCTGTGGCAAGGACAATTACATTCGCCAATAAAAATATCTAAATAAAATTATTTTACCCCTTATTGCGGTTTGAGTACGCACGCCCTTGTTTAACATGATTTATCAAAGCCAGTAGCTGAGGTAGAGCTTTTGAATTTTGATGTTTGTGCGATAGGCCTCTTGATAGACCTACGTGCTGCCCTATATGTCCTGTCGCCGTCGAACCCATCAAATTTGTCATCCAACCTTTTTTTAAATATTTATTAACGTCTCGTTTGTGGAGAGGTGGCTTTCGAATCCGACGTTCATTTTCATTTTGAATCGGACAAGTCTAGATGCAAACGACGATAACGTGCTACTGTTTGCTTATAAAAAACATCATGTTTCGTGTTTTGGTCGTTGTATACACGAACATCATCTGGACACGATAGCCTGCCAACATAAATATATATATATATATATATATATATATATATATATATATATATATATATATATATATATATATATATATATATATATATATATATATATATTTATATTTATATATATAGTTGAAATTTGATTAGTTTGAAAAATGGACGAATACGGCTCGAAAACCCGCTATCTGATCGTAGCCATATCAGACAACCGCGAACATGCTATAAAATACTAATAAATGGTAATCATATTCCATGAACGGTACACCACCACGAAATGCACAAAAATATCGGAAAATTATTCATAATATCTCATCTTATGTTCGCATAGTTTATCGGCTCACTAGATATTTAATCGCGTCTAATGACTCAAAAAATTATACATTGAACTGTGTTATTATAATATGGAATAATCCAAAGTGGTTTGTTCAATTTTCATGGTGATTTTCCTGGAATATTCCAAATTATGTTGCGATGTTTTTGAAGATATTCAGTGCGTGTTTGACGTAGTCAAATTATATTTTTATTTACATTATTATTAGGTGTTATCTGCTGCATGTTAAATATAATTACAAATGTTTTTACTTACTTATACTAAGTACAAGGAAGTATTGTGAAACCGACAAAATTCACTCATCGAGATTTTAATGGGAATATCCGTTTTGAGCATCCCTGAATCCATTTTGACTATTTTCGGTTTGATGTCGGTACGTATGTGTGTTCGTTCGATCGTAACTCGCAAATCTCAAAACTGGCTGAGCGTATAATGTTGAAATTTTGTATTTAAGACTGATATAGAGTCTAGTTGTGCACCTCGCATTATGGTTCCAATCGTCTGTATCGGAAGTGCACTTTACTTGAAACTTTTTTCGAATTTTTCTAATAAATCCAGAATGATCAACCGTAGGATCTTGAAATTCAGTATTTGAACTTGATGTTGTATCAGAATGGTTATCTGTTATTTTTGTATGAATCGGCCAATCCAGAAATGCACTTTACTTGAAACTTTTTTCAATTTTTTTGCATAAATCTAGAATGATAAGCCATAACATATTGAAATTCAGTGTTTGAACTTGTTGTAGCATCAAAATTTTTGTATCAATCGACTGAGCCGGAAGTGCAGTTTATACGTATAACAGACATTCAGAATTTGCCGTGTAAAACAATCATATTGTAAGTATATATATAGATATATATATATATATATATATATATATATATATATATATATATATATATATATATATATATATATATATATATATATATATATATATATATATATAGTGGCTTGAACACCCCAGGTGGGGCTGCGCTGCTTCTACTGAAGCTCTCTAAATCCTTTATTTGAGGGGGATCAGTCCTCATCGCCTTTTTCTAAATATTCTCACATATTTCTCTCCATGTCTTCCTATTTTCTGTTTTCTCCTTCCATTCCTTTATTCCTGCTTTATTCAGATCTGCTTCTACTTCTTGTAGCCATTTCGACCTGGGTCTGCCTCTTCTTCTGTTTCCGCCTGGTTCCCATTGTAAAATTGCCCTTACGGTGTCTTCTTCTCTTTTTCTCCATATGTGTCCTAACCATTCCATCCTCTGTTGTTTTATTTTCCTTACTATATCTTCTCCTTGCAGCTCTTGTTCTATTTCATGGTTCATTAGTATTCTATATTCGTTTTCTGTCATTTTTACTAATCCTGTAATAGTTCTTACTATTTTTCTTTCTACTATTCGTAAATCTTCTTCATCTTTTTTGGTCATTGTCATTGTTCCTGCAGCGTACATTATTATCGGTCTGATTATTGTTCTATAAACTTTTAATTTTGTTTTCTTTGTTAGGTTTTTATCCTTGAGTAATTTTTTATTTGCGTAAAAGGCTCTGTTCGCTGTTAATATCTTTTCTTGTATTTCTGTTTTTCTGTCTCCTTTATTTGATAGCATAATGCCTAGGTATTTGAATTTATTCACCTCCTCAAACTGTAGGTTACCTATTTTTATATTTCTACTTCCTGATTTTTTTCCTATCCTCATTATTTTAGTTTTGTTCTCATTGATTTTTAGGCCCATCTTGTTTCCTTCTGTTACTATTTGTTCGACCATTTCTTTCAATATTTTCCTATTTTTTGTTGCCAATACTATATCGTCTGCGTATGCTATTATTTTTCCTCCTTTAGTTCTGAGTGTTCCTTTGTTCAAATTCCTCTTCACATATTCTAACGCTATGTTGAACAGAGTTGCCGATAGTGTATCTCCTTGTCTATTTCGAATTCCTGAGTTTCTCCTTTTTGTGTTTTAATTGTGGTTGTTGTTCCACTTAATGTCATCAAGATCAATCGTCTTAGTTTAGCTGTTATCCCAAATTCTTCTAGGACTGTCATAAGTTTTTCTCTTTTGATCGAGTCAAATGCTTGTTTGGAATCAATGAATAATAGGTCTATGTTCATTTTATATTCATGTGCTTTTTCTATTATCTGTTTAACTGTATGTTGAGCGTCTGTTGTTGATCTGCCTTGCGTGAATCTGCACTGATGCTGTCCTATTATCTTTTCTGTTTCTTTTTGAACTCTCTTTTGTATAAGTGTTGACATTATTTTATATGTCGTGTTCAGTAGCGTTATACCTCTATAATTTTCGCATGTTTGTTGGTCTCCTTTTTTATGAATTGTGACTATTTGTCCTCTTTCCCAATCCTTTGGCATTTTTTCTGTTCTCCATACCTTCATTATAAGTTTATATATATATTCGTGTAGTTCATCTCCTCCAAATTTTATTAGTTCTGTGTTTATTCCATCTTTGCCTGGAGTCTTCCTATTTCGCCTGCTTCTTATTATTTCTCTGACTTCTTCTTTTGTTGGTTCTTCTAATACTCCTTCGTCCTCAATTTCATCTTGTGTTGTAATATCCACGTTTTGTTGCGGGTCTGTTAGCAGGATTTTGAAGTATTCTACCCATGTTTTCTTATATTGTTCATCGTTTCCTGTTTTGTTGCCCTTTGCGTCTTTTATACAGTAGACTTTTGGTTTGTATGCTCTTTTTTGTTCATTTATTTTTTTATAGAATTGTTTTGAGTTTCTATTCATACTTTCTTCTTCAATATCTGTTATTTTATCGTCTATCCAATCTCTCTTGTTTTTTCTTAGAATTTTACAAAATTTCTTCCTTATTTTTTTTTTTATTATCTTCTCTGTCTTCTATCCTATTTGTATCCATCCACTTCAGTCTTGCATTCAGTATTTGAACTTGATATTGTATCAGAATGGTTATCTGCTATTTTTGTATGAATCGGCCAAGCCAGAAATGCACTTTACTTGAAACTTTTTTCAATTTTTTTGCATAAATCTAGAATGATAAGCCATAACATATTGAAATTCAGTGTTTGAACTTGTTGTAGCATCAAAATTTTTGTATCAATCGACTGAGCCGGAAGTGCAGTTTATACGTATAACAGACATTCAGAATTTGCCGTGTAAAACAATCCCATTGTAAGTACATGTCAAAATATTATTAAAATTATATTAATCAAAATCTGAAGTGCCAGAAAACTTTATTGAATAAATTTGTGTATATATCAAATGATGTACAAGTAAGTCACGTGATGTTCACGTCAGATTTTTATTTTGTTGTAGAGGCACGTGGTTTTTAATTTGAAGAAAAGTGCAATAATTTATCATAGCTATGAATATCCACTGTACTGTTGACCATTTCGTCCAACCACATTTATTTTCAAAATTAATATTAATATATCAAACCAAAGTGTTTTGTAGTAACTTAATTGGAAAATTTGTCTTCCAAGGCTTCCACAAACTTTCCTGAACAATATATAAATAAGGTGGCTTAGCACTCCTAAACGGAGCGTCATAGTTCTAATTTTGAAGGGGTGGTGATGAGCAAAGCAAGAATAAAGTAGATGTCACAAATTATTTGTAACAAAGTTTATGCTGTGGAACAATTAGAATAAAAATAAAAAATTCTGAAACGTTCATTATTTGTCCACAAAATTTCAAATCTAAGAATCGGTTTTGACACCATCATCTTAGATCGGGGAGCAACTGTATACACGTGTATACAGTTGCTCCCCGATCTAAGATGATGGTGTCAAAACCGATTCTTAGATTTGAAATTTTGTGGACAAATAATGAACGTTTCAGAATTTTTTATTTTTAAAGCAAGAATACTTTATTTTATTGCAATTTGAAAAATTTCATCGACAAAAAAGATACAGTGATGCAGGAAGCCATTTTCCCTTCACGAAAGACTCATGGTCACACTTATTTGGCTACCGGAAGATCTCAAGGATCGCGCACACACCTCTGGTTAAATCTCAAGAATTGAACTGCGCAGTCTAATCTTCAGGTTTATCCGTACGTGTATGGATGCCTTCAAATACTGAAATTTTCTGTCATATATGCGATTTTGTCATAGCTTATCACGAGAATGATATCTCTGGTTTTGAGAGGCTCTCACTGAGAGCTATGAAAATTCGAGAACCTCCTTTTCCTCCAAAGCATTACATAGACCTTCTGACGACAAAATACAAAGAAGTACTTGAAGAAAGCAAATTATAGAAAAAAAAATAGTTTTTCTTCATATTTTAATATGTGTTGTCTAGATAAAGAATAATTACCCCAAGGACATTCTTGTAGTTTCTTTTTTTTCAAACAGTGGTAAAGTTTCTTTTTCTATACCTAATGTTGAAATCTAGTAAAGCAAACTGGCGATTCCAAATAAAAAATTTTTTTTTTCCAGAAAAAACATGTGTTGACACTGTTACAAATATTTTAACTCATATATGCCCTGGAAGTAAGAATTTTCAATCTAGTCTTGCATATTTTGTCTTGTTCTTCCATATTTGGTCTTGGTCTTCCATATTTGGTCTTGTTCTTATCCAATCAGTCCTGGTCTTGCATTTTCGCAAGAGCAAGACTAACTTTGCTCATCATTAGAAGGCAATCACTTTGCATTTCTTATTTCAAATGTTATTCGCTATAATAATCCATTTCTTCCTATCTCTTGTTTTTCTTACTGTTTTTAGTTCTTCTTTTATTTCTTTTATTCATGATGATCTTAGTCTTCCACCTTTTCTTCTTCCTGCTGGGTTGTCTCTATTGCGACTTGTTCTCCAGTTGTCCGAACTATTTTATTTTTGGTTGTTCTATTTTCTTCACTATGTCTTCTCCTTCTAATTTCTTTTCTATTTCGTGACTTATTTGTGGTTCATATTCGTTTTCTGATACTTTTTTTGGCCCTATTAATGTTCTCATTATTTTTTTGTCCAGTACATTTTCCTATTTCCAAGGTGGCAGTAGGAAATTAAAAAGGTAATATTTCTTCACTATTTGGTAGCAAAAACTTGATGTACTGCTGATTGACACTAAATTTAAGTTTCGGAATATCCTACCTTGAAAATGAAGGCCCAGGCTAGCTATTCATAAGGGACGTGTTAATGTTTTCCTTAACGTAAAGTTGGCCAGAAACTAGTCTCAAGTGGCCACGGGCTCCTAAGATCCCTAGCAGTTTACACTGAAAACAAACAACCCAACCAGTAACCAATTCAACTGAAACAGGAGGTTCCTATAAAAAAATTGGAGAGCTCTCTTTAAGCGTGAAGTGTTAAGCTTGAATAAATAAATTTAGATTTAAATTGAAAAACGAATGAACTGTAAATTTAGTAAAAATTAAATAAAAAATCAGTAAAGTTTGCCTAATTTTAAATTGTGCACTAAAAATTTACAAATTAAAATAAAACTACTCTGGGCATTAAAGAGAATAAAAACAAAGAAAATACAAAGTCTAGCAGGACAAGTAAAAGGATTATTTACGAACGTGGTTCGTTACTAAAAAATTGGATCAATCTTTACAAACTCGTAGGATTTTCCAGCTTAAAAACGGGAACTAAGCCCACAACAAAATATTTTAAGCTTTGAAAACCAAAAACTACACAAACAACGTAAGAAACTAAACAACGAGTTGTTGAATGACAAATGCACAACGCGTTGGATCCAAAATATAGTTAAATTATGTATTACCAACCAGTTTCACTAATCATTCATACATCAAACATACTTAGGTGAGGAAAGTTGAAGGGAGGAACGAAGATAGCCACAAATCTTTTTTATTTGGAATGTGCATATAAAATTTAGAAAAAAAAAAATAAATTTAGAACAAAAATATTAATTTAGTATAAAAGTTTCAAGGTTGTAAAAAGGTTTTGAGCACAAAAATTAACAAAGAATTGAGGTTGAAAGAGATAAATTTGGAAATCAAAAGGTTAACCACGCCTTCAAACGAAATCACTAGCAAAAATAATACTAAATTTGGAATAACGTAAACAAAAATTATAAACAAAATACTTACAAAATCATAACACTGATTTTAGAAAAATAAAATAACCACAAAATTTAGAAAAACTAGAAAAATTATAAAACTGCTCAGAACAAGTACGTTTGCAACCACCGCTCAGGAAACAAAGAGAGCGAACAAGACGCGCATGCTCCCCAAATTAGCGCCTTCAATCAAGAGTCATAAGTACTAATTTACAAAATTAGTGCAAATTTGTTAGACAGATGGCGACATAGGTATGGAATGAGAAAAAAATTGTACAAAAAAGACGTAAGACGAAATTTCTGTAACAGTCCGTTATTCTCAAATCCTCTCCATTTTTTCCTGTCATTGTCATTGTTTCAGCAGCATAGAATGCTATTGGTTATTGTTTTATATATCCTCATTTTTGTTATTTTTGACAGAGTTTTACTTTTCAATAGTTATTATTTGCATAGAATGCTCTCTTTGCTGTTGTCATCTATTTTTTCATTTCTGCTTCTCTTTCCACTTTATTTGTTATTTTGAAACCTAGGTATTTAAATCTATCTACCTCTTTAAAAGTATATTCTCCAATTTTTATTTCTTTATCCTGTGTTGCATCCCTGAATTTCATTATTTTTATCTTATTGATCCTATGTCATTACTTTCCGTTATTATTTCTTTTAATATTTCTTTTATTGTTTGTTTATTTCGCTATATCGTCCTGCTTTTGTTCTTAACCTTTTTTCTATGTTTCGTAGCATATGTTCTAATGTTAAATTGAATAGGGTTGCCCTAGTATTATTCACATGATTTTTGTTTCCCTTAACTCAAATCTTGTTGTCTTTTTTCGTGTACAATAAAAATAAAAAATGTTGTCTGTCAATAACAAACATTGGATCTACTAAAAACGCTTCTTTACTTTTCAAAGTATCGTGTTTTTTGCAAGCATTCCAGTCCAGTGTTCAGTTGAGATAGTCAAAATCGTTTTTTCAAGGCAGAAACTGTTTCTTACGGCGATTGAAATCGTCCATTCCAGATCCTAGGATACATGGAACTTACGTCAGGACTGTATAAAAGATTATCGAATAATTTGACATGTTGCTGTCTTTCGAGCTATATGCTTGTATTGTCTTGGTAAAAGATAATTTGTCGTTCTAGATTGCTTATTTGGAGCATGGTGGTCATTTTCGATTGTATGCCAATTGGTATTCTTCGTTTTCTACAAACATTGCAACCATCTTTTTCGACCTAATGTTGTATTTGGCTCATTTTGAAATAGGTAATTATCGGATCGATGTTTGTTTTCGGGTTGATACGAAATGATCCATGATTTGTTTCCACCTATGCCATAAACAAATTTTAGGCTTTCTTGATTGAACTGACTTAAAGTCTTCTGGCTTCAGTTCCCTTTGTTCTTCAGTTCAAACATAAATAAAAAGACTCACGCGCTGACGAAGCTGGAAATTCTAAGCAGCCGGAATGATTCGGCTGTAGGCAGCGCACTGGAATCGCACACTGTCCTGCGTGGATGGCAATGCAGCTTACTCGGAAGTACACACTATATTGCCTAATAGGCGTCGGCGTACGTGGTAACTCTCTGTTGGGAAGCGTACTTGATAGCACACTGTACTAAGTCTCTGTAGGCAGCGTACTCGAAGTCACACTTGCTGACAAAACTGGAAATTCTAAGCAGTCGGGGTGATTCAGCTGGAAGCACATTGTCCTGCGTGGATGGCAATGCAGCGTACTCGGAAGGTCACACTGGTTTATCTGATTGGAATTGGCTTACGTGGATGGCGTACACTCAACGAACTTGGTGGAGCAGCTATGGGATTGTCGGAGGCAATCGCAATACCAACGGAAAATTTTCGATAAATGTTGTGCTTTATCACAAAAACAGAAGTTTCGGAAAGCTTTTACATCCCAATAAAAGTACTAGAAAGATAAACCTCGAAAGAAAGGAAGTTTGATTATCGTGAGAAATACCAACTCAAGAGTGTCGAATAAAAATAATGATTTCTTGTAATCGTTTAAAATCTGTGTTCTGTTTCGTTGCTAAGAGGAAGTTATTTATTTGGAGCCATAAAGAATTCAATCCAATTTGTTGTAACCTAATCTACATGTTTACAAATTAATTTCAAACATCACTGCATTGAATTTTAGTTCATGATTAAATTCAAGCTCATTAGCGTAGATGTAACAAAAAAATTGATTAATTACAATCAATATTTATATCCATTCGGCGTATAGTTCATTAAATAGCTTGTGGAGGCCCAATTAATAATCGTTGCTACTGTTTCCTCGAGGGCACGACATCAAACATATATAAGCATAAAACCACGAAACCCAATACAGTCAATCAGACCCAATTCCAAATGTATAAACAGTTAGCAAAGGGTAGCAGATCTGCTTGTGCGCGGAACCCGGAGTCCGCACCGGAGCCGGGGTTTGGTTACCACGTTACGACGTGTTTTGTCTTTTGTGTGGGGCCGACGGCGTTCGGCAAGCAGCGACCAATTAGCGGGAAATAATGGAGTTGTTTTAGTCCGTTGCTCATGACAACCGTGTACAGCTCGCGGCTACCGCAAAACATGCTCTATGGACAGCGTTCAGTACTCGCTTGCATTAACGTCGCAGGAGGATAGTAGTTACATACAGTCGAAATTACTATTCTAGACTTTCAAACATATTTTTCCATGAACTCATTGACACTTCATAACGTATTCATGACAGCTGGGTGATTATCCTACAAACTTCAACGATGCGATGCTGTTTATGGTATGATTGATCCCCTAGCCGAATCTTACGGACTGTCCGTTTCCTTGCCCAACTCCTAGAACCGCGTGAATAATGTATTTAATTAGCCAGTATGCTAAATTCACTGATAAGACTTACACAACTAATGGTTTGTAGAAATGAATATTTCATTTTTCAAGTGCCGATTGTTAAAAATATTTTTATTGCGAAATTATGAAGAATAATTCTAGCCCTGTGGCTCCAAGGTCGCGCTCGGTTGTCTCAGGCTCAGGTTCAATCCCACAGGCCTTCACATCGCAAATGCGAGCTTAATGGTTTAACCTACAATCAATTCAGCTCAATTCTTCATTTTATCCAACTGCCACTGATGTTCAATTCATCAAGAGAAGAAAAGGATTTTTTCATAAAAATCGCCCACTAAATACACTTTAATAAATAATAATTAAGGTTCTATTTGAATTTGAAACATATGCTTGCTATCATTTCCAGTACTAATTAAAAGATAACCAGCAAATTTTTCTTCTATTTCTCACAACAATTATACGATAATATCTACAAGAATACCTGTCATCAAATAACTAATGACGGTTTATCGTGCTCATTGTCTATGGTTAATTATATAGGTAAAAAATCATCAGAAATAAATTTGGAAAAGACAGTTTTTTATGTTCCAATAAATCAAAGTGTACCTGCCAAGTTCTTTATAAAAAAATCCTGCATTAACATCATGTGACTTACTTGTACATCATTTGATATACACACAAATTTATCCAATAAAGTTTTCTGTCACTTCAGTTCATAATTAATATAATTTTAATAATATTTTGACATGTGAAATGTCAAACAACATCAAAAAATCTGACGTGAACATCACGTGACTTACTTGTACATCATTGGATATATATAATCAAACACAAAATCCCATCGTTCCACAGTTAATCGTTTTGGATTTACCCAAGAGATTCTAAGAATCTGTCAAGTAAAATGCGCTTTCAGCCAAGTCGGTTTCTATGGAAACAGTAGGCCATTATTCTTATACTACAACATTCCTTAATACTGATTTCAAAATCCTACGGCTGCCAACAGATTTGAATTTATGCGCGAAATTAAAAAATAAATTCCTACTGAAGTGCACTTCCGGTTCAGTCTATTGTTATGAAAATAGTAGGCAATCATTTAGATGCTACAGCAGACTGAAATACCAAATTTCAATATTCTACACCTGATCGCTCCGAATTTATGCGAAAATTTCCAAAAGACTGTCAAGTAAAGTGCACTCCCGGCTCAATGGATCTCAATAGAAATAGGATATGAGCATCTAGACGGTATAATCGTCCTAAATACTGAATTCTAACAATCTACGTTCAATCGTTTTGGATTTATGCGGAAAATTCAAAAAATGTTGCGAGTAAAGTGCTCTTCCGGCTTAGTCGATAGCAATCATAATGCAAGGTGTACAACTAGATATTATAAAAGTGCCTAATACTAAATCCAAATATTCTACGACTGATTGCTCCAAATTTATGCGGAAAATTCAAAAAGTCTTGTCATATAAAGTGCACTTCCGGCTCAGCTGATTATTACAAAAATAGAAGATGACCATTTAGATGCTACAGCAATTTCAAATGCTAAACTCCAGTATCCTATGGCTGATCACTCTGAATTTATGCGGAAGATTAAAAAAAAAGTAAAGTGCACTTCCGGTTTAGCCGATCGCAATCATAATGCAAGACGTACAATGAGATGTTATAGTTCTTTATACGAAATTTCAATATGCTATGGTGGATCATTCTATATTTATGCAAAAAATTCAAAAAAAGTTTTGAGTAAAGTGCACTTCTGGCCCGGCCGATTCTTACAAAACTAGCAGATAATCATTCTGATACAACATCAAGTTCAAATACTAAATTTCAACATCCTACGGTTGATCATTTTGGATTTATTAGAAAGATTCGAAAAAAGTTTCAAGTAAAGTGCACTTCCGGTACAGACGATTGAAACCATAATGCGAGGTGCGAATCAAAACCCTACATCAGTCTTTAATACAAAATTTCAAAATTATATGTTCAACCAGTTTTGAGATTTGCGAGTTAAGCACACACACACATACATACGTACAAACGTACCGACATCAAGCCAAAAATAGTCAAAATGGATTCAGAGATGCTCAAAACGGATATTTCCATCAAAATGTCGATAGGTGAATTTTGTCGGTTTCACAATACTTCCTTGTACTTTTCCAAAACAATTTCCAGGCACACGTTTGTTGTTCGAATATCATATAGTGCAACACTAATAAAAGACTGAAAGAAGTAACAGAGAACCAACCAAAAATAATATTGATAACAGACTTATAGACTTCTGCTAAATTTTAAACACTAAATTCATACATAAAGAAATTCATAAATACGGCCGAGAAGTGACAAACAGAAATGATAAATCACAAATAGATTGTTCTGTAACTAATAACAACCAAAGAAAAAATAACAATGATGTAGAAGTAAGAAAAAGGAACGAAATTGGAAATAATCATTATCTAGTAATAACAAGAATTGAAGGGAAAGAAAACTTAAAATAGCAGAGGACACCAAAAAAGTTTAATAAAACAGAAAAATTAAGAATAGAGAGATTAAAAGACATGAAAATAAGATAAATGTTTTAGCAAAATGTTAATACATCAAAACCAGACAAATGATTTAGAAGAAATATGGAAAACTTTCAAACATATAATAAAGAAGCTACGAAACAAGCTTACGGAGTATACAGAAATGCAAGAAGCTACAAACAAACCCATTGATGGAGCAAACAATTCGAAGCCAAAGTTGAAAAGATGAAACAGAAACGAAAAAAATTCATGAAGAAACAAGAAGATTTGAAAGAATATAGAGCACAAAGAAAAAAGTGGATGAAACTATTAGAAAATCAAAAGCAAGAATATCTGGTAGATAACTACAAAGAAACCACGATTAAAAGATTTAAAAAGGAAACCAAACAGAACTAAAACAACTTGAAGATAAAAATTGAAATATATTAAAAGAAAATAAAGAAATTATTGTGACGAATTCTTTCTCAAAGCTCCGTCACAGTTGCACATCCTACAGCCTTCTGCTACCGTCCAATATTTGGAAGTCCATCACATCTTGCTTGCCCTATAAATTTTAAAACCGTAATTCTGTTTAAGCACCGCACCACCGCTTACCTTAACATCACCAGTCCTCGGCTGGAATATAGACGTTTTGATATTTTACATATGGTTGAGTAAGGTTAGGTTTTGAAACATCTGAAATACAACCCGGCACTGTATGATCTGTGTTTATGTCATGTGCTCACCGTAAATATATCCTGAATGTAATCAACCGTTGCTCTGTAAAATATGTTGTATATTTTGTTTCTGATTTTGTTTTTCGTGACCCTTGGCATAACAAATAAAGATCTGATACTTGACAGTTTCGACATTACCGACAGAGGACTAAATCATAGACCGACATAAAGAAAGAATTTTGTATGATATTATTTTAATGTTTTCAAAATGTACCGTGAAAGATGTATATAAGCAGGAAAAGAAGTTAGGAAATTTGTGATAAAGAATTTTTTATTTGTATAATAACTTCTTCTTTTTTCTCACATTACTTTAACAGCGCTAATTTAAAATTAATTTATAACAAGTCAAGTGAGGTTTCTTTAAACTTTAAGTATAAATAAGGCCTTGCGGCCGATTTTAGTCACTTCTTTGAAAGTCCAGTCTTGCGAGTTCTGATTCCGAATGTCATCTTCGAAGTGTTTACCGTACAAGTGGAGTTTGGTGCTAAGTCTGTTAGCACAACTGCACGACACGATCTGTGAGTCTGTTTGTTTTTATAAGTCCGTAAAAGGAACTTAGAGTTGTTTGCTTTTGCTCTTATGAAATTGAAATATTTTTGTTGTTTTTGAACGTAAATTTCTTTTTAATAATTTAACGTAGAGTCACCACTGGCGAAGTCTTTCTGGATTTCACAGTGTTGGATTAACTTAACGTAGCGTCGCTGCTGACGAAGTCTTTGTGATTTCGCAGCGTTAGATTGTTTTAACGTAGAATCACCGTTGAGGAGGTCATTGTTGTCTTCACAGTGTTGAGCAAGTTTAACGTAGGGTCACTACTTGGGAACCAGTTTGGTTCCACAAGCATTGAAGATAAGTTAATCCACCGTTTGGGGAATCGCCTCACGATTTTTGTTTTAAAGTTTCCCGCTGTCTTCGACCACCTGGGTCCGTACTGCGATCGCTGGTGTCGAGTGTCATGTACAGCCGTCCCGTCACCGTCAGCCTCAAGCTATACCGCCATCAGTGCTTCCTACAAAATATATGTTGTATGTTCACCATCGTCGTTATTTGTGTAAAAATAAATCTCACAGTGACATCTACCTCCTGATAATTATTTTGTCAACCCTAACCCTTCCCTTCTGAGCTATCCAACCGTCTGCCTTAGAAACTGCGTCACCGACCGCATTGGCGCCCGAGCACACCGTCAGCAGTTCTGACCGCGACGCCAAAGTTAACAACTTCGCCAGCAGCGAGGTATCGTTACATTATGAAAAGATGGAATGAACACTTTACAGATTTTCTTGAAGAAAGACTGACTATGAATAAAAATGAAAAAAAGAAAAACCAGCAAAGAAGAAGCACTAGAGAGGAAAACGAGAAATAATAGTAGAACTTAAAAAATTTAGAAACGGAACATGATATAATACGGCCAGAACAACTTAAATACATTGATGTAGAAGGAGAACAAATGTGCTGCTTGAGGTGCTAAAAAGGATTTGGAAAATTGAGAAAATCCCCAAAGATTGGGAAAAGGCGGATATATTTCATCCATTAAATACAGCTAAAATATATTGATTTGTCACCAAACGTTTCGTAAAGATATTCTGTAATCTGTAACAATTATGTGCAGGTGTACGTCTTGATGGTAATTTATGACTTTTACAAGGTTTTTTTCAAACATTCGAAAAGTGCACATTATTTAAGACTTTCAATTGGAGTTTTGAAGTTTGGTGCTCCTGGGAGACCGAACCAGACGCTATTCAGGTTTGGGTGACGCTGTGACGCACCCGCAGCTCTATTCAATCAGTAAAATTTGTTTTATCACTTTATAGCCCAGTTATCAGAGACAAATTCAAACCAAAATGTCTCATAAAATGTGATATCGCTGAAACTAGGTTTCTACGTACTTTTTTGGGTAAACGATAAAAAAATCTTTGCTGCTCTGAAGTGCATGCTAAGTTCATAATCTCGAAAGCAAAATCGAAGATTTTTATATCGAAAAAAATAATAAAGTTTGATAAAAACAATATGAATATTCTTTGTGAATGAGTACCCAAAGTTTTTTTGGGATGCTGATTAATAATTTGATATAAGATTTTCAAAGTTGAGAATGACGGATACAATACGTCGGCAATTTGAAACGTACCAAAAATTTATAATCTCTATTTATATAATTTGAAAGTGTGAACAGGTGATATGAACATGGTTTTTCTGCTTAATAAGATCATTATATATTATTAATGGAGTGAAAATTAAAATAGTGTATTCAATATGGAGGTTTTTAAAGTGAGTGAGAATTTGTCAATAAATGAACAAAAGAATAAGATGTATTTCAAAAAACAATTGAAAAATTGATAGAAATTCTGTTTCAAACTTGTATTTACTGTCTTCTTATTTCTTTGGCATTACAAACATCTTCAACATAGCTCTCTTGCTTTAGCACTGAAATTTCAGGTGAATTTTCACAAACATCATCTGTTAAACAAGAACCACATATTGCAGAACTCAGTAAGTTTGTTTATTTACAATTACAAGCTCTCCCACATCTTTTTTTGTAATAATTGCAAAAAATCAAATCCAAAAAGATTTCGAAGTTGACAGTTTTGTCGTTTTGACAGGACTGGATATCTTTGAGTTAGAATCGTCTATTTTCCAATCAATGTTTGCTTATAACCTGAATGCGTAATCAAAAAATAATTAATATATTCTTGAAGCTCAGGATTTCAACTTTAATTTCTTCTTTTTTAATAATTTTTTGAAGCTCAACTTCAGTTGCAGGAATAAGAGTAAGCAAAGAACATGCATTTTCTTATATATTTCTTATATTGAAGATTATTCAAACATATTAAGTTGTATCGATTTCTGAATTATCACACATTATGAAGTATTTTTAACTTCATTTTAAAAAGAAGGTGTAATAATTTCTGATTCATATAAATTAATAAAAACTGTTTTGAAAATGAAAATATTGTCGAATGAATGTTACGAAAGAAAATGATTATTTTAAAACATGAGTTTTATTAAACAGAGACAATGTTCATCATTTTAAATATTTTTACATTAAAAGTGAAAGTATAGTGATGATAAATGTACAAGAATTTAATTTTTTATGCTTCTATTAATAATATCTTCAATTTCAAAATAGTCAGTGAGAATTTTAGAAATTTTAACTTCCGGTTAAATTTTCTGTGAGAGAAAAAAAAAAATTATTGAAAACTAATGTCTTCAGAAAGCTTACAGTCTCCATTTTTAGATGCTTTTGGTTTTTTGTTTTGCATATAGTTTAGATAAAGAAACTCTAGTTTTTCCTCGAACGCCTCGCTTGAATATTTGTATTCAACGGCTTGGCGCGTGTGGAGTTTTCGAGTTTGTTTTCGTATATTTAATAATTTTTTATATTGATGCAGAATTTTTTTCATATAACTTACAATATAACTTGAGTGAAATTTACTGCTTTTTCGGGTGGTACTATTAGTTTTCCGATTTTTCTATTTTATTTTTTGAGATATAGGGCAAAAACTAAATTTTCGATTTTGTTTTCGAGGTTATGAACTTAGCATACACTTTAGAGCTGCAAAGATTTCTCTATTTTCTTCTACACCCAAAAGACTACCAACGAGCCAAATTTCAGCTATATCACATTTTATGAGAGGTCAAAATCTCTGACAACTGGACTATTATTATTTTGTTTGTAAATCATTTGACATCAAAAGTTTAAATCTAACGATTAAAAAACGTCGGGATAGCACAGTGGTAGAGTGCTAGCCTCTGGACGCAAAGTTCTAACCATTTTTCACGACTTTTCCGGATCGGTATTCACTCTCGTTACTTTTCCAAGTTGGGAATCAAATTAACTTGGACTCAATGAAGCTAATTGTTGTAACATGGGCCTGCATCGGTTTACTGGCAACACACTTGCCAGCAAGCTGAAAACGTGGCAAGTAAAGTGAAAAATATCCATTAAAAAAAAAAAAGAAACGTTTCAGAAGGTCTGTTTTGTATATGAATAAAAAATTGTGTCATGCAATTGAATATGATGAGTGTTTCATTCTAGCATACATTGAAAAGTAGTTCCCGCATAACCCTTTAAGACAATACATCCATTTACATAAATGACTAATTAACTTCAATCTTATTGTATTCAAATAAAAAATATGATAATTCTACTTTATCAAATATTTAAAATAAGCGGTGGTTATCTTATCACGCCCTTCATAAATTCAAATTAAAAAAGTAAATATTTTGGACACAGAAGCCATAAAACAATATGCTGTTCATCACACTAGAACAGAAAAACGGTTATAATTGCTCTGTTAATTATACTCGGAAATTAAAACTCGCGATACAATCAATTGTTTTAGCGTTCGCTTTTCGTTTTGTTCATGATGGGATGTAGGCTAGGTTACAAGATGTTCAGTAGCGACGCACTATTATTAATAAAATTAATCTATCAATTTATAAGAGGAAGATATTTTGACGCCCAAAATAATTAAAAATACACAAAAAATAATAAATGTCGTCTTCCAAACTTGACCAACTTCAAAATTTTGGCACAACGACAAGCAATTTCAAAAAAGTAACATTCCCACGAGGTCAACTTATCTGTCAATACGAAATATGTCAGGAAAAATATTCTTTAAATATTTTCTCCTCCGTCACTGTTCTAAAGAGAAACTTCATCAATGCTATTCGACGTATCTTTCAAACAATGGGTTACAGATCGCCTCGTCAAGATATCGCTGAGATTGCATGAATTAGCATTCAGTAAAAATAAATAACAGTTTGATGATGGCAATACAAGTTGTTTTTACACGTATGGACCTCGTTACGTTCGATGGAGCAAATTATGAAGAGGAATAGTAATTATTATGGATGTATATCTATGCATGGGTAATGCAATTTCAAGTTGCGGGTAACAGCTGTTAGAGACCATTAAGTCAAAAAATCCGAAAAATCTGGTTGTAACTTTTGAATTTGAAGAAAGTGAAAGAATGAAATGATTTTTTTATGTATCTGGTTTTCTTTCTCACGACAGTAGCTCTACCTGGAACAAATTCTAACAAAACTAGATAAAATTAAAGAGTTGAAAGGCTGAGGTCGTAGCGGGCTCACGCACAAAATATTTCATTTTTTTCTTAGTGAAGTTAGTACACAAAATTCTCCGAATATTGTAACATGAATACGGAGGCCTTAATGTTCAAATTAATCATTTGAGTTTAGATCTGGTGACGACAGCACTGAAAATAGTTTGAGGAAATTTATTTTTCTGGATTTTTTCTCTAGCAGACGAGTTTATATTAATTTATTTTGGAGCAGATGATTTTTATGTTTCACATATGTTTTTGATACTTTAAAATAATAAGGCAAAAAAACAGTCCTAATCCATCAAATTTCCATTATCTACTCAGCTTATCTTTTGTTTCAAAATCTTAATGCAATCTGAAGTTGTGGACAGCAGTAATAAATATCATCTTTCACTGTCAATTTCTCATAAAATCAGCACGGCACGGCATAGCACGTCCGGCTGTCAAAACCGAGACACAAAACTCATTCATTTCCCACTAAACGACAAATCCTGACAACGGAATCTCGCACTGGCGCCTAATCCGTGACCTCAGTCCTTTGCCATTCTATTTTATTTACCTTTTTTGTTTCTGGAGATCCAGCAAATCCAACAGCTGAATACAGCAAAGACTTTTGGCCTTCTTCATGTGAATTCTCACTTTATTTTTCATCAATGATGAATGAAAATGATATATACGAGTTATCTAAATTTGCAAAGCAAGGTAGAATGTTGGTGGAACAAGATCTAATATCCAATTTTATTTTTAAATGTAATTGTGTCTGGCAAGTGCTGCCATCAATTAAATTGCGGCCTTGCGGATAGTTACCAATGTTTATTGATGTTTCAGTTGTGCTGCGGTTATTTGTTGTACAAAATCATTCTAAATTGAAATTGAAAAATCCACGACTTCCAATAGATCTGATTTTATGCGCAAAATTGAAAAATAAATTCCTACTGAAGAGCACTTTCGGTTCAGTCTATTGTTATGAAAATAGTAGGTAATCATTGAGATGCTACAGCAGACTGAAATACCAAATTACAATATTCTACATCTGATCGTTTCGAATTTATGCGAAAAATTCCAAAAGACTGTCAAGTAAAGTGCACTTCCGGCTCGGTGGATCTCAATAAAAATAGGATATGAGCATCTAGACGGTATAATCGTCCTAAATACTGAATTCCAACAATCTACGTTCAATAGTTTTGGATTTATGCGGAAAATCCAAAAAATGTTTCGAATAAAGTGCACTTCCGGCTCAGCCGATTGTTACAAAAATAGAAGATGATCATTAAGATGCTACACCAATTTCAAATGCTAAATTCCAGTATCCTATGGCTGATCATTCTGAATTTAGGCGGAAAATTAAAAAAAAGTTTCAAGTAAAGTGCACTTCCGGTTCAGCCGATCACAATCATAATGTAAGATGTACAATAAGATGTTATAGAAGTTCTTTATACGAAATTTCAATATGCTATAGCGGATCTATATTCTATATTTATGCAAAAAATTCATAAAAAGTTTCAAGTAAAGTGCACTTCTGGATTGGCCGATTCATACAAAAAATAGCAGATGACCATTCTGATGAAACATCAAGTTCAAATACTGAATTTCAACATCCTACGATTGATCATTCTGAATTTATTAGAAAAATTCGAAAAAACTCTCAAGTAAAGTGCACTTCCGGTACAGACGATTGGAACCATAATGCGAGGTGCACAACTAGACCCTATACCAGTCTTGAATGCAAAATTTCAACATTATGTGTTCAACCAGTTTTGAGATTTGCGAGTTACGTACGCACGCACGCACGAACATACGTACCGACATCAAGCCAAAAATAGTCAAAATGGATTCAGAGATGCTCAAAACGGATATATCCTTCAAAATTTTGATATGTGAATTTAAAATCAAACTGAAGTGCACTTCCGGTTCAGTCTATTGTTATGAAAATAGTAGGCAGTCATTCAGATGCTACAGCAGATTGAAATACTAAATATCAATACTTTACAGCCAATCGTTTCGAATTTATGCAAAAAAATCCGAAAGATTGCCAAGTAAAGTGCACTTCCGGCTCAGTCGATCTCAATGAAAATAGGATATGAGCATTTAGACGGTACTATCGTCTTTAATAATAAATTCTAACATTCTATGTTCAACCGTTTTGGATTTAGGCGGAAATTTGAAAAAATGTTTCGAGTAAAGTGCACTTCCGGTACAGACGATTGCAATCATAATACGAGGTGCACAACTAGATGCTTTATACGACTGATTGTTTTGAATTTATGCGGAAAATTCGAAAAGTCTGTTATATAAAGTGCACTTCTGGCTTAGCCGATTGGTATAAAAATAGAAGATAACCATTGAGATGCTACAGCAATCTCAAATACTGAATTTTAGTGTCCTACGGCTATTCTGTAATATTATAAAAACAGGCAACAATGCAAGATCTCAACTTGACTTATAAAAACACAACAACCACAATGACAGTTGTAATTACCATTTATACATTACTCAAACTTCATCCTTATCTTTAGAACCACCCCACTTACTCACATGAGGTTCTATATGCTCGGGCGCCAGGATCTTTCTATTTAAAAAGAAACAAAACACTGGAACTTTTATTAAAGAAAGTCCGGTTCTGAAATGTAAAAATATTTTTTCCAAAATGAAATCACAGAATGAGTTTTAGGAATTTAATTTGATCAAAGAAAAATAAATAAAACATAAGCAAAACAATAATTACAACAGATTGACATATCAATCTAATTTAAACAAAGGCAAAGGAATAAATCATAAATCAAACAATAATTACAACAGATTGATTTATCATAAACAATTATTCAACAAATAGAAATTGGTTTTAAGAGAGATGGCGTTTTTAAAAGAATCTGGGTGATTACATTGTTGGCAATTCGCGAAGAAGGTGCTAATTCAAACTCAACAATGCTACCAACCAGTCCACATTTAGAATAAATGAAATAAATCTGAAAATCTAATTTAAATTCAATTGTCTAGGCCCTGGGTGATTTCATTGTTGAATAAGCGCTTCGCGAAGAAGGTGCTAATTCAAACTCAACAATTATACTAACCAGTCCACATTTAGAAGAAATGGAATAAATCTGGAAATCTAATTTAAATTCAATGCTCTTATTGGAATTAGATAGCGTAGCGCTTCCCGAAGAAGGTGCTTCCATTATCGGATGCGACAGACTCAGAAAAATGAAGAGTGCATACCTCAAAGTATTAAGCAACTCTTGTTTTACATTTGGAATGCAAGCCTACCCTATTAAATCCATCGCGCCTTTATGACTGTAGAACGATTAAGTGTCGTCAGCGCCATCTCTTATAACAAAGTTGAAACATACTTGTATCGCCGCACATTACACACATTTCTGCGCAATGGCGTCTTTATCTGTCAAATATGACAGATGTCCATCAATTGTAACTTTAACTTATTTGAACACTAATTTATGGTACTAACAGCACTTAATTCACATTGTTTAACTCAGTAAATGGTATTACGTAAGTGAGTTTATCTTCTTTCACAAAATGTTCTAATCCACTATGGTTTGTAGCTTATGTTCACGGCACGACAATACTATAAATGTTCAGGTCTCTGGGAATTCACCCTTTTTAGGGACGAACGGTAGGGACTAGCTTCGTCACAATTCATTCTGGATTTATACGGAAAATACAAAAAAAGTTTCAAGTAAAGTGCTTTTCCGGTACAGACAATTGCAACCATAATGCGAGGAGTACATCAAGATCCTGTACCAGTCTTGAATACAAAATTTCATTATTATATGTTTTGAGATTCACGAGTTACAAACTTATGTATGTACCGACATTAAGCCGAAAATAGTCAAAATGGATTCAGGAATGCTCAAATCGGATATTTCCATCAAAATTTCGATATGTGAATTTTGTTGGTCTCACAATACTTTATACAAGTAAATAAAAATCACTCTTACCGAACCAAGAATGTTGTAGCTGACACTAGCATTTGTTTGTAGGTGTCAGGGATGTTGAGATGTTAGTTTCTGAGTGGAGAGACCATTAGCAAGGATTTGAGATGTTACTTACGCGGCTTAGACAAGGAAATTTTTGTTTTAGATTTGCTGACATGAAGAATTTGTGTTTTGGTTGTAGATATTTGTGCTTTAGTAAGCCAGCATCATTTTTAAACATTAAATTACTTGTGAACTAAACCTGGATTTGACTAACACATTCTGAAGATTTGTATAGTCAATTTATTTTAAAATTGAAACCAAATTAAAATAATTTTAAAATATTACATTTATGCACGTGTTTACTGTACGGCATACGTATGCAGTATATTCTCCAACGGAGCGCATGCGCGCATTTTACACGTAGCCTACTTCGTTCCAATTTAAATTTCACCCGATTTGTTTAGCGACCAGATTATATTCCTTGAAAATCCCACGCCCAAAAGATTTCCCGTCTTGTTTCGTCTTTCTGGGTGTGATGGTGATTTGTCTACGGTTCAGTCGCACAGTTTGCTTGATTGAAGCGTAAGTGTGCTGGGCGTGACGCCTGCTTGGATTCTAGATCACAAATAACTCCGTGTTGTGAAGATACATAGCGGTGTTTACAACACACTGGCAGATGATACCTCTCTGCTTACGATCACCACAGACAGAGCAAAATTACACTTTTACAATGACATGGGTACCAGAGTGCGTGCTGGTGGCCTCAAAACACTTTAGTGGGAGATTAATTACCTGTTCTGAAGAAACTATAAATATATACATTAATAAAAACAAAGGATGCCCTCTAACTTAAATATGTATTCATACGAGGGAAGTCCAATCAAAGCTCGATTACATGTTTTGACCCTTCGATCATTTTCAGGTTACTGGAGTTACATTCAATGTCTTATTTGAGAACTTCGGACTCTGGGCTTCAGACGTCGCAGATATGATTTAATTAAGAATGTCTAAAAGTAGGCAGAAGTCTGGAGAGTATCGTTGCTTTTGGGATTTTTATTATTCACATGATTGGTTTTGGTACCAAATCAATTTATATTTGTTTTGGGAACTATTTAGTTCCTCATTCATTCCTTTTTTATGTAAAAAAGGTTTTCCTTCATAGAAGTGGCCAAGTGCTGCCGCCACTGGCTCTCTCCACCTTTATATACATTATTTATATTTTATTATTTGCCGAGTGATATATTTATAGAAAACACAAATGACATGATTTCCTGATAGTTGAGAACATCGATTACATCCAAACAGACATCAATTTTTAATCATTACGAGAAGATAAAAATCTCCAAATATTCTTCAACATATCTACAGTCATAACAGATGTAATTTATTCATTTTACAATGTTAAAAATGCTCGTTCATCTTCAGAAAAGCTGTGTGGAGAAAAAGAAAATAGAAATTAAGTAGAAGATAAAAACACAGGAAGAAAAAATGAGATAGTATCTAAAAAATGTGTGCAGCGACGCACGAATTCTTTCGAGCACAATAAATAACCGTTGTGATTTTTCACTATATTACAGGCGTCCTCTTCTGCATAATTGTGGTACATATGGTATCATAAATCATCAGGAGTCAAGTCACCACTGAGTTGTTTCTGACACCTACAGGGACGTAGCACAAACATTTTTACCATTTAAACTCCTTCAAATATATTTGGCATAAGCCACGATAAATTTCAACAGGCTATGGGCCCATATAGACAACTAAAACAAAATTTTCAGTGCATTTGTTACCGACAATTTATAATCTTCCAGATTTGAGAATCTGTACAAAAGAGCGCATGAGTCATTTGAAATGATTGAAATTTCGGTATGAATGCGATAATGCGTAAGCAATAAGAGGTTTTGCGGCTTAATGTGAATTTTCTTTGTTAGTTAAATGACACATCCATGACGAATTCATTATGACTGTATTGTAACGCCGTGTCTAAATCATAATTACATGTGTTGCATCAACTATTTCGTTATATAAAAGCTCAAAATTCAAAATACATTATTAGGTACACGTGGACTTTTCAAAATTGATGAAAAGTTCAATGTTATTTATGCTAGGAATTTGAGGTTATGTTTTCCATCTATCGTGTGTTGAATATACTTGTAAGCGGGTGAGACACACACCTGCTACACTATTCAAGTTAAGAAGGCTGCTGTTTAAAACAAGTGAGTGACGGGACGAAAGAAAAGCACGCCAAGCGGTTAATTCTAGCTGAATTATTAGCTTTCAACTGTCATTTTGTAATTGGAAGATTAATTTTGTGATTCTTGTAATTACAGCTGTTTAGGAACAATTTTTAGTAACTGGCCAACGGCTTCGGGCTCCAAGCACTTCAAACTATATTTCTATTTCTCGCATCAGACAATAAAATATTTTGAACATTATAATAAATAGATTTATTATTAGAATTATTAAATCCATCTCATTAAATCTATGGAAGTAAATACCCCCCAAAGTCAATATCAGATAGACACGTCCACACATAATGCACGCGGCTAATCGACTGCACTTGCATTCACCATTAAATTATGATAAATGCTCTATAAAATCTATTGAATCATTTAATTATAGACTAGCTAGAACACACAATATCGCCAGTGCCTCAATTTCTCCCCCCTCCCGCACCTCTCGCTATTATTGGCATTTAATGAAGAATATCGAGCCGATCGAAAACAGGTTTGGAATTTAATTCGCTCAAATCGCCGGTTTCCTCTGGGTAATTCATAATTTAGGGACATGTGCAGTCGTTAGGTTGGTAGTTCAATCAAATTAATTTTAAAGCTGTGATTTTGCTCTCTCATTTTTGTTTATAATTTATTTCCAACTCTATTTATTTTCCATTCTTCTCATTTATTTCCACTTTTGCGCGCTCCGTAACCAATCAATCAACTAATATTGCTTCCAATTTCTCCTCCCGCTTTTTACTCACTCACTTATTTCTGTCTTACTCACTGTCCCCCATTCGATTCAGTCTCCCGGCTTATATATCTGCGACTACGATTTCTCGAATTATTCCAAAAATTTCCATTCAGTCTAATGTCATCTGTCCTTGACACATATCGGTCTGTCGCGTCTAGCCGGCGCGTCAAAATAGAAGTCTACTCTGCGGGGACACTGTTCTTTGGAGTTTCTAGATCCATTTCTTGGAGGGGTCTCCATTTCTGGTTTTAGATGTTATTCGTTATATTAATTCATTTTCTCCAAACTCTTGCTTTTTCCAAAGTGTAAAAAAATCATGATTTAAAAAAAAAAACATAATTTTTCGTTTTTTCTTCAGTTTTGACTCTTCAAGTACTATTTAGATAGTATTTTCAATACTTTTAGTAATTATTTAAACCATTTCGTTGCATAACTGCCTCTAATACTAATTTAATTGTAAATTGACATGAAAAATGTGTCAAGTGTTTCAGGGATTTCAGGTCAAAGCATGTTTGAAAAACTCACACAGTCTCTATTTACAATTTTTAATTTTTTATTTTCTAGTATAATTTTTTATTTTTGATAAAATATGTATGTTTCCTGTTCCAATTTTCTTATAATAAGTAGTTTACTTCATTTTCCACCGTGGAGTTTTTCTTTAAAAGAAAATATTTTATTTTTGATTAAAATCAATGATTTTTTTTCAAATCACTTGATTAAAATCTTGATTTTAATCGTGATTTAAATCAAATGACCCTGATTTTTTTTTTTCATTTTGAATTCCCCACTATTTTCAGACTTTCTTCTACTTTCTTTATCCGTATTAATCTTGATTTTTTTTCTTTTTCTTCTTCCTATTGGGCTACATTTTAAGATTGACTTATTGCGTCTTGTTCTCCAACTTTCCATACGTGTTTGAACCATTTTATTTTCTTCACTAATTCTTTTTCTATTTCGTAATTCATTTTTGGTCTTCTTCGTCCTTTTTCTTTTGTTATTATTTCGACAGCATAGAGTACTATAGGTCTTATTATTGTTCTATACATTCTCATTTTTGTTATTTTTGACTGTTTCTCTTATCAATAGTTTATTATTTGCATAATACGCTCTCTTTTATTTCTACTTCTCTTTCCTTTTTATTTGTTATTGTGACACCTAGGTATTTGATTTATCTAGCCTTCAAAAGTATATTCTACAATCTTTATTATTTTATCCTCTGTTATTTCCCTGAATTTCATTATTTTTGTCTTATTGATTATTATTCCTAATCCTATGTTATTACTTTTTGTTATTATTTCTTGTAATATTTATTCATCTTTGTCTATTTTTTATTTATGCTATTATTTGTCCTGCTTTTGTTCTTAATGTTCTTTTTTCTATGCTTCGTAGCACATATTCTAATGCTAAATTGAATAGGGCTGCTGATAACGCATTTCCTTCTTCTTCGTGCTGGGTTCCATTCTAGCATTGACTTTATCGCGTCTTGTTTCCGAGCCATTTTATTCTGTTCACCATGTCTTCTCATTCTAATTTATTATTGGTCTACATTTACTTTTTCTGACTCTTGTATTATTTTCATGGTTTATTCTTAAATTTTCTCCGTCTTTTACCATTTAGTCATTGTTTCGGTAACATAGGTCTTATTATTTTTTTATATATTCTCATTTTAATAACTTTTGCCAGAGTTTTATTTTTCAATAGTTTTTCATTTGTGTAGAACGCTTTGTTTATTGTTGCTGTCGTCTCATTTATTTCTGCTTCTCTTTCCCTTTTATTTGTTATTCTGACACTTTGATATTTAAATCCATCTATCTTTTCAAAAATATATTCTCCTATCTTTACTTCCTCATCTTTTGTTGTGTTCCTGGATGTCATTATTTTTGTTTTATTGTTATTTATTTTTAATCTTGTTATTACTTTCCGTTATTATTTCTTGTTACATTTATTCATCGTTTGTCTATTTTTTGTTATGACTATATCGTCAACGTATGCTATTATTTGTCTTGTTTTTGTCCTTAATGTTCCTTTTTTATGTTTCGTAGCACATATTCTAATGCCAAATTGAATAGGGCTGCTGATAACGCTTTTCATTATGTTTTTCTTCCTGCTGGGTTCCATTCTAGGATTGACTTTATCGCGTCTTGTGTCCGAGCCATTTTATTCTTTTTTGTTTTATTTTCTTCACTATGTCATCTTATTCTAATTCATTATTTGTCTACACTCGTTTTCTATTACTTTTTCTGACTCTAGTATTATTTTCATGGTTTATTCTTAAATCTTCTTCGTATTTTACCGTTTTATCATTGCTTCGGCAACATAGAGTGCAATTTTTCTTATTATTGTTTTATATATTCTCATTTTAATAATTTCTAACAGAGTTTTATTTTTCATTTGATTTTTTTTTATAGAACGCTTTGTTTGTTGTTGCTATCGTCTCATTCATTTCTACTTCTCTTTTCCCTTTATTTGTTATTGTAAAATCCATCTACCTTTTTAAAAATATATTCTCTAATCTTTATTTTTTAATCCTCTGTTGTGTTCCTGAATGTCATCATTTTTATTTTATTGATACTCATTTTTAATCTTGTTATTACTTTCCGTTATAATTTCTTGTAATATGTATTCATCGTTTGTATATTTTTCGTTATTGTTCCTTTTTCTATGTTTCGTAGCACATATTCTCATGCTAAATTAAATAGGATTGCTGATAGGGTATCTCCTTGTGTTTTTCTTCCTTCTGGGCTCCATTCTAGGATTGTCTTTATTGCGTCTTGTTCTCCAGCTGTCCATATGTGTCCGAGTCATTCTATTCTTTGTCGTTTTATTTTATCCACTATTATTCCCTATTTCTGGATTTATTCGTGGTCTATATTTTTTTTATACTTTTTCTGACCTTAATATCGTTCTCATGATTTTTATTTCCATTACTCTTGAATCCTCTTCGTCTTTTTTGTTATTGGCATTGTTTCGGCAGCATAGACTGCTATCGCCCTTATTATTGTTTAATATACTCTCATTTATGTAATTTTTGAATTTTTTACTTATCAATAGTTTTTTATTTGCTTTCTGCTTCTCTTTTTCCTATATTTGTTATTGTATCTGATTCCATCCACCTTTCCAAAAATCTTTATTTGTTATCTCCCAGAATTTCATTATTTTTGTCTTATCGATATTTATTTCTATTCTCATGTTATTCATTTTCCATTATTGTAACATTTCTTCATCGTTTGTCTTTTTTTTTTTGGTTATGATTGCTATATTGTCAGCGTTTGCTATTATTTGTCCTGCTTTTGTTCTTAACCCGGCGCGGGTACACATACAATTTGTAACACCTGTGGTACACTGGGGTATGAAATACCCCATTCCTTATTATTGAACTAAATATTTTAGAAAAACGATTGATGCAATTAACATGATTTTCCACGATCATCCATTCATAATGATTGATAATATAGACATTTGATACAATAATCTGGTAATTACATGGGTTAAAAATGAAATTATGTATTTTATCACAAGAACAAAGAGGAAGCTTGAGAAACAGGGTGATAATAATTTGTTGAATGCAAAATGCAAATATAAATAATATATAATAATTGTCAGACTATCAAAGAAGCTTTAAAAAATATTACTATATTTATAAAAGGTCTTATTTTATTATTTTTTCTCTTTGTGACTTTCGTCGCAAATTTGATAGCTATGCTTCATGTACACGTATCGAGTACATGTAACAAAGGTATAGAAGGATTTTCGATCTGATCTCCTTGGGCATATTACACATCGACCTGGATTTAGTTGTCGTTTTGCACTTGATATTGCTTGTACTATTGGTTTTTTAGGTCCCATGTCATTAATTTTCTGTTTGAATTGACGTTGTATAGATGTATTAGCAAGTCTTTGATTTTTATGATCCTCAATCAGCGGAAGGCCTAATTTTTTGAGATAATTCAACCTCTATTGTTCCACGTTTGAATTATTTGGATTATGAGCAACCATAGAATTGATCCCATTGGTTACTCCATTGGTACACTGGGGTGTATGGTGCCCACACGCACTTCAAATTGATGTGGATCACTTGAACGTCAAGCGATTATTGCAAATGATTCAACGATGTTTATGCGAATGCCTCATTCGAAGGTACCAGGATCGTGGTAGCACTGAGACTGATAATTACGTGACAGGATAAGTTTCTAGCGAGTGGGATATACCATACCCCACTGTACCCACGCCGGGTTAATATTCCTTTTTACTTGTACTAAGTGAAACCGACAAAATTCACCTATCGAAATTTTGATGGAAATATCCGTTTTGAGCATCCCTGAATCCATTTTGACTATTTTCGGCTTGATGTCGGTACGTATGTGCGTTCGTTCGTTCGTTCGTAACTCGCAAATCTCAAAACTGGTTGAACGTATAATGTTGAAATTTTGTATTTAAGACTGGTATAGGGTCTAGTTGTGCACCTCGCATTATGGTTCCAATCGTCTGTACCGAAAGGGCACTTTACTTGAAACTTTTTACGAATTTTTCGAATAAATCCAGAATGATCAACCGTAGAATGTTGAATTCAGTATTTGAACTTAATGTTGTATCAGAATGGTTATCTGCTATTTGTGTATGAATCGGCCAAGCCAGAAGTGCACTTTACTTGAAACTTTTTTTTAAATTTTTGCATAAATCTAGAATGATCAGACATAGCATATTGAAATTTAGTGTTTGAACTTGTTGTAGCATCAACATAGTTATCTACTATTTTTGTATCAATCGGCTGAACCGGAAGTGCAGTTTATATGTATAGCAGACATTTAGAATTTGAGGTATAAAACAATCAGTTTAATTGAAATGATAAGGTAGTCAATGATATACTGTTATCAATTTTTTTATTTTGTTTGACATTGTACATGTCAAAATATTATTAAAATTATATTAATTATAATCTGGAGTGACAGAAAACTTTATTGAATAAATTTGTGTATATATCAAATGATGTACAAGTAAGTCACGTGATGTTCACGTCAGATTTTTTATGTTTCGTAACACATTTTCTAATACTAAATTGAATAGAGTTACTGCTAGCGCATCTCCTTTTGTTTATTTCTAAATCTTCCGTCTCTCCTTTGTGTGTTATACTAGTTTTTGTTACCTAACCACGATAAATAAACTTTAAAAAATCTTCTTAAGTCATGTCATTATAGATATTACGAAATTTGGGTCATTTTCGACCTCATGGAGCAGTTGTTGGGACACTCAAAGTGAAAACATCAACTTTGTCATTTTTAGAACGACGAGTAGGGTATCATATAATTTTCGTCCATTTTAATTATTAATATATCTAATTTTAATGTTAAAAGCTGAGCCAACTAAAAGCAAGTAATTTTGGAGGAAATTACTGGTTGAGGGATGAGATGACAATAATTTGTAAAACAAGATGTTTGTTTCTTTGAGCTCCTGTCATTTGTGTTAATAGTTGTTTTTATTTGACAAATGTAGCTATTAATTTTGCATTAGTCGTCGGTTTTTATCTGCCTGGTACACGACTAACGTTTTCTAAATAATTGTAGTGTACTAATATCCTTGGTAAAAATAATAAAAATAAATGATTCGAAGAAATACAATTATTTGATCAATAGATTCGAAATTAATTAAAATATCAGCAATATTATCCAAAGTCTGTTCGTTCTGTAATGAAAAGAAGGATCGAAGAATAATAAACACTGCAATGTGACACCTCAAGACCTCTGGAGTTAATTTCGCGAACGGTAGTTGGGCGACAGGTAGCAGACAGTTTCAAATTACAATCAGACAAGTTATTATTTTTTTTTAAGTACAACAAAAAGTTTTATGGCCCAAAAGAGCAATAAGAATGAATATTTACTAATTATGAAGTAAAATCTTGGTTTGGAACGATTCAATTTAAGTACACAAATTGGGAGCTGAATATTATTATAGTGCAAGAAGCGCAAATCAATGAAGCATATTTATTACATATTCAAAGTTATCTCGTTCTAAAATCACATGGAATGAAATTTAGACGATTCGGTAACAAATGAAGTGTTGTAAATATTTACATAAGTCTGTTGAACATGCTATATCATAATTTGAAATGACATGAACACATCCGTCATATTAAACAAGCATAAGCTGCAGCTACTAACAACCCTTCGCCCCATAAAAAAACTGAAATACGTCTTAATAATCCGTAAAAAAATCTAGTAAATAAAAACCGCTCATTAACGTCAGCCAACATCACAACATTTTAAAATCCAGTCATGAAAAATGAGTACAAACCACGCGAAAGCCCCAAACCCAATATTTTTCCCGCGCGAGGCTGCGAGTGTGCGAGTTTTTCGCAGGAATACAGGTCCGGATTGCAGAGTGATTAATCGCTTCTGTCACAATCGAGTGCTACCTGTTGACTAGCCCCAATTAAAAATGGTGTGCGTGGGTGTGGACCAATACAGGAGGGTGCCACTGTTGCAGGGGCGTAGATTCATGAAAATATCTTGTTATTTTCAAACCGCCCTTCGTAATACTCTTCTTTGTATTTTATTCAAAAATCAGAACTGTCTCATTCTCATTATAATAGAAAGAATATAATAATTATAAGGGTAATTCCCTAAAAATATTAAAATATAGGGGCGCCCATATCTTCACTATCCTGCGCCTGTGAGCCCGTGACAGTACTGCCATCTATCAGCAACGCGAACAGGAAGTGGCGCCCAGGTCGTAAATTACCCAGTGACATTACTAGCGACTCTCATCCCTATGCGAAGGGTAGGAGGGCCTACAGTTTAGGATTTGATATTTGGTGTTTTAGGTGCAGCTTGGCTAATTGGCTAATGTCTGGGCCCATGGCGCCAGCTTCCTGCCAGAATTCTGCAATCAGATGTCAATAACCAACGATAAAGACGAAATTTTTATAATCATAATATAATTGAATCTATTTTTGACTCGTTATTTGTCGCTGTTAATAACACTAATTAAATCCTGCTGCATTTGTCAATTTCAAGATGTCATACCTATTTGTAGGTATCATGTAATTTACGACATTTTCAAAAAAAAAAAGCTTATCAAAATCTGAAATAAACAAATAAGGCAAGGTTGAAAACAGAAACAAAAGGAAAAAACAAACATGTAATCACTTAGCTATAAATATAGCATAAACATCGAACAAGAATTTTAAATTAAACAATCATTAACTCATTATCTTATGTTTGAAGTAATTATATTTCCGGACTTTTATAGACTGATAAATTAGGAAGGTATTAAGAAAATTGCCGGTATTTTTGCTTGAAAGAAATTACATGTTGATAGCGAATGCGGAATTTTATGTTACTCCGAATGTTCACGTTATAATCACAAAACTATAAAAGAAAAGTACTTGAATCATAAAAACTCTGCGCTTTCCTCTGTTTATCGATTATTTAAATTTACGAAACCAGTCTCGGTAATCATCACTTTGTCACCCTAAAGTTTGCGTTGATTATTGTCCAGGTTGAGTCATAAGGGGGCAAGCAGAAATCTATCAAAATAAAATTTCAGAATGAGAGAAGAGAGAGAGTAATAAATCAAAATTTGCAAAAGTAAGCGGTAAATAAATCCACAAGAAAAATAAGATATAACTTTACTAAAATGGTCATAGAACGAAGCTTTCGAACAATAAAACACTGCTACAAACGTACCGATAATCCCTTTGTACCGTTACATAGACGTAGATAGGAATTCTTATTAAACAATATTTTTCTTATAATTTGACGTGATATTATTCTCTTTATTCGTTCTAGTTCCCGGAATATCATCTTCTCATGATACTTACCCTAACAAAAACCTCCTGTAACCTCCTGGAAGGTTATAAATCGCCATCAACTCTACGGGAACGCAAAACACATCTATCGAATGACATATACGATACTAATATCGACCTAAATCATCAACCAGCTGACCATCCCTCCACCCCGTGGCATTCCGGGGCCATGGCGAGATGGCAGGGAGTCAACAAGAGCTATTAATTACGTCCAACAGATTCGGACGATGCCTGGCGCCAGCCTACATGCTGGAGGATGGCCCAGTGCTGAGTTTAGGGATTTTAGAGGGTAAAAGTTGGTGTTTGGTTTCCGGTAGAAGTATCGGTGATTGATTGCTGGATACTTATGGTCAATCTGCCTCTGGATTTTGTCAAACATTTGCTGGGATTGAGGAAACTCAATATGACAAGAAGAACAAGCTGTCAAAATGTGTAACATTATTAGCAAAATATTAATTATAACCACAACTCTCAGGCTTTCTATAAATATTATAGAATCACGCTTTCTCTTGCTCGATCTATTTTTACTTTCCCGACCTATAATATAATAGGGGGAGTATTGTAATCGTGATTTCATGACAATTCGAGATTTTGATTAATCTTCACGTTTTAGACCCTACTGAATCCGAAAAACATAATTAAAAAAAATCGGTCTGGTCGGTCTGTCTGAAAGGAATCTAGGAAAAAAAAAACCCGGAAATTTTTCCGGGGTTTTATGTCCCAGGAGTTTTTTTCCTGTTACCGTCTGAAAGCACGGTAACTTGAGAACGCGTACAAATTTTCGAGTGAAATTTTATATTCAAGTTTTTCTTCAAAAAGCTAAGTTCAAGTTCGTGGATGAGCTTTTTTTCAACCAGTGGTACCAAGAGTTTATTGATGGAACTTTTTTGCGTTTATTTTATAAACGGTAGTATTTATCATAAAATATGAAATAATCAAAATTGATCCTCGAATAATTTGACACAACATTCACCTGAAACATTCTTCAATATTATCAGCAGTTCATTTGTTATTATCAAAATTTAAAATATTATAAAATTCTTTATATTTTTCTAAACCAGAAAATTAATGAAAACCCTAATATGGAGTTTGAAATTATTATCACTCAAATTTTGACATCACATGCAAACGTTCGTCAATATTTTTTTTTTTTAATAAGTAATTTGGCTGTATCGTATTTGGTATCAAATAAAGCACCTGTGGAGATAATTCTAGTAAGAGTGTCGAAGAGGATATTTAAATGATTGTCAATTGTTTCTTTCACAAATCATTCAAATGATGTCTAGTCCTAGTACCTATCAATTTTGAGCTCTCAAGGAGATAAGCGTAGTAGATATCAGAAATAAATAATTAAGGTTGTTAAGAAGAGGAGTGGGGTCAAGCTGTGGTGGGAACCCTGCTCTATGCTAAATACATAGGATAAACATTCATTGCCAACCTCAAATAAACAAAATTTCAATGATTGAAACTAATGGAAATGTTTGTTTTCGGTTAAAAATACATGATTTTGAATAATTTGGTTCCTTATTCTATTCTTTTAAAGAGCTTTTATCGGTTGAAATTTTTTTTTTTCATATTTTAATGAAGCTACAATATGATAAGTATAGTACGCAACGCTGTAGACTTTCGGAAATATTTTTGACATTTGACGTTTAGTAGTGGTACTGCGTTTCATAACCAAACAAACTTATTGATAATAAATCTACATCAAAAAAATAATATCGATGGAAGAATAAATGAATTACTCAATCAGTGTACCGTCAAGTCAGGGAAGTGCTAAAAAATCTCGTTTATTCTAATCACACACACTCTTCCCATTTCATATCATGCGGCGACGTTGCCAAGCGTATGATAACTTGCTAAATTTTAGTAGCTTTTGTACAATTTTTTTGAATAATAATTTAATTTTCTCTAAAACTAAAAACAAGACTCCTTTGAAATTTAGTACACATGTTCATAAATCTTTCGTAGATATTTTGACGATTTTTTGTAATATTGTCATTTCAGATAGTCGAGATAATGACGTATGAATCAATGTGAAACACGTCGCGTGCATTAACGCAATGTAATAATATGTCACCGAACAGCAAGTTTGACATTTTTTATCTCGATAACTAGAAACAAGATTGAGTTCAAACTTTGCCAGAATATTCTTCACTAAACAAATAATGTACTGTGAGAATTTGAATGAATTCTCATATACTTTGATTTCCTTCTCAACAACCTTAAGTAGTAGAATCCACATTACTATCTTCAAATTATACTTCCGGCGATCAAATGTCGAAAATGTATGTTCCAATGAATTAAAGACTCCGAAAATCTAGAAAGGACCCTTCATTTTCAACAATACTGATTTTATTTAAGGACTAAAATATAACCGCCATCTGTCATTTTAACAATGACAGCTGTCACTTTGACAATGACAGTTAACACTTTGACAATTAATGTATTCGGCTTACAGAACTGCACCGGGTTAGAACAAACGAATACAGCCGATATTAACCAAAAAGATAACCGAAGATCACCGATGTCGTTTGAATCTTGAATCTCGATAAAAATTGAAGCTCTTCGGTTTGTTTCGCAGCTATTCGGCTGCCCTGCCCGCTAGCAGTTTTTTAAGCCGAATACAATAAATAACAGCTGTCACATTGACAATTACAGTTGTCACTTTGAAATTTGCAACTAATTGGTACGACACTCTAAATTTCTAAAACAGCGATGAAACTGGCCATGAAATTTATGGTTGGGGAAGTACTGTGTTGGCTACAGCGGTTTTTAAAAAATGAAAGACCTAAAAAACCGCAAGCCCGGCAGCGTGTTTTAATATTAGAAGAGCCACTTGCAAGAGCTGCCTGCTTGTCTTTTATATCTTCTACTTCAGTTACTATTGCAGCCACTAGTACTAATGTCTCATATACTGAGGCCTTCATCTGACTCCCAGAAAAAAAATTTGGAAGAATTAGCTTGAAGCTTCGGGAGGCCACGCATCAGAATCTCCTTTTTCAATCTACTTATTCGGATATTCCCTATGACTTGTTGGATTGTATGAGCCGGTGCTCCATCATGTTGAAACCAAAGTCTTCGTCTTATGTTTAGCGGTAAATCATCAAGAAGCTTCGGCAGAATGTTATTGTAACGTGCGAGAGTGTGGAGGTCCGTAAAAGTGGAGTAGGCTTGGACTTGACCTTGCCTGGGCGGAGCCTTTTGTCCTCGTTGCATCGCACCGCACCGCATCACATCACCCCGCCCGATGAAAGTCTCTAGCAATATTCCAGAAATGTGGTAGAACATTCGAGAAATGGATATTTCTATATATAAAGGCAAGCAAACGACTTGAGAAGATAGTGTAATGGTCAATCTAGAGCAGTGAATATCAAGCAGTGAAGTGATCAGTGTATATAAATAGTTAAACATAAATATCTGTGGCTTTGTTTAAGATAGTAGTGAGTGATAAATAAATAATATAGTGTTTGTTAGTGATATCCGGAAGAATAATACTTTTATTTTATTTTCAATTATTGAATATTGACTTTTATTTTAATTATGAACAATTTCCAAGCAATTAACATTACATTATTTAAAAAGTAAAATAATTTTCGCCATTCAATCGATTCCAGCCCAAAAATTTACTGAAAAACGTCGTTGATGTGCACGAACAAATGTTGTAGATGATTATTGCGAGAATTGAATATACCTTCCCTTGAGAAACAAGCTTTGTCTATAAATAAAATGAATTGAAGATTGCAAATTTTTGTTTAGAAAATGAATGGAGACACTGCCAAACTGTCACGTGATTTAAATTTAATATATTTGCTCTTACTCTTGTGCTCGTCGATGACTCATCTTCAATAATATTAAGAAGGTCAATCAAGTGTCAATTTAATAGTTGAATCTCATTATATTTTGAAAAGTATCCTAAACAGTTTTATTATCTATTTTTATTATTTATTGTGGTTAAGTAGGTTGGTGGTGTGCCTCGGTGGCCGGTGTTGGTGATCGCTCGTGGATCATTGATCGCAGATAATCGCATTCGATTTACCGTAATTACATGCCTGGCTGCAATACCCATATCCAATACTTGATGCCAGCAGCCAACGGATGCTTGCGGTCGCCAGAGTGGACAATCATAGAATACCATCGATTTAAATTGAATGAAATTTAAATATTTATTATTTATTATTTTCTTTCAGTCTTAAAATATGGAATTTAAATTTTTGTATGTTCATGAAATAAGCCTAATAAGGCCAGTATACAAGAGGTAGGACAAAATTGGTGCAAATAAATGATTATCTACCGTCTGCAAACAATATAAATGAAAAGTTTGATTCATGAAAAAGGGTAGGAGGAGGTTGCAGACGTTTATGATGGGCCCATCACTATACGTGTGCATGATATGGCAAAATAATATGCAAATTTTTTAAAGACGATTTGTGGTAATTTGCAAACTATGTTTTAAATTTTTAGCTCGTTAAAAAAGAATATTAGGCAAATTTGTTAATGACAGTAGTTCACGCAATTCCATCGTTTTAATATCCTTACTTATAACTAGAAAAGGAAGATAGATGCGTAATAGAGAAATTCTGCTACAATATCGTTTTCAGAAAATTACAGATATTATTCAGAGAGAGCAGTCACGTGCAGTACGTGCTCTCAATCTGCGGGGTCCGGGGATCGAATCTTAGTTTCGCACGAACTACGACGTTTTCCTCTTTTTGTTGGTTGCGCATCGTGTGAACCTACCGTTTTAATTTTCAATTGATCTTTTGTAATAAGTGTTCAGTTTTCAGTAATCGAACTCTGACTAAATTATTATCTTTTTGTGCTACTTGAATGAGATAAGCTGCATTTAAGGTTAACAAGAAATTGTATGCAGCTATTTTGTAAAAGGAGCTGCTTTTCAGAAAAATCACGGAGATTATCTTCTATTAGTTAGTAGCTTGAAGACAGGAGGATGAAAATACTATATCGTATAACATAAACATTAGTAATTTATTTTCAATATTTTTTTCTCAATTATCTTTTGAAATACCGATAAAAATATTGCTCCTCCATTATTATATGGTTGTAAAATGGTTGTTGTGGTTATAGAAAACATGGAATATTCAAATTTCTGACAACGAACTCCTATACGAATCCATGGATGCAGCTGGTGAGATACTTTTAAGTATGAAATTAAATATTTTTGAGTCTCTCTTTCTATGTTCTAATAAACGGTCGACTGAAAGAAAAAGAGTTTAACATTTTAATTTATTGCTAGCTCTGCAAGTTTACTCTCAATTTCAAAACTCGTCGTGCCCCACAAAAGCTCCATTTCAATAAACAGAATCCCAGACTGTGAATGGATCGCTTCACCACACTGTTGAATACCCATTCCGTCGAAAGTCCACACCGTCGAATACTCACTGCGGTAAATTTACCTTCACTACTGCTTTGTGTGTCAGTGGCACTAAAACAGTAGTAGTTTTTGTTTTCAACCGGCGGTGCTTCGCACCCAACTAACGGGCGGGCTTCGCCCGCCTCAGCGTGCCATACTCAAAGTTTATTTATTAAGCAATAGTGGTGATAAATTTGCCGCAGTATTCTTCCTCTTAATTATTTTCTATTTTACTACAACAATCATTAACTATTAACTGAAATGTACTTGTATTAGAAAAGTACTTTCTCGATTGCTTTCTATAACTATTAGATGATAAATCTTATAGAACATCTTTTCTACTAGTTTCATGATTCAACAGTGGATCTATTTTTGCCTGAGTAATTTGTCAGTGCCAGGGTACGACTTAAAAATTCAGGGCTCCTACGCTCTCAACATGACATCCAAACACTAAGCTCTAAATTCTAAAAGTATCAACGCAACAATTTGAAATAAATTCATGTTTTGGGTAGCAGTAAAGATGAAATATTTTAGTGACAAAAATAAATCAAGACCTATTATTCTATTTGTCCTAATGCTCTAATTCTTGAAAAGGTGATCTATTAAAGCTTGTTTGAGAATTCAGAATAAGAGAGAGAGTAATAAATTTACAATAGTAGTATTGGATTTTTGTTTTTGACTTTCCAAATAATAGAAACACTACTATAAACGTTCCGATAATCTCTTTGTGGACCGTTACATATGCGTAGATAGGAACTATAGAGAAAGGAACCAAAATAACAATATGACGTCATATAAAACAGTCTACTGAATAAAATAAATGAAAGTCTAATTGCTGATACATTCTATTTATGAATAAAGCATGCACGACATTAAAGGCCATCTTATATTATACAGTCGTATCATAATATACTATTAATTTTGAATAAAATAGAATCAAAAGGTCAAAGAATTTTTAACGACTACTTATTATTAAAATGTAACAAATATGAGGCTGTAATTAACTTTTGCGTCAAGATTTCTCATAATTTTCTTGAGATCTTCATTCACTCAGTCAGATAGCGCCCACTAATACAAAAATAATTTTGTAAGGTGTAATGACTATTACAACATTAGGAAAAAATGTCTAGATATCAAATTTACATATGTAAAACAATGTAGATTAGATAAAAATAACGAATTAGAAGAAAATGTCTTCATGAAAGAATCCGCTTTACAAAATGCATTATGCGAATAAAAGACATAAAAATACCGAAGCTAATGATCAAAAAATATCCGGAGGGTGTCAAGAAAATCGTGCGTAATAACATACAATTTAGGAATAATATTTCCAGTTTTTAAAATACATTCAGAGAGTATCCCCAAAACATCTGCCGCGAAATAACTTCAACATAAAATTTGTATGTAAATACATTTATTCACAAATGTATGATTAATTAATTTACATATGTCGTGTGAGCAGGAACTTTAATTCCAGTAAAAGTGCCTGTATCTTGCAGTAACAATTACTGGAATTTATGTTTACATTATGTTTCACCTGGCGAAATTGTTCCGCCTAATTAGAAAATTATCCCAAAATTACACCCGCTGATTCTCAAAAAAATCCAATTAGTTATGCTTGGTCTTTTCATAGCTTCAAGGGTTGATTATTACAGAATTTCATCTTCTTTTATATCTGTGATTCACAAGTTTACATACTTTCTTAATCCAATGATCCTTTTCCGTTATTTTTGACACTTCTTTTATGCGTTTGCGCACAGCTTTCGCGCATGTCGTACTGTTTTAGGCAGTAGTTCTCAAACATTGATCACTCCATTTGATAGTTCGGCCCAACAAGAGGTGTTTAATGCACCTTTTCGAATTGTCTTATATGCTCAATAGGGAATATGCATGAAATTTAAATTTGGTACAAATATTTTTTTTCCGAATTTTTATTGGCCGGACATTTGTACTTAACCATCATTTTGGAATTTAATATCTTTTTAATTGCTTAAAATTTATAAATAAAACTGCAAATTAAGCGCGAGAAACTCAAAACGCAACACCGTTGGTTAAAGCGAAATGTGACGTCAAATACTATGCCAACAAGTGCGCACTGTTTACATTTGTATGGCATTGCAGGCTTTTGATTAGAAAACATAGTAATAACGGGTGTGTTGTGAATTCATTTATTGTTTAAGTGTAATTTTAGCATCCTAATGAGATTATAAATCATTTAAGACAAAGTGGTTTTGTAAAAGCACAATCGGATAATCTGCCAAGAATAGATCCATTCATTCAAATCCAAATTTTACGTCCGCTGTAGTAAAAAGAGTGGACACTGCAAAGTAATTATTCAATAATAACACATTATGTACGCTATTTTAATAAACGCAATCCGAAATACGATGAGCAGTAAACATAACCTATAATTTTTGTTTATTTTGAAACGAGCAAATGTTAAACGAAGCTACATACATACACTGTATTTTATTGCTAAATCACATATAATGTTTTTCATGATCTGTCAAATTTATTATGATACTTCATCTCTTCTGATAACCTTACATCATTTCTTGAGTATTTTAAAACCTGTCTGGATTGGAAAAAAGACCTAATCAGGTACATTTCTGATAGTATTTTGCATTCAGGCACAATGCAATACTTATAAACTGACTTTTGAGCTTTTTTAATACTGAAATAAGCTGCGAACGAAAACACCTGTTGTAAACAATGGACTGTAATGTCACTGGGCATAGTATTTGACGTCATCAATAGAGCGCGCGAAAATGGCGGCGTTTAAACAACTCAAAATTATTCTCAATCTTAAATATTTGTTTAAACTTGATCACAGCACTTTCAAACATAATTCATACTTTTTGCGATGTTATAACGATGTAAACAGTGAATTAAAAATATAAAATAATTTCATGAATATACCCTATTGTATATAAATAAATAGATAAATAAATAAATATATATATGAATGTAATGATGAATCAATATTGACAATTGAATGTGTTGAAATATTTAAAGCATTCATGTCTTTTGGAATGTCATGAATATTCCCAATTTGTTTTCTCCAATCTTGAAACAATTGGCCATCAAGTTGTCATGAGACGCCAAATCATCATTGGGTCTGGCGTGCTCTGATCACAAAATCACGTGGATGGAATTCATAGCATGTTTGTTTGTTTGTGTTTCAGGACCCATTCACGGTGAGTTGGTTGGTTTTACTACCGCACATGATCATCAATCATCACAGTCGTCCGTGACAAGGAAGCGCTCTATGACGTCTACCTGCTCACCACGAACCAAGACCCAGTCCAAAAGATAGAGGACCATATGGACAGAGTGCATATTTTCAAACCCTACATACATTTTTTTTATGCCCAGTTTCATTGCTGTTTTATAAATTTAGAGTGTCGTATCAATTAATTGCAAATTTCAAAGTGACAGCTGTCGTTATCACAGTGACAGATGGCGGTTATATGAAATTACAATCAAAAAAATTATTTGTTTTAAGTTTCCACTAAACATCTCTTTGAGAGTTTCAAAATGATTCACCAAATTAGACATCATCTATAACTTGATATCAAACTTGATGGAACCAAATTACTTATTTTATGAAAAATAGATTACAGCTATACTAATGTGGGATTTGAGAATGTGCCCTCATTTTTGGTTAGCCTAAATATTTAATTACACTGACCACAGACCCAATTAAAAACTCATTTCGTTAATAAATTATAAATCATTATTGTTTTGTGCACACTTGATTGCCTCTTATCATCAAATTTCGATAATTTTATCCCTGATAATCAGTTCAATTTGCTCTTATTTCCCAGTTAGTATTCATTGAAAATTATTTCCGAAAAAGAAACAACTGTTTATAAGTTTTATATTTTAATGATATAAAGTTCGCGAAGCGCATTTCTTTCTAATCTTGTTAAAATTTTATTTTTATTTTCATAAAAGTGCATGTAGAAAATTTAAATTTAAAATATCTTTGTTTCATGTTCCCTCTGGGCATTGCCTTTGTTCCTGTTACCTCAACAAGGCCGTGAGTACATTTTTATTTTCTCTTTTCAACATAAATTCAGAAATATTCATTAAAAGCGTTGAAAAATACATTTCTTTTGTGTATTCAACTACCTATTACAGCCATTACTTTAATTGATGAACAGCTTCATTTAAATGAATCTTTATAAATTTTTCCACATCAAAGAAATAATTACTTGTTGGGTTTTCCGACACTGGAAATATTTTAGTCCAAAGATTTATTTTTATTGTTTCTTTGTCTTTCGTAATGATGCAACAAGTCGAAGAAGATCGTAAACTGTGTTATAAAACCAAATTTAATTACGTTCAAGAATCAATGGAACAGAATGTCTGAGTGTTTGATCGAGGGGCGAGATAAAAAAGGCTCGTGCTGGAGGAGCGTCATCACGAATTTAATTTGCTTGTTCTGCTGTTCTCTAAACATGTGTAGATCTCATACCAGATTCACAAACGGACATTTTTTAAACTGATGACAGGCTTAAGATATTATTTACGAGGACAAGCTCTATTGTTTTCATTATATTATTTTTACATCCTTTCTGAGTCATCACTCGCAGTATCAAATTTTTTGAATCACTGTCTTAGTCAGAAATTGATATTTTATTTGAGAGGACAATATTTTTATCACTCGCATACAGATGAACTTTTTGAAATCAATGAAAACAATATATAATAATTGACTGCTGTTATTACAATCATCTTTATACCTCTTTAATTCGGTCCTGTCGCAAAGTTCTTGATCAAATGACCTTTGTTCCCCATAAACTACTTATCTGCAAAAATTAAGTGTAATTCGTACTTTTTAATGTTCCGCTGACAGCTCTCAGAGTAAAATATAGTCCTCTCTGTACCACCTCAATCCAACCCTGTCGAAAAATTATATTGTGGTATTTATTTTTTCCATATTGTCTACCTAGCTTCTGAATTTCATACTTCTACTAACCAAAACATGGAACTTTCAAATAAACCCCCTTTAATTCGGTCCTGTTGCAAAATCCTTCCTTAACTGACGTCTACTTCCGACATACTACTCACCTGCCAAACAGCCTAATCGGCTAGGGGATTTTTGAGATTTGGTATTGAATCAGTGAGTGGTATTCCGCTTTTATCGATATAGATTAATTTGTCTTCAAAATATTATTCCCACACTCTTCCTTAACCAGCATTCACAGTTATAATTTTTTTTTGATTCACTTGATCAGTCAGAAATTGATCATTTATTTCAAAAGAACAATAGTATTATTATACCTATCTATTGTAATTTGAAATTTAGAACATCAATTATGTGAAGGAAAACGAGGATTTAATTTTATTCCCAATATATTATTTCTACATCCTTCCTGAGTCATCACTTGATGTTTTAAATTTTTAAATCGCTGGTTCAGTCAGGGATCGATCATTCATATCAAAAGGACAGAAAAGATTATTATATCTTTTGTGATTTTCGGTTTCAGACACTATAGCTTCGTAAAGGAAAATGAAGTCATCATTTTGTCTCCAATATATTATTGCCGCATCCCTCCTGAGTCAACATTCATTGTATTAAGTTTTTTGGATCATTGGTTCTGTCAGAAATTAATAATTTATCTCAAGAGGATGATAAAATTATTTTATCTATTGTGATTTTGTGTTTTGAACACTATAATTTTGTGAGGGAAAATCATGTCATCATTTTGTCTTAGAATATAATTTCCGCATCCTTTCAGAGTCACCACCTACAATAACAAATTTTTTGAATCGCTGGCTTAGTCAGGAATTGGTATTTTATTTTAAGAGGACAATATTATTATTACTTTTATTGTGATTTTGGATTTTGGACACTATAATTTTGTTAGGGAGAACGGAGTCATCATTTCGTCTTCAAAATATTATTTCCGCATTCTTCTTTAAGTCAGCACTCACCGTCTAATTTTTTTTAACCGCTGGTTCAATCAGAAATTGATCATTTATCACAATTGTAATTTTGAATTTAGGCAGTAAAATTTTGTCTCCAGTATATTATTTTTGCATCCTTCCTGGAGTCAGCACTCACAATTTCAATTTTTTTGAAACACTGGTTCAGTCAGGAGTTTTTAATTTATCTCAAGAGGACAATAATACCATCATACCTATTATGATTTTAATAGTGTGGAGAATGAAGAGAACGTCATTCTGTCTTCAGTATATCATTTTTACATCCTTCCTCAGTCAACATTCATAATATCAAATTTTTTGAGCCGCTGGTTCAATCAGGTATTGATTATCTATCTCAAGAGGAAAATAATATTATTGCTTCTATCGTAATTTTGAGTTTTGACTACTAAAATTTTGTTGAAGTCAACATTTTGCCTTCCTGAGTCAGCACTCACAATTTCAATATTTTTGATTCGCTGGCTTAGTCAAAAATTGATCATTTATCGCAAGAATAGTATTATTATATGTTTTTTGATTTGAGATTTTGAACTTTGATTCTATATTTTAATTGTGTGGAGGAAAACGGGGATGTAATTTTATCCTCAAAATATTATTTCTACATCCTTCCTCAATCAATATTCACAATATAATTTGTTTTGAATCGCTGATTTAGTCAGGAATTGATCATTTATCTCCAAATGATGATAGAATTATTATATCTATTGTGATTTTGTGTTTTGAACACTATTATTTTGTGAAGGAGGATGAAGTCATCATTTTATCTTCAAAATATTATTTTGAATCACAGTTTCAAATTTTTTAAATCGCTGTTTCAGTCAGTAATTGATCATTTATCATAAGAGGACATTAATATTATCATATCTATTACGATTTCTGATTTTCGACACTATAATAGTGTGGAGAATTAATAGTACGTCATCCTTTCCTCGATATATTATTTCTACATCCTTCCTCAGTCAACACAAATAATACCAAATTTAAGTCGCTAGTCAAGTCAGGCATTGATCATTCATCTCAAGAGGACACTAGTATTATTGTTTCTATTGTGATTTTGAGTTTGGATAATGTTATTGAAGTCATCATTTCGTCTTCAATATATTATTTCCGCACAGTGGCGCACCCAAGGGAGGGCTTTTGGGGATTCAACCTTCCTCCCTCCGAAATTAAAATTTGTTGGAAAAAATATGTTATTCAAGCAAGCTGGTTGTTCTACTTTTACTTTCAAAACCCCCTCCAAAAAATTCAGAACCCTTCCGGAAAAAAAATCCGAGTGCGCCACTGTTTCTGCATCCTTCTTAAGTCAGCACTCACAGTTTCAAATTTTTTTAATTGTTGTTTTTGTCAGGAATTGATAACAAGAGGACAAATAATTATTACATGTAATTTGATTTTTAGTTTTGAACACTATCAGCCTTATTCATAGAGAAGTTAAGCCGAACTAAAGAAGGATGATCTTAGTACTAACGTTAGTACTTATTCATAGAGCGGACTTAACTTTAGTCCGATACTAAAACCGATCTGCTTCTGCCATAGTTTAGCCGCGGACTAATCTATAATTTTCTATTTGTTTCGTGTTTGTTGTGAGAAATGGATGATATTATGAATAATGCAAACGATAACAAAATATAAATGATGTTGAAGAACATCGTAGGAATCAAAAAAAGTTTATTTAAGACATGTAAATCCATTTGGAAAATATAATAAAACAGAGTTTAAAAATATCCACAGATGAGTTGTTCATTATATTAGATAGTTTTATACCAATATTTTTTTTAATTCGATGAATTATGATTTATTTATGTATTTAATTTTTCATTATAAATTTTTATAACAAATTTCTTTTGATTCTTTTTTCAAATATTTCATGCTTCGTGTTGATAACGCATCCAATTCAGCGTGCAAAAAATATAATTGTGTATAAAATAATAACATATTCTTGCTTCCATCAAATTGCCTATTAAATGTAGCTAGAAAAATCAATTTCATTCAAAAAGATAAATTTACATACATTGTATTCACGACGTATATTAAAATAGAAAAATAAACTTCATTACTTGGATAAAAAATAAAAGGTAGACTCTATTACAAAATAAAATAAATAATAATTAATAAGCACATGAGAATATTGACAGTTCATATACTAATGCGCAAGTGTCGTATAAAAACCAACCAAGACCAATTGGATGCTGCGAACTAACTTCGAACTAGTTAATACTAGTCTAAATTTGAACTATGAATATATAACTCTAGATCCGTACTGAGTCAGGACTACTTAGATCAGTTCTAGTCGTCGACTAGCATGCTCACTATGAATAAGGCTGTATAACTGTGCAGAGGAAAACGAGAACTTAATTTTGTCATCAGTATATTATTTCTACATCCTTTCTGATTCATCACTTAAAATATCAAATTTTTTGAACTACTAGTTTAGCTAGGAATGAATTATTTATTTTGAGGATCAGTTATTAGCTATTGTGATATTTCCAGCACGTAATAGATCATTATTATACTTCCTAACACACTTTTTTTGTTTCTATCATAAATGGTAGGGTTATATAGAGTGATCAAAAATGATTGACTGTGCCACCTTGTTCTGATTTTTCTTTGCCGCCTGCTTAAAATAGTGAAATACAAGTGACAGATAACAGTTCCTCTGAAAACTTCATTCTAAGCTGACAGTTTGAAAAAATTATAATTAATTTCAATAATCACTCAATAATTCAGTTATTCATTTACTTCTTTGTTTCTTGAATCAGATCATGGATAAATTTGTGTCATACAATTCAAAATCTATATAAAATATGCAAAATGCCCACATGAATATCACGTGAAACGTCACTCTCTGTGTCCTTTAAATGTCTGTTCCGGTATCGGTTTCATTTTTTATTCCGTGAAGATAGTTTTGATCATAATGCGAACTTTTGCAAGTCACGTGACAGTCAGTCATTTTTGATCACTCTGTATTTGTAAAAGATTCAAGTTCTATTGGCTTAGACAGTTATAAAAGAAAACAAAATGATTACGTCAAAACCACACTTTTACCAACTAATCTAAAGATCTACACCTGTGTAACATATTACACATTTATAGTTGCTCTATAAAATCTTGCTCTTTAAATTGACATTGGGCTGTCAGTCGACCAAGAATGTAGTATTTTAAGTTTGTAGCGACGAACTAAAATTGTCATCGTGGTGAGATCTGATAAGAAGTGCATGTCAGTGGGGGGCCGAAGCACTGCGGGAAGCACGGAAAATAACAAAAAAAAACATTGCATTGAACGCTAACAAACAACCTGAACTGAAGTTGATTATAGTCATTTTCATTTGTACTGAGGATTACGTCATAGGCAATAAAATATTTTCCAAAGTATCTATGATTATCTTACGCCCTCCACCAATTAGAAGAACATATAAATTAATCATATCAATTTTATTAAAAGTTTTTTCCAAGTCAGGAAATGGTTGAAATTCCTGTAACTTATCTACAAAAATTCTTCTGAATCTAAAGATAACAAGAGTACCCATTTTCGTTTTCCTGTAGCCTGTAGCGAAGAAGAATTTGCACGCAAAATATTTAATCTTTTTTTGGGATCATTAAGGTTTTGCTGTCACTTGGCAAATAACAAATTAAAATCAACCAATTTCATTACTGTATTTCACCTTACCTCATCAATATAGTTATGTGAAAATCACGCAATAAAGAGATACATAATTAAAATGGTATTAAAAATGCGATTAAGTCTCAATTACCCACAAACTTACGCTTTCCACCAACGAATAAGCCTCGTGCCGTTTATTCTCGCAGCCGTCCGCAGTCCATCCGTCTGTCCGTCTGATAATTTGCATAATGATGATGATAACATATTAACCGTGGTCAGCTGCTTGGCCAAGCGCCGCTAGAAGTGGCAATTAGATGGACGCATTGACTGAATGATCGATCTCTGATACGAATAATTCCAACAGACGGTTTGTTCAATTAGTAACCATTTGGATATGTTAGAATGGAACCATTGTGAAATATTGATCATGTAATACACAGATTTTTAAATATTATTTGATTGAGAATAGTAGTTCACGCAGATTTTAGATATTGGACTCTATAATTTTGTGGAGGAGAATGAAGTAATCATTTTATTTCCAAAATGTTATTTTCGCATCATTCTTGAATCAGCACTAACAGTTTCAAATTTTTTGAATGGCTGATTTAGTCAAGAATTGTTCATTTATCCCTAAAGGATAATAGAATCATTATATCTATTGTGATTTTGGGTTTTTGACACAATAATTTTGTGAGGGTGAATTACGTCATTATTTTGTCTTCAGTACATCACTTTTGCATCTTTCCTCTACAGTATAAAATTTTTTGAATCACTGATTTAGTCAGAAATTGTTCATTGACTCGAAAAGATAATATTATTCTTATTTCTGTTTTAATTTTGGGTTTTAAACACAATAACTTTGTGAGGGAAAATTAAATCATCATTTTATCTTCAGTATATTATTTCTACATCCTCCCTGAGTCAGCCCTTACAGTTCCAAATTTTTTGAATCGCCAGTTTATTAAGAACAACTATATTACTATATTTATTGTGATTTTGGGTTTTGGACACTATAATTGTACAGAGGGAAACGAGGACTTAATTTTGTCCTCAGTATATTATTTCTACATGGTTCCTGATTCAACACTCACAGTTTCAAATTTTTTGATTCACTGTTTTACTCAGGAATTAATCATTTATTCCTAAAGAATAATAGAATTATTATATCTATTGTGATTTAGGGTTTTGTGAAGTATGATTGTACGGAGGAGTTCATTTTGTCCTTAGTATATTATTTCTACATCCTTCCTCAGTTAACATTTACATTATAATTTTTTTTGAATCGCTAAGTCAGCCAGGAATTAATTATTTATTTCAAGAGGACAATAGTATTACTTTATTTATTGTGATTTTGGGTTTTGGACACTATAATTGTACGGAGGAAAACGGAAAATTAATTTTGTCCTCAGTATATTATTTCTACATCCTTCCTCAATCAACATTTATAGTATAATAATTTTTAAGTCGCTGTTTTAGTCAGGAATTAATCAATTATCTCCAAAGAATGATAGAATTATTATATCTATTATGATTTTGGGTTTTGGTCACTATACTTTTGTGATGGAGAATGGAGTCATCATTTTATCTTCAAAATATTATTTTCGCATCCTTCCTGAGTCTGCACTCACAGTTTCAAATTTTTTTAATCGTCAATTTAGTCAGGAATCAATCATTTATCTTTTGAAGATAATAAAATTATTATGGGCTCAATTCTAATTCGTGGAGACAGCTTCTTGACCCCATTTTGGAGATTCCCGATACATGTACCACCTAGCGGACGACTAGAGAAATAATTTAATGTTTTCATCGTTAAAGACCGTCTTCCAGCAGCAAGAGACAAGATCGAGTCAATTTTTTCACCTTGATATCAGTTTTTGACGTGATTTGAGTCTTGGACACTATAATTGTGCCATTTTGTCCTCAGTAAACTATTTTTACGACCACATTGAGCCAGCCCCTACAGATTTAAAAGAAAATAGCTGCAGGCTCATTCAGAAATTAATGATTTATCTCAATAGGACAGATAGGTACGATTATTATATTTATAATTATTTTGAGTTTTGAACACTAATTGTTTAAAAGAAAACGAGGCTGGTTTAGTCAAGAATTATTAATTTATTTCAAGAGGTCAGATAAGATTTATTATATTATGACATGAGCCTCCGAAACAAACCGGAAACTGTTTTGAATAAGTAAAACACTTTTATATCCAAATTATTTTATATTAGAAGTAGATCATGATTAAAATTTGGTTTGTCAACACTGTTGAGTCCTCTAATTCGTGAAACATCTACTTCCGTTTCCAACACTTGCTGTCTGATTCAAAGTGGACTGGTTCTTGTCCCTGTCACCTGTAGTCATATCATGACACCTGCAGCTAATCAGAATTGTCGGTACGTTCACAAAACGGGTCAATTCCTCTAACCGGCCGCCTAAGTGCCGTTCTTAAACGAACGTAATTACTATAATGCAGTGTGAACGCGCTGGGGAATATCAACTTTTCACTTCGGTCGTCATCAGGGTCGGTTTTTAAAAAAATACTTCTCTTGGAATTAGGAATATCAATTTTTTTCAATTTTAATACGTCCCTGATCGTCATTTCTCACCACCAGACATCAAAAAGGATGTATCCTTTTGTCTCGCGTAATTAAATAAATTTAAACGTGTGATTATTCCTTTTGATGTGGATTGATGATACGAAGTAAAAATGTAATAAGGGATAATTATTATTTTACATATTCAATTATTTTAAAAACACTACAAGATGTTTTGGAAAAAAATGAACATTATTATTTTGTATTTGATATACATACGTTTATGTTACTAATTATTGTGCATTTGTTCCATGTTTCCTGGAAATTTAACGGCCAATTTTCGACAGTATGTAAGTGTTATTAATTATTTTTATTAATTACCAATAAATTTATTAATTAATCTTCGTCAAATCTGGAACCTATTTGTTTTAGGCGCGTGCCCTGAATGTTAATATTAAAATCAGTTTGGTCGCAATTTGTCACCAGAAATCGTTTAGAAATTATAATAAGCACTTTAGGACTCAATTCTAATTCGTAGAGACAGATGACGTCATTTTAGAGACTTTTGATATATGTACCACCTAGCGGATAATTGGAAAAGTGATTTAATATCGTCATCGTTGAAGACAGTCTTCTAGAAATAAGAGACTGGATCAAGTCAGTTTCTTCAAATTTTTGATATTTGTTTGCCATGAAATACGTAATTACAATAGAACAAAATTGAACTATGATAAATAATGAGTTGGAAAAATGAATAATCATAAATTATATTTGATTTCAATCATAAATTTATACGAACATACAATATTCAAGTCCTGTCAAGCTGTCTCTACGAATTATTATTATTATTAGTGAAGGGCTAGTGCGTCCAACCGCCTGTATCACTGCGACCTAAAGATCTTTTGTAATGTAGCCCTAGTTATTTAATCCTGTGTGATATTGAGGCTTTTAAAGAACCTTAGTATCCTTCCAGGACTAGAATCTTTCACAATGTTGGCCGACACGAATGTCTTTCCAAAGTGAGATTTCCTATGAGAGACTACAGCTGCGCTCTGAAGTTTCTTCTTCTTCTAGACATAGACGACATATATTATTTTCAGCTTTACCAATTTTGTGTAGATGGTAATTAAGTGGACAATGACCAGTTAGAAGACCTGTCAAGGTTCTTAGGTCCCCTTTGCTGAGAGAAAGTATCTCCTTCAGGTTTGTTGGTGAAGGCAGCGTTTTGTCTGTTTATTGCCTTTGACGTTGTCCCAGTATGAGGCTTTTGCAATATCCTCCCATACTCTCAATTCTTTCTTTATGTGGCTCTTTAGAAGACCACAAGAAGGTTCAGGTCCGCAAAATGGTAAACCAGCTCCCTTCTTAGCAAGCTCATCCGTGTCTTCATTGCCTTGTACCCCTTCATGCCCTGGCACTCACCAAAGAATTACATGTTTTTTTACTGCCAGTTGCTGCAGAGTATTTTTGCAATTCCAGACCAGCTTTGATTGACAGGTGTGGACACCTATAGCTTTCAGAGCGGCCTGGCTGTCTGATAATATATTAATTGTTGCTCCTTTGAAACCTTTCTCTAGGTTTATTCTGGCGCAAAGATTTATAGCATATAATTCTGCCTACAATATTGTGATGCTATTACCCAAAGACTCAGAAATTTGAGTTCTTGGTCCGGATATTTCTACTCCAGTTTCACTACTTTCTAGTTTTGAAGCATCCGTGAACCAGGACAAGGAGCCTCTTTTGAAGTTAGGTCCTCCTATTACCCATATATTGCGGTCTGCTATAATGACCCTGTACGTGTGTTCAAAACTATATTTTGTCAACATGAGATCACATGCAGGCATGGCTAATCTATTGGTTGGTATCTCCTTTAAGATCTCTAAATGTCCAACAAGATCTCCGGGCTTAAATGATTTTGTTCTGCTGCGCATTAAGGCACTATCAAGCGCCTCTTTCTTCACTTGAAGATGTAGAGGTGTTATCCCCAGTAGTGTCTCCATGGCAGCAGTGGGGCATGTTCTCATTGCCCCTGTTATGCAGATGCAGGCCATACGTTGTACTTTCTGCAGCAGAACCTGTGCAGTACTCTGCTTACTTTTTGGCCACCATATTAGTGAAGCGTAGGTGGTCATTGGTCGGACAATTGTTGCATATGCCCATTGTGTTAAATTGGGACTGAGACCCTATTTTTTGCCCAGGAGTCGTTGACATGTGTTAAGTGCCACTAAACTCTTTTTGTATATTTTATTCAGATGTGAGTTCCAAGTAAGCTTTTGATCTACTATAACACCCAGATATTCAACTTCTCTTGAGAACTCGATTATCGTTCCATTTAATGTGGGGGCTGTTAGTTTTAGGTTCCTCCTTCGTGTAAATGGGACAATTATCGTTTTATTAGGATTCACACTGAGGCCATGTTCTTGTTTAATATCCTTTGTGTGAGATTTGATACAGTGGAGTCGCATTCTCCTCTGACTACTATCGCTAGGTCATCTGCATAACTTTGAACGATGTAGCCTTTTTCTGTAAGCTTAACTAGTAGACTATCAATGACAATGGACCAAAGAAAAGGTGATAGAACTCCACCTTGCGGACAGCCTCTACTAGTTTGTACCACTGATGTTTCCCAACCCAATTGAGCCCTTTCTGTACGGCTATTTAGCATCGCACTTATACATCTCACAATCGATCTGTTGATGCCTTTCTGGATGGCTGCCGTTTGTATAGATTTGTAAGAGGTGTTGTCAAAGGCACCTTCTATATCTACGAAAATGCCAACCGCCAAACTTTTGGCTGCGATGGACCTTTCAATTTTTGCGACTAAGTTGTGAAGGGTCGTAGTTGTTGATTGATATGCAAATTGGCTTACATGAAGAGGCGTTTTCGTAAGCACCTCATTTCTTAAATATTGATCAAGGACTTTTTCCATACTCTTTAGGATGAAATAAGATAGACTAATAGGTCTATACGACTTAGGTTGGACGCTCGGTCGCCCTCCACCTTTAGGTATAAAAACGACGTTAGTATCTCTCCAGGGCTTAGGAATATGTCCATAGACGAAATTAGTTTTGTACAGTGCACAGAGGGATGGCAGAATATCCTGTAGTCCCTTTTGTAACAGGGCTGAGAAAATCCCATCTCCTCCTGGTGACTTATAGGGTTTGAAGGAGTTTATTGCCCATTCTACTCAGTTTGGTGTGAAAATTTTCCCAGCAAGACCCTTAAGTCTTTTACTGTTTGTCCTTTCCACCGCTACTATAGAAGGGCTATCTCCATCAATACTCCGGAAAGTGAGTACTAAGAAGTAGCTCTAATGTTTCCTTTGGGCCTTCTGTATACTGTCCGTCTGGCTTTATGAGAGAGCCTATCTCGTTCGTATGTTCTTTTGCAAGAACTTTCTGTAGTCGAGCTACAGTCGGCGTATCCGTCAATCCATCACAGAAGTTACGCCACGTTCTTCTTTTGGATTTCCGAATGCTTGTATTGTAGCTTGTTAGAGCACATCTGTACTCATCCCATGTTTCGCTGCTTCTAGAATTTTTGGCTTTATTAAATAGCCTTCTGACGTTTCTTTTCTGCAACTCCAGCTTATCCTTCCACCATGGAACGTCTCTTGTACCAGCTTTAGGCTTTAAAGGGCAGCCACTCTCATATCTAATTCCTCTACTGAATCTATGTTATAGTTAATTTCCTTCATTTCAGACTTTATGAGTCAAATCTTAGATATCTATGATCAGAGAGAGAGGCTTCATTCGAAACATGCCAGTTTTTTATTTTGGAACTAATCGGGGGCTAGCTAGTGTATGTCTAGTACTTCCCGTCTATTTTTAGTAGCAAAAGTGGGTTCTTTACCCCTATTTAATATATCTATGTTAGTGTAGGATATAAACTCTAAAAGGTACTGGCCTCTGGTGTTAATATCAGTACTACCCCAAACTTCATGGTGGGCGTCTGCATCGCACCCAATGATGAATTTTTTGTTCTTGTTTTGACAGTAGGAGATTAGGTTTCGGACCTCTGGTGGCGGAGCGTCTGCTTCATCACCAGGAAAATATGCCAAGGTAATAATTACCTCTTGCATAGTTCCATTAATCGGAAGCTGTACTTCTACTGTTCAATTCAATTCTAATTCGTAAAGAGAGACAATTTATTGTAATTTTGGAGACTCTTGATAGATCTAGCGGACAATCGTTGAGGACAGTCTCCAAACTCTCTCTACGAATTAGAATAAATACTCTAAACTTCAAAACAAACAATTATCATGTAATTGTTGCACCTGTATGATTGAACTATGAAACTGAAGTTAGCAAGATAAAAAATCTTGTAAAATGTGTGTACATGAATCTTGTATGTAAATTCGATCTCTGTCAAGTCTTATCAAATGCACATTTGTCTTGTAATAGAAGAACGACGTGTTGGAGATAACTCCCTGTATTTTTAACGCTTTAAAATTATAGCGTAATTCGAATACTAGAACAGAATTAGATTTCACAAGAAACACGGTTTAGAAAAGCTTAGGAACGTTCATAAATAAATTAGTATATTGTAACGAAATATTTGATGAATATCATTTTGATTTTGTAAATTTACAAATGCGTGCGTAGTGACGTCACAACAAAGTGGCGGTTTTTCATATCCTTTTAATGTGCTTATTAATTTTTCAGACGGCATTACATTGGGCTGCCAAACACGGAAACATGGATATTGTCAAACTAATGGCTGGAACATATAAAGCAGACGTAAATGCCAGAACGGTAATTATTTCAAATAAATAAAATTACAATAACTAATCTTTTTTGTTTTTCAAACTTCTGGGATTGCTGCAACAGAACGGGGTAAGTAAGATATTTTCGTGAAGAAATATTCCAAATTTTTTTGAATCTATTCTCGTACAATAAATTAAACGCAACGTAATTAAAAACAGAATATTCAGAATACTTTTCGACCACCTTTGATCGTTTGGAACAGTCAATAATTCATGTCAGTTATAAAACACCCGAAATTTGTTTTGGCTTCTGTTGTTGGACAAAACAGATGCCCCAAATTCCTTCTAATAGTTATACGATCAGATATGACACTTCGGATTATGTTTAAGACAAGTATGGCAGCTGTTAGGCGACATTTACATATATTTTTCACTGTACGTTCACTTGTCGAACAACATTTTTCACATCGATAGAATTTGAGAAATAATTATATCTACATTAATTTTATTGTTTACACAATTATAATTGATTTATATTTTAGGGTTACACTCCTTTACATATAGCGATGTTGTATGGACACAAAGACGTTTTTAAGCTGCTCGTCGATGTTTACGGTGAGTACTACTTTTTAAAAATAAAAATGAGCTTTCTGAAAATTCCTATCTTCTATATAACGGTCCAAAAAATATCGGAACGTTAATAGCAGTGTTTCTATTATTTCGTTCCAAGTATAAAGCTGACTAAATCCAATGCCACTCTTTCAAATGTTGATTTATTGCTCTCTCTCTCATTCTGGAATGAACTTAAATTAATTCGCTGAACAAATAATTTTATTTTTCTGAAATTATCCTTCTTCAGGTGGAGATCACGAGATGCGCGACTGGAGTGGCAGGACTCCCATATACTACCTCCAAACTCAAAGATGTGGAACACGTACCGATAGCTACCTCAGTGAGTACTCAATAACAGAAAAAGCAGCACCTGTTGTAACCAAGCACCACAGTTTCTTACGCACTAAATTCCCTACGCACGCAAGACGCATCAAATCTAACATTGAATTGTCTTCTGATTTATCCACTACCTCTAAATCTCTTCGTAATAAAAATATTACGCTTACTGCTCACAGAGTCATTCAACAATAAAAAAAAATGTATTTTATATTCGGTGGGGTTTTTTTTTCTTTGGTATAGCTGAAATTGATCCTTGAATAATTTGGAATAACATTTACCTGAAAAATTCTTGAAAATTATAAGCGGTTCATTTGTTATTATTTAAATTTGAATTTATACAAAATTCGTTATATTTTTCTGAAATATACGAAAAAATTAAATAATGAAAATTATTATTACTCATATTTGGACATCACATGCAAACGTTCGTCAATTGTTTTTTAAAATAATTCAGAATTAAAAACAATCTTGTTATAAATATGTCACATAATTTTTTGCATGATCTTTTTTGCTTGTACACCAATTTTTGCAAATTATTAATACCCTATTTGTATTGAACAAATTTTTTATTTTCCTTGTGTAATTATTGCATGTATTACCTTGTACCCTGCATGAAATATTTAAAATATAACTATTTTCAAATACATTTTCTTTTTCTTATTTAAACAGTTTTCAGCTCTTTGATGCATGGTTTTACTATATCTTCACAAACTCACAGCATGTATGTATTCAAATATTAATTATAAATCTGCCAAAATATATTTTAATGTTAATTTTTTGTTTTTAGAACTGAAAATACATAAAAAATCCTCAGGTAACTATCATTTCCAATTATGTAATTAATTGATTAATAAGTTTTTTTTATTTTACAGAAAAAGATCTAAGTTTTCTAAGAATAGGCTCGCTAAATGTTCGCGTGAAGAAAACCACCGAGGCATTTAGTAATTTTCTTGGGGTTGGTGGTGGAGGCGCTATTACTCCAGCAGATTCCGTGGATAAGGTACACAAAAGTTGGGGATCCGCTGATAACGTCTTCAAGGTAACAAGAATCAATATATTCTGAAATATGATTAAAAAAAATATATTTTATCAAGTTTGCTAAACAACCTGGCTAAAGTGGTAAGAAATACTGATTAACATTTGAATAATTATCTCACAGTTGTATGGATGGAATTTATTATTGTGGCACTGTTGCAAAGTCCAAACGAAATATTGCGAAAAAAAATAATTATTGATAAAATTTATATTATTTTACTTTCTAGGATAATGAGATGGCCGCCCCAAAATCAGTGCCCAACAAACGCAAAATAAAGCAACAGGACCATATTCAAAGTTATAGCACTCCTAGCACACCAAACCAAAAAAGATCTACTCCACCACAGCATCACCAGGACTCCGATTCGGATACTGCTTGCGGCTTTGACTCAAATTGGAAAAATTAGTGTAATTACGTAAGTAAAAAGTGATAATTCTTGTTTAATGCATCATTCCTTCAATGTACTCATTTTATGAAATGTAAAACAATTGTATCTTATATGAATATATTTTTTATACTTTGAATTCAATGACAAAATAAAGGACCAATATTAAGAATTCTAAATATAAGAACAGTCAAACATCACATCAAATATTTGATAAAACTGGAATATTTACAATATTTTACACTAAACTCCTTTACTTTTGAGATAGCAATACGTATACAAAACTACAGATCTATTTCACCCTCAAGTGGCTTCTCAAAAATCATTGAAAATGCCGTCCATAACCAATTCATTGACTTTTTTGGAAAAATACTGTGTGATCTGCGAAAAACAGCATAGTTTTTCAAATTTTTAATTACATGTGAACTTAGAACCAAGACAGAGTTGAAACTAATTTTACAATAAATTAGACAATATAAGCTTTCTAATAATGTTAGATTTACGATTATATGATTACTAATTTCAAATATGAGATTTGAATGTGATAGATTTTGTTGTGACATTCCGCTCCCAATATCGATTGGGTTTGGGTTGAGAGTACAGGACATTTTGTTGGTATAATTGCCTATAAAATGCATATTTCAATTGTTATTTACTTGACTTTTATATTTAAAATATTGAAAAATATGGTTATTGTTGGTTATCTACTTCAAATATGTAATACTCCTATATTGCTAGTTCCCATAAGTGGTGGTGTCGCGGAGAAAGTGGGACAGCAAATTTTCATTTGACTCGTTGTGCGCAAGCGTTGCGGCCCCGTTCACCCGTTCAGACGTGGACTCACACAAGACTCACTTGAAAATTTGAGTCTTAACACGTTCACTGCGGTAGATTTTTTTATGTTTTTCCCGATATGCGTTAAGGGACAATTGGTCCTCAAGAAATCTTTCCTATTATGCGGTTAGGGGTCATGTAGTCCCTAAATTTTCGTTTCACCTAACTCCACATATTGGCATGAAACTCAACTAAAATAATGGTTTGAATGTTGGATAGCTTTCTATAGGTATCTATCTTCACTATACTGGCTCAGCAAAGAGACTGATGGTCCCTCATCGCATATAGAGATGACAAAAGTTTGAATTATTATTTTTCCATTATCAATCAAAGTAAAAATACAATCGTGATAGGATATCACATTTATTTCATAAAATTTTTATTATATTCTGCAAATTTTCAATATAAATAGCTAACAGAACGTAATTATATAGCTCTAAAAGAAATACTAGATTTCAACTTTCAAGGTGAATTTTATTAAAACAAGATAAACATAACTTGGGATTGTTGGGACTGTCTGCATAGAAACTATTGTATTTTCTTTCTTCTTTCTGTGTCTTAACACTAGACATTGATTTTCGTAAAGTGTTTGCATTCTTGACATTTATTTTTTTTATTTACTCCTAGTCCATCCCATTTCGTGAATAAATGTCTTTATTTAGTTGTTTGCCTATTCAGATTGTGTCTAACTTCAGGTATTGTGAGTAAGATTGTGTTACAAACATGAATCAGTTTGTATGAATGTGAGGGACGATGGGCCCCTAATCGCAAGGAATCGAATATATTCACAATAGGCGTGTTTCTTCGACAATCATACTGTGAATCTCAGGATCATATTCGCTGTATATGAATCATGATTATATTTTGAAGCAAGAAAACAACTAACTACGAATCATGGGTCATATTTTGATTTGAGAATATTTAGATATTCGTTTTTAAAAATATATTTTATAACTATGATTTTTGGCGATTTTTTCTCTTGTAATTGGTTAAAATATCAGAATTTTTCAGTATTGATTTTTATTATAATGCATTAAATACTTTGTTTTTCAAGAACTATTTATTATTGCATGATTATTCGTATGTTTAACCCTTCATATTAGATGCGGGATGTGCACTTATTGTTTTACCAACAATTTTCTTGTTGTGTTCTATCCGCCATATTTCAAATATACACAGATTCTGTTATTGCAATCATCGTGAACATGCAAAAAGTCCGATTCAGAAGGGTAAGGGGATTGTCACTTTGTGATCACAAAGTGAAGAAGTGGGGATAAGGAATAACGACCAAAGAAACATGATTCACTGAATTATAAAGACTTATATCACTTTGATTGCCCAAAGAAACACGCCTAATATACATGCTGGGAGGGACCAAAAGACCCTAACAAAATCAATGAAATATTCAACTAATACACGATATGCTCTTCACAAAGCTACATTTGACGACAAATTCAGCAAAATTTTGACAAAGTTATAGCTTTCGCAAAACAGAGAGTTTGCATGAAATATTGCCGCACTACAGGAAAGTCAAATGAGGGACAATTGGACCCTTAACGCAGTGAACGTGTTAAGAAGAAGAGGTAAAATTTGAGTCGCTTGTCAAATAGAGGCGCCGCTAGTTTGAGTCTTGCAAAGTGGGCATTGTCGTTTCCTCATCTCATTGAAAACTTCATGGTAATCCATGTCTGGCTTTTATTGTTTTTTGTATCATTAAATTCTTTTTATCGTATTTGAAATGTGCAAGAGGCAGAAAAGTATAGCAAATACATTTCTTTCTTTATTATGGCTGATTTGGAAACAAATTTGAGAACAATCCAAAAAAAGAGACTGGGTTAAAAAATAAAGGATAATGTAGAGAGAGTCTTTATTTACTATAAAAGAATTAAGAGCAGAATATTTATAGCCTTCTAAGAATTTTTTGAGAATTTAATTAGTGATATTCAAACTAATCATTCAGAAACTGTTTTTTATCATATTATAAATGGAATAGTTTTCTTAATCATGCAATATAAATTCTATTTGAATAATCTAGTACAAAAGTACCAACGGAATTAAGTACTAATTCACAATGGGCGTAAGCATAAGCCATAATTCACTATGGGCGTAGCATAAGAAGTACGTGTTCACAATGAGCATAGCATAAGCAAAGCATAAAAATTATTTTATAGGGATATTGCGGCCTGAGTTGGTTATAAAATATAGGTACTTTTAGTTTTTAGTATGTGTCACAATTTAAATAATTTGTCCTAAACAACGCTTTGCTTTATTTTTGTTTTATTCGATTATTTTATCAAAACAGCATTTTTAAAGACTCCTTTTTTTCAAATTTTATATTTGAAAATATTTTTCATGGCTTTTGGTTTTGTTTTTTATATTTAAGCTCTTAGTTTAGGGCACTCATTTGTTTAGTATTGTTATTAAAACAAAGATTATAAATATTCCTAACCAAAAAAACAAGTTTATTTTCATTCATTTGACGCATTTACTGTCTGTGTGTGTAAAAATATATTGGACATGCGCATTAAGAAAATATATGCGTAAGAAATACGTAAAGTTGAGATGATTTCAACTTTCTTATGCAACTATTATGCACTACGTGAGCATAAGAAATACGAAAAGCATTGTGAACTCGGTCATAAGAATCGCACATGTTCAATTTTATATTTGAATTTTTTTCAATAAAAAACAATTGCCAGATAAATTCGATATTTTGATTACGTTAAATACTTTATCATTTATTAAATGAAAGGCAAAAGTAACAGAAAATTAACATTTCTATTTATTAAAATCTGAAATGAAAAAGTGCATTATCATGAAACATGTTTTATGAACGTTTCTTTGGATAAAAGTTTTCTAATTATGAATAACAGATACATAAACAATTTATGAATATTTTATATTACAATGGGCTTATTAAAATTGAGAAAATACACACAAACAATTTCTTATAAAGGTAAGTACTAGAAGAAGATATTAACAAAAAACTTAACAAAAACCTCCTAAATTGCGTACATCCGTGATATTTATGGGAAAATTCCGTTCATTTTTATATTCCTTTCTGAAAACAAAGTTTTTTGTCTCCAACATCTCATTGATGAAAATCTGTTTTTCTTCGATGGATATAATTTTCAAATCGAAAAAATTCTTACAAGTCCTCTGAATCCAAGTTCTGCTTTGGATTTAAATTTATTTCTAGCGTTTATGTATCTCCTACTAACAATTAAAAATTATTTTAATCGAATAAATGGAAGATGAATTATCTACATTTTAATATCTTCCTCTTTTTTGCACAGCTTGGGCTTTTTCAAAGATCCATCCTGTTTTATCAGAGATTTCCTTGTTTTTTTAGAGACGCTTTAATATTTCGGGCAATTTGGAAAAATACTCGGAGATGCATTTTTCTTTAATCGGAAATATTTGAACGGTATCTGTAATAATATATTTGTCACTTAATTGAACAATCTCTATTGATTTCAAAACATAAATAGAAATATTTATATTCTTTATTTGATAAGAAGTTCTCTTGAAGTTGAATTTTTCACTAAAAGTTTAGATTAAATACGTTCAATAATTTGAAACATTGATATAACCTTTAATTTTAATATAATTTTAAAATAATTTCTTCTCACTGTACGAGACAAGCATTCTTTTATGATATTCTCGCCACTTATTTAATAAAATATCATCTTTGGGTGCAGAAAAAAGAGAAAATTTCTCTTCACATGTTCTGTACCCAGTATCACAATTTATCACAAAACATTTTCTTCCCATTTTACAATATATTTTTACATGAAAATACTAAATAAACCGAACCTTGCCATTTAACTTCATACAAACATGGGCCCGCCTCAACCTATCTCTCAGTTACTTTCTCTCTCTAACAATATTACATTTTTGGTTTCACTTTTGCAACACAGTTGAGATAGGGAATTGCATAGGCGTGATTAAAACTAATGGAAATGTTTGTTTTCGGTTGAAAATACATGATTTTGAATAATTTGGTTCCTTATTCTATTCTTTTAAAAAGCTTCCATCCGGTGAAATATTCTTTTTTCATATTTTAACAAAGCTACAATATGATATGTATAGCGCGCAACGCTGTAGACTTTCAAAATTTCAGTAGCTTTTGTACAATTTTTTTGAGTAATAATTCAATTTTCTCTGGAACTATAAACAAGACTTTTTTGAAACTTGGTACACATGTTTATAAGACTTTCGTAGATATTTTGACGATTTTTTGTAATGTTGACATTTCAGGTAGTCAAGATAATGATGTATAAATCAATGTGAAACACGTCGCGTGCATTTACGCAATGTAATAACATGTGACTGAACAGCAACTTTGACATTTTTTATCTCGATAACTAGAAACAAGATTGAGTTCAAACTTTGCCAGAATATTCTTCACTAAACAAATAATATACTGTAAAAATTTGAATAAATTCTCATATACTTTGATTTCCTTCTCAACAACCTTGCTGTTTTGATAAAATAATCGATACTAAACTAAAATAAATCAAAGCGTTGTTTGGGACAAGTGATTTAAATTGTGACAGATACTAAAAACTAAAAGTATCTATATTATATAACTAACTCAGGCCGCAATATCCCTATAATAGTTATTTATGATATAAGTGTTAAAAGTGTCATTTTATTTTGTGACAAAGGGAGTTTAGGACACGACGCGCAGCGGAGTGGTGTAACTTTTGGAACAGATATTTTGAATGAAATGGATAGTCAAGAAAATAAATTAATTCCAGCTGAAATTGAGGGAGCAGCTACTAGAACTGTTCATTATCTATTACCTTCGAAGTCGAGGCAATAGTACGAGATCGCCTATGGACGTTTATTGAAATGGTGCGAAGATAAAAATGTTTCTAGTAAATATTATGAGACTATTTTTTGGCGTACTTAGAGAGTGGAAGAAAGAAAGGATAATATGTATAGATAATTTGATGTGATGATAAATAATAGAAAACAAAGAATGAAAATTAAATTATTTGTTGAGGGACAAAAGAGAGACATATTCGAGCTTAGAAAATTTGATAAGAGGTGTTATTTTAGAGTCTTTCAACCTTCCAAATTGCACCGAAACAAGGATTTTTCTTTTTGTTGATGATTTTGCTTTTCTTTGTAAGTCAGAAAATGAGACTGATATAGTTGAAAATTCGTTACCTTCACTGCAAACATGGTTCAAAAACAACGACATGAAATTAAATATAGAAAAAACTCAAGCAATTACTTCAGAATGTAGCGTATTCAGTATTCTTCAAAAAATCAAACAAAGTTTGAAGATACGAAAAGATCACACTGCTGTGACACAAGAAATCAATTTAATTATCAAAAGGAGTAATTTATATAACAATATACCTACAGTTAATTTCAGTCAAGAACTTTCAACTATTTGCCATTGGATTATTTCGACGAATCCTGAAATGAAAAAACCAGAAAATGATGAAAAATTCCCATTCAAAATTTATTTAATGCACATAATTTTGCATTACATTTAAATGTCATCAAATAATAAAAATGTATCAATTAATTTTTGGATTAATATAAACTATTAATTAAACTTTCACATAAATCTAAAATAATCGTGGAAAATAATCTTATTGAAAGGCTTAATTTCGCCTTCCTCTAATGGCCCTCTGGGGACGACCTCTTCCAGCCGCTTTTGCTGGAGTCGACGCCGGCTTCTTCGCTGCCTCCGGCTCTGCTTCCGCTTCCGAATCAGCCTTAGTCTGTTCAATAATTTCATCAATTTTATTATCAACTTCACTCCAAACTTCATCATTCATTAGGCTGCTATCATTCTTGGAATCATCCAAACAGACATCATTAGGGTCAGTAGTGTTGAAAGTATCAGACGGATCATAAAACTCATCACCGTTTTCAGTCTTATCTTTATCATCCTCCATAGTTTCATCTTCCGCAGTTTCATCCACTTTACTTTCATCTTTTTCATCATCTTCTTTGGAAGTCTTGCGCCTCTTCCAATTTCCTTCATCATCGTCTTCTTCAGCTTTGCGTTTCTTTTCTTCTTGTTCAGTTACTTTTTCGTTCAACAGATTTAAGAAAGCTTTGAAATGGGCTTTGGATTGAGCGTGCTGCTTCGAAGCTTCCTCAGTATGGAAGAATCTGGTGCATGATTTGCAGAAGTAACCGGACACTGGAGAAATTAGAGACATTCCAACTGCTCGATTTGGTTTGTAACATGGTAAATTGATTTCCGGAATGGTGGAAATGTCTTCAGTTAGGTCAATTATAGCATTAGGTTCTTCGTGCTCCTCGCCTTCGGTGCTGTCCAGCACGATGAAGAACTCGTCTTCTATCAGGATACCTTCGTCATCTAAATAACAAATGAATCACGATTTAAATTAAATTATTAGGCGCTAAAAACTCAATACAGGGAAACGAGGCAGCGCCTTTCTTTTTTTTTATTATTAAAGATACAATATAACAATGTAACCGAGCCTGAAAAGTAACTCACCAGTTCCTGCATCTCCGGCTCCAGGTTTGGTCTTCTTCTTGTCGACGTTTTCGGATTTCTTGCGAAGATGTTCAGCAGAATGTCTGTGATTTTCCCATTCCATACGAGTAGGAAATTCTTTATTGCAATAGGAGCAGCGAGGATGCAAGAAATGCTTTAATTTCTGATGATTAGGAGATTTACGATGGACAAACAATTGCCCATAAAAATCCAAATCGCACATTGCGCAGCGACTAAGCTGCTGAGTTTTAGTCTTCTTGCCAAGTCGCTTCATGCGGTCCATCTCAATATTGTGCTTCTCTTCCGACAAACGAATAGTTTCGCGCATCATGTCGGCTTTGACACGGTAGCTCTCTTCAACTTTTTCAAACATCTGCATGTGAGCACGACCGTTCATATGTTTCTCAAATGATTCGCTATCCCACATTTTCTTTTGGCAAATATGACAATGGAATAGTTCCTTAGGGATACCATCATATCTTCCTGATTTAGTCTCATTAGATTCTTCATCAGGCTTCTCGGTTTCAGCATTTTCAGTTTTTTCAGTTGATTCTTTTTTGCCTTCTGCCTCTTCAGATTCATCATTTTCATTCTTCTCTTCTTTCCAGTCACGTTTTTTATCACTTGATTCTACGTCTTCACTACAAATTTAAAAATTATTAGGGTACAGTCAATTTAATGATAATTATTTTCGGCAGTATTTTTTTTTTCTGTTTTTTTTTTAAATTTAAATAATTATGACAGATATCAAGTGATTAAAAAAATAATTATTTTAAAATAAAGACGGGCGATCACATGAAGGATCAGCTGATCGATTTCTTTCTGAACTTTGAAGCCCTGTTCACACATGGAAACTTTAAAAACGCCCAGGCGCTGTAATTTTGTTGCTTCAGTGTCTTGCAACTGGAAAATTTAGTCTTTTGTTTTATACAGCCTCATTCACATCCAGAAATTGTGCGAACAGGCAGAAAAAAAATTAAAAATGCTCGTCTTTTATTAATGATAGCGAAATTTGAAAATGAGGTTGAAAACAATCCAAAAAGAAAGGCTGGATTGGAAGAAATGGAGAGCTATGAACAAAAGATTTACATTTTTTTAAAGATAATCTGAGAATCAATCAATTCTAATTTTAAAATTATTTATTGCTTCATAAAATTTGAAATTCAGTGACCACGCGTGGACAGGACATAAAGGCTTGTCAGTTTGAAATAGGTAAAAATCCGGATCTGTCAAGTGTTTGCTCGTCTTCTAATGTTTTATTAACACTTTCTATTAATTCAATGTTGCCTTTGAAGGCATCACTGATTTTAGGACGAAATGTGAAATAAATTCAATGGGTGATTGGTTGAAGGCAGTCAGAAAGTGAAGAAAAAATGGGCCGTGGTCCACTGCAGAGCCCTTGAGATCAGATCTCAAAATGTTCTTACCTCTTATCATCAGTCTCTTTAACAGCAGTTTCAGTCGTGTCCGCGGATTTTTCGTCTTTCTCTTCCTTAACAGTCGGAGTTTTTTTGACCTCGGTTGTTTTTCCAGGAGATTTTGAAGAAGCCTTAGTAGAAGAGGACTTTTTGGTTTTGGACACGACTGTGTTGCGCTGTTGCGGTTGAGATTTTTTGTTTGAATTGGCACGGCGTCTGTCCGTGTCTCGATTGTTACGGTTATTCATCTGAGAGAGATCAATGACCAAACAAAAGGCCATGAAGATAAATCAATTAAATGAATATGATTTGCGTATCAAATAACAGAAGAATTCGATATGCGAATTATTTTTTATATTATTAGAAGAAAACGGGAGAATATTTCTTAATTTCAAATGAAGAAATATCAGCAAGCAGTTGGAATCTCAAGAATAATATTTTAAAATGAATAAGAAACATACCTTATTATAAGGTTTCATATCTGGCCGTGGCCGTCTGTTCATATTACCACGGCCACGATGTGGATAATTATTGTTTGGACCATACCCGCCGCTGTTCTGAAGTGGATTTACTGTATTCATCGTAAGTAAAGATGGAACTTGCTGTTGCGGCTGCAAGAGCTTGGTAATTGCAAGAGCAAGTTGAGCCTGGGGCTCGGATAGAAAAGGAAGGTTGGACTGATTGCCATTATTATAGTGGCCACCTCCTTGATTACCAGGAGCATTTCCAACTTGCCAAGGATTTACAGGACCACTGTTGTAATATGATCTACCACCGCCGCCGAATCCATGTCTTCTATTTGCCATTTTTTTTTTACTACAAGTGCTTAAAACTAGAAATAAGTCAGTGTCAAAATTCGAGACTAACAAAATGAACTAATGCCAAACAAACAAAATCAGTGGTAATAAAGATCCAGTGAATACAGATTTCAGTCATTTTGATTTATATGAGTTATAGAAAAATAACTTACCGTTAATAACGTTCAATTGCACTAAAATCAATACCAACGCTTCAGCAGCTAGAAAACTGTGCAAATGGCCGACACTCCTACCGGACACTAAAAAACCGGTACGCCATAAATGTATTTCCGGAAACTAGTCACTAAATTAATACCAACACAAAATCAAAATTACCCCAAATTGGTAATGCGCCTGCGCAAAAGATCTACAATTGTTCTCTACATTTTAAAATAAATAATTTTGATACTGTTATTAATGGAAAGGAACAAATTTATTCTGATTTGTTCAGCAAGAATTATTAATAAATTTTAATTTTTGTATTGTCTATGAGAAAAATATTTTCGGCACGCCTATGTAACTGTCATCCAGTGAACTTTGAGGTTATGGCAAATATTTATTAAAATCATTCGAAATGCCGTTGAGAAATATAATTAATAGAAACATTAACGTGATTTTAAAAGTACAAAAAGCTTTTAATACGCGTTATATAAATTGTGATCGTTTCTACAGTTCTAATAAGAAAAATAGTACCAGTACTTTAAAATTAAGTTTAGTTGGTGCCAGTATTGGAGCCCTCGTAGGCACTGGTTATTCTATACGTAAATTGAATAGCACAAATACCCATATAGTGAATGAAGAAATACTTATTCCTATTCTCAAGAAGAAGCCTAATATAAAACCATCACGAAAGGTACACGCATCAATATTTACAGCAGTGAATCAATAAGGTATTATTTTCAGATTATTCTGCCGGATGATACGTCTGGACTCACACTTACATTGTATCAGTACCAAACTTGCCCTTTTTGTTGTAAAGTACGAGCATTTTTAGATTATTACGGAATATCTTACGATGTCATTGAAGTCGATCCAGTTTTGCGCCAATCAATCAAATGGTCAGATTATAGGAAAGTTCCTATACTTTTAGCAAAAACTGATGAAGGATATCAGGTATATATTATATTTTAATTAATGTATTATGCAATCCAAAAGTCAGGCTTTGCCCCTTGCCTTTTTTTGGTATCAATAATTTTGTTGAATATTTTTGCAGCAATTGAATGATAGTTCTATGATAATATCGGCACTACAATCTTTTTTGGTTGATAATGACAAAAAATTATCAGAAATTGTGAGCTATTACCCAATAATGAAATATGTGGACACCGATGGATCGATCAAAAATGAAATTATGAATCGGTATTTTTTAATGCTGGATGGAGTATCATCAAATGATCGGACTGCAGAAACTCTAACGTAGGTTAACATATTTATAAAAAGGCATTTTTCAGTTTTGGAATTCTTTCCAGAGAAGAACGTAAATGGAGAAAATGGGTTGACGACGTTCTTGTCCACACATTATCACCAAACGTTTACCGAACCCACGAAGAAGCCCTACAAGCTTTTAAATGGTTTTCTGAAATAGGAAAATGGGAAGAAAATTTCCCTACTTGGGAAAGGACATTAATTATTTTTGTTGGATCTTTTGCTATGTGGTTGATTGGAAAGCGGCTCAAAACGCGGTATAATTTAAAAGATGACGTCCGACAATCTTTGTACGATGAATGTAATTATTGGGTGAAGGAAATTAATAAAAAAGGAACACCTTTTATGGGAGGACAGAAACCAAATTTAGCTGATTTAGCAGTTTATGGAATTTTGTGTAGTATTGAAGGTTGCGACGCTTTTCAAGACTTATTGAACCACTCTAAAATTTCTAAATGGTATTCATCCGTAAAATATGCTGTAAAGAATCACGAAGGTAGAAATTTTGTTTAATTGTAATAAATATTAGTAAATAAAAATATAATTTGAAAATCAAGTAATTAAACGTCCGTTGCAACGTTGCTGTTGATAACTCAGCGAGAAACCGTGGTTTCCAATATCAAATGAATTAGTTACTTCATCCTGATCTGTGACTACTGTTAGAACAAATGGTTTTGAAGATGCTGCAACAGAAATAAAAATTATTAATTAGTACTAGTGCAAAAATAATCAATTATTACTCGTTTTGGTGATGAATCCATTCCCGCAAAATCTATCCGTATTTCCGCCTCCATTCTCAACTGGATTTGGAATAACAACAAAATCGGTCGTACAATCAGTACCATTTAATGCAGCCAATCCTGTACCAAGTACATCACTGGCTAACCCATCTGTGTCACCAGAAACGGTAAATGAATTTGGGTCCCCCGCAGTTTGACTCCAAGTAATGCTACAATAATCTGGTTGCATGGCAATGCATACTCCGTAATTCATATTTGCTATTTGTCTGGTTCCCATGTTATCATTTGCTGAATTGCGGGTACTACCATAATTAAAACTTTTTACTGTGCCGGATAATGCTGTGTAGTATTGCAGGCACCCTGAGGGCGCTGAAATATAAAAATGTAGTTGGTATCTTTTTTTTAATTGGGCGGTTTTATAAATACCTCTTGTAGGACAATCACAGGCGATTTGAGTCGCCTGAATATTCCAATATCGCGAATAAGTTACAGCTGCACTAGTTTCAATTACAATATTTATATTAGTATCGCCATTAAAGTCCATATACATATGCTGCCCAGTATTTTCGCCACAAATTGGACGTATTATTGAAGCACTTCCTGTTATAGTCAAGGCGTCATTTACGCAAATTCCGCTGCCGTCCGGCTGGGCTAATGACAGGCTCAAAAAATCTAAACGTAACTGCAAGAAAAAAATATATCAATATTTAGAACAAATTTGATTTTAATTTAGGTGTAATTACTTGACAAATATCTTCATTGCATCTTTGCACTGACATTGTACATCTTGTACCACCGGCGTAAGAATTAGGAAATCCAGGATTAATAAAATAAGTATTATTTGCTGAAGAAGTATCGCCACAAGTTCGCTGTGCTATTAAAAAACATACTCATCAAATAACAATAACAGTATAAAAATGATTCGGTTTTACCAGTGCAGCAAACACCAATTCTTCTAGCACATGTTCCAGAAGGAATGCCAGGTAGCCTCGCACATTGCCTCCTTGTGTAACAAGTCCCAATTAAATTATTTGTTCCTGTACAAGCCCCGTTTTCAAAACGAACTACGCCAATGAATGGAAAAACTGTTGAAAATAATTTTGTTACCGTTTTCTGCGCCACATTTTGAAAAAAAAAAGATGCTTACATTTACTGTTTCGTTTTATATCGTTTGTTTCAGGTTTTGCTTGAATTATACTGGCTATAAATATTAGATAAAAAATAAAAAGTAAAGCACTTTTTGTACAAATCATTTTACATGCGATTCAAGAGCATTTGAACTTGTGAAACACAACTGCAGTAAATAAGTCCTGATAATTATTACAACAAATAAACCAGTCAAGTTTTTAACTAGAACTTAACAGTACTTATAATTAGTGAAAGAATAATACAAATAAATATGACATACTTAGTTTATTATGTACAAAATCTTACAAATTACCAGATTTTACTCTTTGTTTGATAAGATCACAAACAGTTTTTAAAGGATCTTTTTTATATTTTTCATCAGACATTAATTTTTTGAATAAATTTACCCCTTCAACAACATTTTTCTTCCGTTTAGATTGTTTGGCAATGCCCTTCTTTTTGGAAGGCTGAGGTACACTAATTTTAAAATCTCGTTTTTTCAAAAGTGAATCCAAAGAAGGTAAAGCATCGTGTAATGCATTCGTGTCTCCTATAATAGCATTAAATTTTCTTTTCTTCCGTTTCTTTTGTTCCTTTTTGAACTGATTAACTGTATCAATTTTGTGTAACAAAATATTATGTTTGAGTTTCAATTTGTCTTTTTTAGAAACTCTACTCCCTAAATCGAATTTAGTAGATTTATAGGATTTAATACTTAAAGTATCATCATTTATGTTATTCAAACTATTAATGCGTATATTTACTGCAGCAGAAATATTTTCTGGAGTTGATGGAACGGTTGGATTATTAATTTGTGTATTATTTGAGGAAGTTGCAGTGCGCAGCTTTTGTCGATTTCGCTTCACTTTGCCCATATCCTATAAAATGATAAATTCAACAATTGTAACTTCAATAAATTGAATAAGTTGTAATACCTTTATATTTTATATTAAAAAAATAAATAATATATCACGTGGAGATAGAAAATTTTAGGTTAACTGAATGACAGCTAAAATTAACCCGTAAATTCGCGAGTAAAATTAAGCTGTAGCCACCTGGTTTGGCAACACGAAAACTACTCAAAGACGTATTCCGCTTGAAACGCTATTTGAGGTTATTCTAATCGTGTTTTATTTGTAAACAGTGAGCTTTAGTTATATTTTTTCTATTTCACGTTTTTATTTACTATTTCAGTATATGAGTATTGATCAAAATCAGTCTTTTTGGAGACTGCTTTTTTATTTACATCAGTTTCATTTTAACCTCTTTTGCACTTTCCTAATTACAATTGCAATATAGAAACGATTATACCAAAAGAATACCAGTGATCAACTCAAAAGTAGAAGCACAAGTAGTTTTATTCAATTGACAAATTTTGATTTTATATACGTGCGCCACTGATTAGAACGCTTACAATAGAAACCTCTGCGATTGGTTACTTAAAAATACGGACGAAAATTCGTTTTTGGCGCAGGACCAATTTTATTTGACGCGTACTATAGTTTTTAATGTTATTCATTGATGTATTGGAACAAAATGCTATTTTTCCTCATTTATGTGTAATTTTCAGACCAATTGAAGCAAGAACTAGAGCCCCTACTTGAATTTAGATTGCAGATTCGAATTCTAGAATTAAGTGAATTACATGCGTAGCACAATTTTTTTAAATTTTATTATCCATTTTAATTGATATTTTTTGAAAAAGGGCAATTTTTAAAAAATATTCAAGGGATGAAACATCTTCTCAAATTATTAAAGGGTTCACATCTTGGCAACTATTTGAATTTATCTCTTCACAATCTGATTATCTATACAAAAATTAACTTTTCATCCCTTAAAACTCCTAATCAATTTAATAAATTAATAAATATGTCATAAAATTCCACATAAAAGAATCCTTACTTAAATTTCGATTACTGATTCGGAATTGTCGAATTAAGAGGATGACATGCATAACTCAGTTTTTTCAATTTTTGAGTTCTCCATCTTTCAACCCTTTGTGATTTATGAGGTCGAATATAGCAATCAAAATGTATTGAATTTAAATTAAGTATATCTTAAAATAAAATGATTCATTTTGAGTAAATAATTCTGGAAATTGCAAATATTGTCACCTACTCTACTTAAGAAGGGATGAAAATTTATTTCTATATGTATTTATATTGATTTGTACAATTAATTTATCTAAAACTGAATTCATATTTCTTGTCAACAGTTTACGAGAAATAAATTATTGAAACATTGGAGGTAAAGTTTCATCCCTTAAACATTTTTTTAATTGACTTTACTGCATTTATCGGTTTGTATCTTTATTTTGAAAATATTCAGTGAATTTATAATAACAATTTCCAATTGAAGTACAAATAATATTTTTTCATAATAAATAAAATTGTTTATTTATATTTCATTTTTGTATTTTAAAATGTTCAAATATTGTACAAAATACTGTTTTATTCATTATTCTATAATATATTTCAATGCCAAACTTAATTCTATTAGATGTTAATTAATTGATCCGTGCGGTAACTTGCTTACAATTTTGATTTGTTAGAACGTTACGCGATGCTTCTTTATGTTGTGTATTCTTTCTAACGCATTGCGGACTACGGGCGAATGAACGTAGGTCGGAGATTCATTATAAATCGTTATGCCGGTTGGAATGTGGTTCTTCGTTGATTACCAGCCCGGCCGTTGTGCTGTGTAGTCCACGGGCGCTTGCTTTTGTGTTTCAATTAAGGCTTAGGGTTGTAGCTGGAGTGATTCGTGACCCATTCGTGGGTTAGGATGATTAGCATCCTTCGTCCGTTTAGATTTTGTTTGTAGTTTAAATTTAAATTCACGTTCGGTGATTTTGTACGGCGTTGAAAGCGCAGCTCCGCGGAGCCAACGTATTTAATTAAATCCGTAATTAATTTTGCAATAATCATAAAATGCGCTTTAGTTTTGGGTAGGCATTTTGTTAAATTCGCGATGGACTAAGTCGGTGCGCAAACTAGGGGGGTAGCCGAAGATGCCTGGCTACTTTCCCTCGCCGGGTTTTTTGCCGGGAATCCTATACTCGGTCGCTGCCATCCGTAGGCCTTCACTCTAGAGGTAGTACCCCTGGTGACTCCTGGCCGAAGGGTGGGTGTGGAAGTGCCTGAAGCATGCAATCATGTGATAGATCTATAGCCAGGGGGAAACTGAGGAGTAGCCGCTACGTGGCAGGTATAGGTCGCGTATTAGGCGTTGGACACCGGGGTTCGGCAGGGACCCACGTAAACTCTGAACAAACACGCGGCGGTGTTAGTTCTTTTTTTTTATTAGCTCTCGAATTGCGAACTGCGAATTGGGGGTTTGAATGGTGTGTGATGAATGTTGAATGAATGTTTAATCAAAATTCCCTTTCAGTACATCATCATCACCAACAGGGCGTAAGTTAAATAAAAAAATTATTTGTTTTTACAGGTTTCTAATCTATTTTTTTTTTATTGTTTTACAGGTCGCTGGAAAGGTAATATTTTTGTTTAATAGTTTGGAATTCTGATAGTTTAATTAATTTTTGTGTGCGTTTTATGATTGCAGGACTTCAAGCTTCAAGTAGCAGTCTTCCGTCGTTGGAAGTGGCCCAGCAGCTTCATCTTTAAGCCCAGCAGCTTGCAATAGTCCACCGAGGGAGCAACCCGCCGAACTAATCAAAACATTCCCTTTCAGCTCAGCATCATCAACTTCAAGCTCCAAGCTTCAAGCAACAATCTTCCGTCGTTGGAAGTGGCCCAGCAGTTTGCATCTTTAAGCCCAGCTGCTAACAATCAACCACCGAGGGAGCGCCCCGCCGAACTAATCAAAACATTCCCTTTCAGCTCAAAATCATTGTTACTACATCAACATGTAAGATTTATTCAAAATAATAATAAAAAAACATTACTAATTTTCAATTTATTAATTTATTTGTATTTTTTATGTTTGTAGGTCGTCCAACATCTGATCCAGAGTCCAGCATCTGAGCCAGATTTCAGCATCTGATCCAGAGTCCAGCATCTGATCCAGAGTCCAGTAGTGCACAAGTAGCAGCCGATTACGAGCAGTTGCAGAAGAAGAACACGGCTATGCTGATTCCAGTTTCAACTTCAAAGCTTTAAAGAAGTCATCTGATTGATTTTGGCCCGCTGCTTGCAAAGTTCAAGTAAGTTTTATTTATATTTAAAGTTTTCGACTTGTAATAATTATTTTGTTATTGTTTTAGTTTCAGCACGCGAAGAGCCGCTTCTCTGGTCTAGGTTTTACTGGGGTTTCCCTAGGCCCGAAGGGAGAATTCCCGGAGAAGAGTTCGTCTCTTCCCCTTAGTCATTGCCTGGGGGCGAACAAGGCTTACAACAACACAACAGCATCGTGAACAAGACTTCCAACAACGCAATAGCATCGTGAACAAGACTTCCAACAACGCAATAGCATCGCGAACAAAACTTCCAACAACGCAACAGCATCGCGGACCAGACTTTCAACAATACAGGAGCATCGATTACCCAGCAATTAAACTTTTCCCCTTTGTACCATTCCCTTATTTCCTAAATAAACTCATTCCCAAATATAGTTGTTTTTATTTATTAAACCTATTTACATTATTTTCAAAACTGGTTAAAATAATAAATATATTGTTAGATAGTTTGCAGGATAATTTAAATTCAATATTAAAATGAATTTTGATGTACTTAATTAAAATATTAATACTCTTATTTGAAAATTCAATTTTTCGCACAGTCCAGTGTGAGATTCAAAAAATGTTCTTGAGAGGTAGCTCCTGTCAATGAAGGCTACAAAAAAAAAAAATATATATATATATATATATATATATATATATATATATATATATATATATATATATATATATATACATCACGCTATCTATCGTGCGTCCTTTCATAATCAAAGCATCGGGCGTCCACCAGATCTACTGCGTATATTGAAATTTTTGTTCGTGTATATACGGTTTTTCGTAGCGTAGAATTCAGCTATCACTTTTATACACTAGCTCATTCCAATCACAACTTTCATTTTAATATTTGTTCAGCTCCCTTTTACAGAGAAGTTATCCAACGTCCTCCTATATATTGCAAGTTTCATTTCATGCACTAATTGCATTACATGCGACGTCCGACAGTGTTGCCTGTTTCTAGTCTTGGATATCATATATCATGACTGCCAGTTCAGTTGAAGATAGACAGAAGCGGTATGAACTGAATGTGCAGGTTATCGATAAATAAGAGAATCAAGTTATGCTATCAGGAAGTTTTTTGATATATAAGCTGACTCAATTCATATGAATTTGAAAATAATTTTCTATTACCTTAAAAATTATGAAAACTACTTAAATTCAGATAATACTTTTCGTATCTTTTATGCTTGGCTCAAAAAATACTAGAATTCACGTCTACAATGAGTAAAATTCAACTAATCAATAACAACCCAAAATTGCACAGCAATGAATGATTTAAAATCACTTATATATTTTTTTTTTTTTGTAAAAAGTAAAAGAAGATTCAACAATCTTCTTCTTTCTAGACTGTGTGTTTTATGGCAACTACTCCGTAGAATCAGTGCTTCAATGAAACTAAAATACATCTATATCATATGACTCTTATGCCCAGTTGCACCACCGTCACTTAACTTTAAGTAGAGTTTAATATCTATGGCAACTATTGTATTGACAATTGTTACTATGGTTATTATCCCTCCCTTAAAGTTAAGTGACGGTGGTGCAACTGGCTATTAGGGCAAGTATTTCAGTCTTCGGTTTATCTTAAACGTAGCTTAGTTTTCGGAGTGATGATTGTTAGAACAATTATTACTAAGGTGATTAAGCTTTGCTTAAGATAAACCTAAGACTGAAATACCGACCCTTAGAGCCAATATTTCAGTCCTCGGTTTAACTTAAGCGGAGCTTAATTATCTCAGTGACAATTGTTCTAACAATCATCACTATGGAAATTGAGCTACGTTTAAAGTAAACCTTGGACTGAAATACTGGACTGAACAGATTTTTGAACCCGACTGTGTAATTATGAGAGATTCTTTTTTATATGTGACAATTCTTTTCTCTAATACTGTTTTGGAGTTTGTTTATTCTATAATAAAAAATCTGACGTGGACATCACGTGACTTACTTGTATATCATTGGATATATAATCAAACACAAAATCTCATCGTACCACGGCCAATTGTTTTGGATTTATCGAAGAGAATTGAAAAATCTGTCAAGTAAAGTGCCCTTTTAGCATAGTCGGTTGCTATGGAAACAATAGATCATCATCCTTATGCTACAATATTGATAAATACTGATTTCCAAGATTCTACGGCTGACAGTTCTGAATTTATGCGCAAAATTGGAAAAGTTCAGTCTATTGTTATGAAAATTCAGGTTCTACATCAGACTGAAATACCAAATTTCAATACTCTATACTCTACAGCCTATCAGACTCTCAAGTGAAGTGCACTTCCGGCTCAGTCGATCTCATTGAAAATAAGATATGAGTACTTAAATGGTACTATCGTCTTAAATACTGAATTTCAACATTTTATGTTCAATTGTTCCATATTTATGCGGAAAATTAAAAAAAATGGAGAAAAGTGCATTTCCGGTACATATGATTTCAATCATGATGCGAGGTGCATAACTAAATGTTACAGAAGTGCTTAATACAAAATTTCAGTATTCTACAATTAATTCTTTGAATTTATTAGGAAAATTCGAAAATTCTGTTGTATGAGGTGCACTTCCGGCTAAGCTAGAAGATATCTATTCCGATCGTACAGCAATTTCAAATATTGAATATCAGTATCCTACGGCTAATCATTCCAAATTTATGCGGAAACTCCAAGAAAAGGGCACTTCCGGTATAGATGATTGCAACCATAATGCGCAAGACCCTATACCAATCTTGAATACGGAATTTAAGCAGGGTTTTGAGATTTGCGAGTTACGCACATTCATTCATAGCGACATCAAGCTAAAAATAGTCAAAATTGAGTTAGAAATGCTCAAAACGGATATATCCATCAGAATCTGGATATTTAAATTTTGTCGGTTTCATAATACTTTCTTGTACTTTGTACAGTTGAGCAAAAATTATGTTGGGACAGATGACATTTCAATATGTCGTTTAGAATAATTCCGTTTGCCGTTTTGAATCATTTAATCATTATTTTCGACGAATCATAAGCTGTCAATTTGGTTACCATGATTTCTTCCTGTCAATTCAGGTATTCATTTCTAGCCTTGCGTTTGACTTTTTATAATTTTGAAAGTATCTTCTGAGATATTGCTGAGTTTCAAAAATCTTGTTAGAGAAAGTATAGTCTACAAAGAATTTGGAGTAGCATATTCCACACTCGCGAACCGTAGTCATCGCCTTCGTCTCACATTACAAACTTGTTGCAGAATATATTATTATTATATACTAAGTATTTATATAAATATTACCAATATATTCCAACGAAAAGTATAATATATTCATGTTTTTGTCTTGTTCATGGAACAAGACATAGGGTAATTTTTACTACTCAGTTTGTAATTGATTTATTCCTTCAAACATTTTATTTCAGATATTATTTCGAAGATGATCCACTTATAGTACTTTTCATTTCCCCGGCCTGTATATAATATGGAAAGTATTATAATTGTGCTTTTTTGACAGTTCAAGATTTTGATAAATCCTTACGTTTTCGATCTGTCTGAAAACACGATAATTTTAGAATGCGTAAGAATTTCTGACTAAAATTTTATATTCAATCTTTTTAATAAAAAGCCAGGTTTTAGTTCGTAAATGAGCTTTTTTCAACCAGTGGTACCAAAACTTTATTGATGCGTTTATTTTATGGACAGTGGCATTTATCATGGAATGTGAAAAAAACACCAAATTGATCCCTAAATAATTTGGCGTAGCACTTACCCAAAACATTCTTCAAAATTGATAGTAGCTCATTTGTTAATATTAAAATTTGCTTCATTAGAAAATTCGTTATATTTTTCTGAAGCAAAGAAATAATTAGAATCAAAATGTGAAATTAGAATTATTTTCATATATATTTGGACATCCCATACAAACATTCGTCAATTGTTGTTCCTAAATAAGTCATTTGGTTTTATCGTGTTTGGTATCGAATTGTAGCTCCTGCGGAAATAATCCCAGTAAGAGTGTCAAAAATAATATTTGAATGATTGTCAATTATTTTCCAAGAGTTATTCAAATGATGTCTAGTTTGGTATCAGTTTTGAGCTTCCAGTCAGAAATTCTCACGCATTCTAAAGCTATCGTGTTTTCAGATAGACCGACAGACAGATCAACCGACTATTCTTTAAATTTAGCTTTTTTGGTTCAGTAGGGTCCAAAACGTGAGGATTCATCAAAATCTCGAACTGTCAAAAGAAACACGATCACAATACTTTCCATATTATATATAGGCCGGAGAAATAAAAAGTAAGCTATATGTGGATCATCTTCGAAATTATATCTGAAATAAAATGTATGAAGGATTAAATTAAATACAAACTAAGCAATAGAAATAACCATATGTCCAGTTCCATGAACAAGACAAAAAGATAAGCCTGAAAGAAATCCAAAGTAAATCAATTTCTCGATTGTTGATTGTTTTTTCACATTTTAACCAGATAATACCAATTTTGGGATCAACTAAAGCAACTGGACATAGAACATATGGCTAGAGTAAAATGAAATAGTGATTTCATGTTTCATGTAACCGTCATCTGTCACTTAGACGACAGCTGTCACTTTGACAACGACAGCTGTCAGTTTGACAACGACAGCTGTCACTTTGAAATATGCATTTAATGGATACGATACTCTGAATTCATGATATAGCTAAGAAACTAGCCATCTAATTTATGGTCGAGGAAGTACTGTGTGGCCACAGCAGATTTTTTATGAATTCACATTGTATAGTTTTACAAAATAAGAATCTTGACAAACGCGATCTATTCATTTTAAACCATTAATATTCGAAATCTCTTTTCTCTAAATATGATTATTTACTATCAATATTATATTTATTCACTTGATCATATTTTCAAATTTCCAACGTACATGATTCTATAATATACATTTCAAATATTTACTTTTTCATAAGTGACTCACACAACTACGAAAACAAATACGCTGAAAACAAATCATGTATTTATAATAATAAGCATGATATATTGATTTTGGGTTTGAAAAAATTATGTTCTGTTCTATCTTGAAACTTGATTCATTCGTTTATCATTTACACCTGAATTAAATTCATAAATTTGATTACTTATGATATTTTAATTATAGGAGTTTCGCTGCACAAAATTATAATCTGGTATTGCAAGTTGAAAACATTGTTGCCACTTCTTCGGAGTTCGGGTTGTTGAAGCAATGAAAGTTGAATATACAGTTTTAATATACACTTAATTTTAATAGCGAACCTAGCGGAATTATGTCGAACTAAGCTCTCTGGATAATTTTCATAATGAAGTCTTCGAACGTCCATCCAAATTTTTCATTTTGGACTCTTACTCTTGAACTATCACTTTTCTTCATATAGGCACACGTAGAAATGTTTTTATGCTAACTTATCTTACATTTTATCTGAAAACCATTGAGTTTTGATGATTGTACCAAGAGTTATTGGAGTTTTAAGGGTTTGTCATCCGACGTCCATATACGGGACGCACAATAACACCCGGACGTTCGATGTAATGTAAAACGCCAATACATGGACGCAGGGTTGATAGCGGGATGTATATATATATATATATATATATATATATATATATATATATATATATATATATATATATATATATATATATATATATATATATATATATATATATATATATATATATATATATATATATATATATATATATATATATATATATATATATATATATATATATGAATAAACATAGGCACTATTTTATATCATTTTCAAAATTCCGGTCCAAAACGTGCTAGGTGCTGCCATCTCTGATATATTAGGTGAACTAGTACCCCGAAAATGATTTATTTATTTAGCGCTCTAATTGGAATTTTTGAGGGATGAAAAGTATATAATCGTATAGATCTTTATCCGAATGATCGGGAAATGATCCATTTGCATTTATCAAAGGGTACTTCCTCGTAATAACAATAAATTAAACTCGAAACCTTTGTAACCTTTCCTAATTTCCAAAATAAATTCGTTCCCACTTAATTTACAGTCTTATGTATTTCTAAAACCTATTTAGATCGATTTTAGCAGTAGTTGGGAGAATAAATGTATTGTTAGAGAGTTTGAAGGAAAATTTAAGATAAAAAATAAATTGTATGTATTATTCTTAGAATAAATATAATTGTGAATTTGAATTGTGCTGTTAAGATTGGAATAAATTTTTATTATCAAGTTAATAGTTTTATTCTATCCTCAATTTACCCTAGCTGAAATTCACTTACTTCCCACAAGTCAAGCGCGAAGCTCCAAGATTATCCGTTAGTAGCAGCATCTGTCAAGAATGGAATAATTTATATATTATTTAGATATCAATCCTAATTACCACTTCTTCAAAAAAATAAGTATATTTTCACGCTATATAGAACCTGCTTATTACGAATCTGAAAAGAAAATTGGAAAATTCCTTCACCCTGAAAAGTTGTGTGAAAATTCGGGATGAATTTTCATTTCTCTCCTCAATAACATAGCTGTACAACCTTATTAGGGTGTGTAGAGTTTGAAAATGCACTCAGAATCTTAATTGGACCCTTAGTTCTCGAGAAAATTGAAGTTAAAATTTTTAATAGTAAAGTGGTCATTTTTTCGTCAAGTTTTATCGTCACAAAATTATTCCTTAATTGATTCGATAGGGTCGTAGGGCCCAGGCACTAGGCTCACTGGAAAGGGCTCACTTACCATATTTTCATATCTTTAGCTACCATAGGTACCGTGGTTTTGCAAGGATTTTGCGATATCTCCAAGAGTTTCCGAGATAATTGAGTTTGAAGTTTTCACACTTTCACCCTTAAAAATCTACCCTTAATTGCCACTTTTTCGAAAAGAAAAGTATATTTTCACGCTATATAGAACCTGTTTATTACGAATCTGAAAAGAAAACTGAAGAATTCCTTCACCCTGAAAAGTTGTGTGAAAATTCGGGATGAATTTTCATTTCTCCCCTAAATAACATAGCTGTACACCCTTATTAGGGTGTGTAGAGTTCAAATATGCACTCAGAATCTTAATTGGACCCTTAGTTTTCAAGAAAATTGAAGTTAAAATTTTTAATAGTAGAGTGGTCATTTTTTCGTCAAGTTTTATAGTCACAAAATTATTTCTTAATTGATTCGATAGGGTCGTAGGGCCTAGGCACTAGACTCATTGGAAAGGGCTTACTTACCATATTTTCATATCTTTAGCTACCGTAGGTAGCCTGGTTTTGCAAGGATTTTGCGATATCTCCAAGGGTTTCCGAGATAATTGAGTTTGAAGTTTTCACACTTTTACCCTTGAAAATCTACCCCTAATTGCCAGTTTTTCGAATAGAAAAGTATATTTTCACGCTATATAGAACCTGCTTATTACGAATCTGAAAAGAAACCTAGAAAATTCCTTCACCCTGAAAAGTTGTGTGGAAATTCAGGATGAATTTTCATTTCTCCCCTAAATAACATAGCTGTACACCCTTATTAGGGTGTGTAGAGTTCAAATATGCATTCAGAATCTTAATTGGACCCTTAGTTTTCGAGAAAATTTAAGTTGAAATTTTTAATAGTAATGTGGTCATTTTTTCGTCGAGTTTTATAGTCACAAAATTATTCCTTAATTGATTCGATAGGGTCGTAGGGCACAGGCACTAGGCTCATTGGAAAGGGCTCACTTACCATATTTTCATATCTTTAGCTACCGTAGGTAGCTTGGTTTTGCAAAGATTTGGCGATATCTCCAAGGGTTTCCGAGATAATTGAGTTTGAAGTTTTCACACTTTTACCCTTGAAAATCCACCCCTAATTGCCACTTTCTTAAATAGAAAAGTATATTTTCACGCTACATAGAACCTGCTTATTACGAATCTGAAAAGAAAACTGGAAAATTCCTTCACCCTGAAAAGTTGTGTGAAAATTCGGGATGAATTTTCATTTCTCTCCTCAATAACATAGCTGTACAACCTTATTAGGGTGTGTAGAGTTTGAAAATGCACTCAGAATCTTAATTGGACCCTTAGTTCCCGAGAAAATTGAAGTTAAAATTTTTAATAGTAAAGTGGTCATTTTTTCGTCAAGTTTTATCGTCACAAAATTATTCCTTAATTGATTCGATAGGGTCGTAGGGCCCACGCACTAGGCTCACTGGAAAGGGCTCACTTACCATATTTTCATATCTTTAGCTACCGTAGGTAGCTTGGTTTTGCAAGGACTTTGCGATATCTCCAAGGGTTTCCGAGATAATTGAGTTTGAAGTTTTCACACTTTTACCCTCAAAAATCTACCCCTAATTGTCACTTTTTCGAATAGACAAGTATTTTTTTACGCTATATAGAACCTGCTTATTACGAATCTGATAAGAAAACTAGAAAATTCCTTCACCCTGAAAAGTTGTGTGAAAATTCGGGATGAATTTTCATTTCTCCCCTAAATAACCTAGCTGGACACCCTTATTGGGGTGTGTAGAGTTCAAATATGCACTCAGAATCTTAATTGGACCCTTAGTTCTCGAGAAAATTGAAGTTAAAATTTTTAATAGTAAAGTGGTCATTTTTTCTTCAAGTTTTATAGTCACAAAATTATTCCTTAATTGTTTCGATAGGTTCGTAGGGCCCAGGCACTAGGCTCACTGGAAAGGGCTCACTTACCATATTTTCATATCTTTAGCTACTATAGGTAGCTTGATTTTACAAGGATTTTGCGATATCTCCAAGGGTTTCCAAGATAATTGAGTTTGAAGTTTTCACACTTTTACCCTCAAAAATCTACCCCTAATTGCCACTTTTTCGAATAGACAAGTATATTTTTACGCTATATAGAACCTGCTTATTACGAATCTAAAAAGAAAACTAGAAAATTCCTTCACCCTGAAAAGTTGTGTGAAAATTCGGGATGAATTTTCATTTCTCCCCTAAATAACCTAGCTGGACACACTTATTGGGGTGTGTAGAGTTCAAATATGCACTCAGAATCTTAATTGGACCCTTAGTTCTCAAGAAAATTGAAGTTAAAATTTTTAATAGTGAAGTGGTCATTTTTTCTATAAGTTTTATAGTCACAAAATTATTCCTTAATTGATTCGATAGGGTCGTAGGGCCCAGGCACTAGGCTCATTGGAAAGGGCTCACTTACCATATTTTCATATCTTTAGCTACCATAGGTAGCTTGGTTTTGCAAGGATTTTGCGATATCTCCAAGGGTTTCCGAGATAATTGAGTTTGAAGTTTTCACACTTTTACCCTCAAAAATCTACCCCTAATTGCCACTTTTTCGAATAGACAAGTATATTTTTACGCTATATAGAACCTGCTTATTACGAATCTAAAAAGAAAACTAGAAAATTCCTTCACCCTGAAAAATTGTGTAAAAATTCGGGATGAATTTTCATCTCTCCCCTAAATAACCTAGCTGGACACACTTATTGGGGTGTGAAGAGTTCAAATATGCACTCAGAATCTTAATTGGACCCTTAGTTCTCAAGAAAATTGAAGTTAAAATTTTTAATAGTGAAGTGGTCATTTTTTCTTTAAGTTTTATAGTCAAAATTATTCCTTAATTGATTCGATAGGGTCGTAGGGCCCAGGCACTAGGCTCATTGGAAAGGGCTCACTTACCATATTTTCATATCTTTAGCTACCTTAGGTAGCTTGGTTTTGCAAGGACTTTGCGATATCTCCAAGGGTTTCCGAGATAATTGAGTTTGAAGTTTTCACACTTTTACCCTCAAAAATCTACCCCTAATTGCCACTTTTTCGAATAGACAAGTATATTTTTACGCTATATAGAACCTGCTTATTACGAATCTAAAAAGAAAACTAGAAAATTCCTTCACCCTGAAAAATTGTGTGAAAATTCGGGATGAATTTTCATTTCTCCCCTACATAACCTAGCTGGACACCCTTATTGGGGTGTGTAGAGTTCAAATATGCACTCAGAATCTTAATTGGACCCTTAGTTCTCAAGAAAATTGAAGTTAAAATTTTTTCTTTAAGAGTCACAAAATTATTCCTTAATTGATTCGATAGGGTCGTAGGGCCCAGGCACTAGGCTCATTGGAAAGGGCTCACTTACCATATTTTCATTTCTACAGCTACCTTCGGTAGCTTGGTTTTGCAAGGATTTTGCGATATCTCCAAGGGTTTCAGAGATAATTGAGTTTGAAGTTCTCACACATTTACCCTCAAAAATCTACCCCTAATTGCCACTTTTTCGAATAGACAAGTATATTTTTACGCTATATAGAACCTGCTTATCACGAATCTAAAAAGAAAACTAGAAAATTCCTTCACCCTGAAAAATATTGTGAAAATTCGGGATGAATTTTCATTTCTCCCCTAAATAACCTAGCTGGACACCCTTATTGGGGTGTGTAGAGTTTAAATATGCACTCAGAATCTTAATTGGACCCTTAGTTCTCGAGAAAATTGAAGTTAAAATTTTTAATAGTAAAGTGGTCATTTTTTCTTTAAGTTTCATAGTCACAAAATTATTCCTTAATTGATTCGATAGGGTCGTAGGGCCCAGGCACTAGGCTCATCGGAAAGGGCTCACTTATCATATTTTCATATCTTTAGCTACCACAGGTAGCTTGGTTTTGCAAGGATTTTGCGATATCTCCAAGGGTTTCCGAGATAATTGAGTTTGAAGTTTTCACACTTTTACCCTCAAAAATCTACCCCTAATTACCACTTTTTCGAATAGAAAAGTATATTTTCACGTTATATAAAACCTGCTCATTACGAATCTGAAAAGAAAACTGAAAAGTTCCTTCACCCTGAAAAGTTGTGTGAAAATTCGGGATGAATTTTCATTTCTTCCCTAAATAACACAGCTGTACACCCTTATTAGGGTATGTAGAGTTCAAATATGCGCTCAGAATCCTAATTGGATCCTTAGTTTTCGAGAAAATTGAATAAAACAGAACCTGCTGATTGCTTCACCCTGGGAAGTTGTGTGAAAATCTATTTCCCTCTTCCAAATTAATAAATAAAAATCGTTTTTCTTTGAAAATAGCTTTAATTGATTCATAAATTGTTACAATAATATATCGAGTTTAGTAATATATTGTTTATCAATAAGTACATTATATTATAAATATTTATTGGACTAGTATATGGAATGGTTGGGCTTATTGGAGCCCAATATTCAGGTTTTGCTTATGGTTGTGTTTTCACTGCAGCGAACATGAATGCTGATAGCCGGGAGAACAAATTCTTGAAGGGTTGGCAATCGTGTGGAACGGTGGACAATTTCCGAAAAAAATTATTAATAGCATTAGTGCATATTTTGATTGTCAATGCATTTCTAAACATTCTGTATGAATTCCATAGTCAGCAATTTATGAAAAAAATTTTAGTATTTAAATATCCGATATTTTCGATTTTGAAACAGTTCAAACGAAATATTTTGCAGCAAAAAATTCGTCCTTATGGGTTTGCTGGGAAAATATATTAGGCTTACCAGTGAGCTATCATGTTTCCGGGAACCAGTAACCGTGGAGTATGGTGCCAGTGATTGTACTTCTGGAACTTGGGCAGCCATCGTTGAAACACCTTTCGGATATTCCGTTGATTTCTGGAAACAGCCTATTCTGTTTTCCGAAGCCCCTCAAAAAGTTGCTGAGTTTGAGTCGAAAAATCTAATACGTATGTTTTTTTTTTGAGGTTGGGGCAAGATCTTCCGGATGTAGTGAACGTAGTGCCCTCTATGCGCCAATTCCTATATTTTCATGTTTACTGCTGAAGCAGGTTTGGGAAGCAAGAATAAAAAATAATACAAAACCCAATTTTCGTTTTAACGTACAATCCTTTTTTGTATAGAGATAGAATTTTATTGCGTTCAGGAAACTTTACATGTTTCGTAATTTTCCATAATTCATTATAACATAATTCTAATCTAATCTGAGTTGACAGGCATTTCGACTCATACATTCTTTTCACAATCGTCAGCAAATAATCTAACTTAAAATAACAGATTTTTCATTGCATATAGTTAAAGATCAGATCGAACACATTTGTAACTTTTCAGAGAGGAACGTCATCCGTACTCTCGATAAAATTTCGAATAATAATATCCAATAAAAGTATCTACAAGTTTAAATATAGTTACTATCAAACATGCACGCATTTTCGCTTAGAACCGATACAGAATTGAAAAACAAAATGTTTTCGATAACTTTGTAAACACCGCATTCATTTGTTTATATCATATGAATATTGGTAAGTTATATGTAACAATATTTACATTTAGAATAATCATGTCTGCCGCTGTGGGACTTGCGCACCCCGAGTCACGGTTATCGCGAATTAGGCCAGTTTGATACATCCTAGAATGGCATCATGTATCGTATGTAGAAGTTACCCGTGTATGAACTTTGTTTTAAAATTCAAAACTAATAATTGAGAACCATACACGTTCATTTTAACGTGACTGAATTTGATATACAGTAATACATCTTTATAGTTTAGAGGGGTTGTTATAAAATAGGATGTTAATATTTTAACTTGGCGCGAAACTCTAATTTAAATTCACATGAAAATTTAATCATTGGCCATTTTTCTAAAAGATTAGATAAACTTTAATGTCAAACCCCAGCTGTTACGCTTCCTAAGCGATTGTTGATTGAGATGCAGTTTTTCTGTTCGGAACTCACTCGCTACTTTAACGTAATTTAACCGTTAACTGCAAATAAATAGTGGGAAAATAAGTAAAAAAAGAAAAGGGGATTTACTCGTGATTGTTGTGTTGTGGATTAATAATGACATTTTTATTTCTTTCCAAATAACAGCTATGAGGTTAAAAAAAAAATGTGGATCGTTGCTGTCAGGCGAACAACGTAATTAAATTAAAATCTAAAGAATATCAGGTTCGAGAATATTTTTGTGTACTTCATTAAATGAACTTTATGAATAGTTCCTAAATTCCTCAAGGTTTGGGAATCTAAAAAATGCATTTTATTGAAGTTTGTTAGTTCATAAATTTGCGCCAAATTTTATCACAATGATCTATAAAACAAAATATAGTGCACAATGCTTTAATCGGGAGCTGGACGGTTCAGGAAAGCAGGGTCAGATCAGGAAGAACAGAGCACAAACAAACACGTGATCGAGGTTCACAGAGGTCCCAGGGCACTACCTATAATCCTGCAATACTTCGATATACTGATTATTTTAATTTAATAAGTTTATCATGAATCAATTCAACGTAGATTCTAAATCTACATATGCAGCCTATCTATATATGTTACTGGTGGAATTGCTATTACGAACTAATCAAGTAAATGGCATTAAATAGATATCATTATTTTACAGCAACTTTTCCAAATGCAAAATAAAGAAACAAAAAACATTCTGCGGTCACTCTCAAAATCGCAACCGAATTTATGGAAATTATATTAAAAGATTTTGAGAGTAAAGCGAAAGTATTATATTTACAGTTGAAACAAACGCATATAACATTTTTAAAATTGGCGCGTCACATATTTGAGGTTATGTAACGCGCCAATTTTGACATTTAAAACATTTATATACAGTGAGTGCACTAACTGTAGAGCACGTAATATTAGTCAAGTCATTCGTATTTATAATCAAGCAAAAAATGAAGTGTATTAACAAATATACGTCCGTTACTTCGTTGTGCTTTATACAAAACCTAGCAAAATGAATAACTCTTCACACTTATTTCCAATTTAGGATGCTTGCTACAAAAATAGAGATTTTGATAAATTTTGAATATTTTCACTTCTGGATTAGTTTGATAGGTATTTGATACCTTTTTTCTACTTATATATGGGGTCTTATGGGACGGCATAACACATTTGCTACTGTTTTGGATATTATCGTGATAGGTAGTCAAAGATGAAAACAAAAAACTAACTATCATTTAAATTTAATCAAAATTAATATTAAATATTGAATATTAAGCCCTGCCCCTGCATTCTCTATCTCTGTCTAATTTCAACTCCATAGCTACGTCTCTCTAACACTTTATTGCATGAATCTGCATTCTTTCATAAATTGTTTCAAGCGTTTGACTAACAGATGGCAGTTTTTTCGTAGCAAGCACCTTAAAATGTTTTTATTTGCAAAATAAATACCAAGTGTACTCATGATTTATAGCCTCACTTCGTGTAAATTGGAAGAATATTATTGACTTTACTAGGTTACCAAACTCACAGTATAAGGTACAAATTTCATATAAATAATTTAGAAAACGTCTCGAAAAGTGAACGAAGCCGTTTGTTCATAATAAATCACGATTTCAGAATTGCATATAATTATTTAAATCTTCCGTTACAATACACTTTGTCCAAGAAGTCCTTTGATTATTAAAAGTCCGTGTTCACATTGTGATCATGCGCTGTCTACGATTTCCCGCGGTGGAAACTTCCATTTCCCTCTGGCGTCAGTTCCGTCCGGACTTCCGGCTTTGCTGTCAAATTAATCACATGAATTTAACTTTAAGTTTTCACTGAGTGGGACCGGTCTAGAACTTTACAGACAAAACAACTGAGAATCACGAAGCATGATCAAAATTCAAACAAACTGTCACTCTGGATGAATGCGTGTACTATATTCAAATAACAAAATATATTCTAATTTATAATTTTGTGAAGGAAGACAATTCATCAAAATCGCGCCACGAAATCTTAAAGTAATTTGCCGATACTCATCCCAGTGCGCTTGCGCATTGAACGATGCAAAACACGGATTGAAAGTATCAATTGTAATTAATTAATTATTAACCGCGGCCACACTATTTAAAATTGAGCACCTTAATCACCTCAAGTCACAAATATTTATAAACGAAATCTATATAGTCTATATCAAAATAAATACTAGCCAGTACTTCTGCGCAATGACAAATGAAAATCGAAAAGAAAAAATGGCGCAGTTCTGGCGCATTTGTTGATCATTTATTGTATTATATAAACACTGATTGATAATAAGATCATCTATAACTTGATTCGTTCAGAGTTCGTAGTGTATGTCTGTTAACTCGAAGTGGCAGTGGCTTCGTGACATTATTTATTAGAATTAACCGCGTATATTATCGTACAGACATGTGACTTCTGCCAAATCTTCGCATCGTTACCCAAAAACAAGCCTAATATATTTTTTTCATTTTTAGTTTTAATTGCGCTTAATTTATTAGAAAATGAACCACAATTCGTATAACAAAGTGGTGAAATTAAATTAAATTGGATCAGGTGCAATCATCAACCTGCAATACAGCAGCAGCGTCCAAGCGGGGCCGTTTCTGGAGGAGTGGGAGGCTACTTTTACAGCTTATGTATTGCGGATTGCTAGTTGTGCCTTATTTATTAACTAATTTTACAATCAAATCATGATAGAATATTTTTTTTTATTTTTGTAAAATTTTCTTTCCAAATAATAAATTGGGGTAACGATGTGAAGGGAGAGGGGCGTAGGACACAGTCACAGTGCCCGGGGGTGCAGTGCGCAATCATCTATTTTTAATTTCACATACATACAGCTTTTAGCGGACGAAACGATGAGTGAGTAGCTCACTTCATATGAACGTGTGTGTGGCGTGTGCACTGTCAATAACAACAAAACATTCGAATATCATATCATACAGATCGTTCGTGGCTATGACAAACAAATGAATACTCTACAACGATGACGGAAACATTTGACTGTTGAGATTGTGCGCGTGCGCACAACATACATAGGTTATAATTCTATATAATAATGTGAACAAAAAAAAAAGTACTACAAACGAAACTACATAGCCAGAACAATAATAATAATGATATCATGCGATAAAATCGAAAACGTGGATTGGACATGAGCACACTTCAGTCACCAACGTAAACCAATAGAAAGTGCACAGAAGGAGAGACAGAACGAGAACGAGACGTGAGCAATTCGCAGTTTAGTGTAAAGATTAGATAGTTTAGTTAGATGCTAATGGATTCTTAGTCGATCGATTTGCTCCACCATGCCGCAACGATGATTAATACGAGAGACATTAGGCGTTGTCGTTTACGAGCAGTCTTCGGGCCACGAGTGAAACGCAAACGGGATTATTTAAAACACGCGACGTATAGGTTATGTTGCATCTCATCAATGGCGATGGTTGTTGTGTGTTCTGCGCAGGTAGGCCGCGCAGGCCTTGCCCCGCGCGCAGATGATGTCGGCGAGACGGCCCTCAAGCGCGAGGCCGGGCGCACTGAGTAGCGGCAAGACTGGCAGCAGTGGCAAGGGCAGGGGCAGGGGGAGCGGCAGTGGCGCGGCGACAGTGAAATTACCGATGTTAAGAGTTTCCCAGTGTCAAACAGCGCTGTTCGGGAAGCGCGGTGGTGGCAGCGGCGGTGGCGGACGATCGCCTGCGTCTCCGCCGCCGCGCGACGAGTGCTCGGACGCAGCTGCCAAAACACAGGTTCAAATCAACACCACCTAACCACTTCAATCACTTCACCATCAACCAATCACATCAGCCACAAAACACAGATCAAACAGCAACAATTATAAACTAACACAGGTTACATGTTATACTCAAGAAAGGCTTCAAAATACGCAGCCGGGGCACCTACTCTACCATACAATTTTCAAACACTATCTTGTTACGGCGATAATTTTCAATAATTTTTTCAATAAACTGATTTAAAAAATCATAATATGCTCTCATGGATTTTGATTTGAGAAATGACCATGCAGTATCAGACAAAATGTAAAATGAAATGCATGCTGGTGACGAGAGCATGAACAGTGTGTCCGAAATAGAGTAGACTAGCATGGATATCTTTTTTATTATTAGAAATAGAGATTTGGTTAAGTGGGCAATGTTGTACAATTTTGTAAAAAATAATATTGTCACAAATATGAAATATTTGTAGTAATTAGGTCACATAATTATTAATTTGAATTCGCTGTAACTTTAATCCTAGTTAGAACTGACAGGGTCGATGTTCAATTGTCGGACATGATTGACAGGCTATTGGTGGTTGCCAGGCCACAATTGTTAAACAATTGAATGTTGGCCCATTGTCGGCTTAGGTATATAAGAGCGTTAGCTGCAAGAGTGATTCATTCAGTCAGTGAATCAGTCAGTGATTAAGTGGCTCAACACAGGAATATATAGCAGTCAGACAATTTATGGACGGCATCAGCGACGACGAGATTGGGCGAGTTGTTCAATTAGTGAATCCGAAGACGGTGAGAGAAGCGCTAACAAAGGCCCTGGAAATTGAGACGGTCACGAAGGCGTCAAGACTGGCAGAGAGAGTGAGATGATTCGGGCGCGATGAGGAAGAGCCTGAGGTAAAAAGGACCACAACTTATACAGGGAGTCGCGAGCGAGAACGATCTACTTCTCGATTTGTACCGACCTCACCTGGACTGAGAAGAAAAATTAGATGCTGGCGTTGCGGCAAGGAGGGCCATATTCAAATAGATTGCCGTACCAAGCATACTGCTAATTATGGCATGGATACATCATCTGGACGGCAGGAATTACCCAGATTATGGAGAATGAAATGCTGGCAGTGTGGTCAGGAAGGACATCTTCGAGCGAACTGTAGTACGAGGCACGCCGTTGATTGTGGTACGAACACATCGTCAGCAAAAATCAAATCTACCAGACCAGTAAAGCAGAAGCTGGCGGGATCCCCCATCAAGAGTTCCAAGCTTATTGATCTCCAAGTGCGGAGAATTCGAACCAGTCCAACCGTGGAAGGATTCGTGGAGAGTGTACCATGTAAAATGGTGCTTGATACTGGAGCAACTGTCACCGTTATGCATCCAAAAGTCTTTGCAAAATAAAGACAAATTCCAAGCGAACGTGTCCGGACCCAGCGGATTTTACTGAAGACAGTAAATGGGAAGAGAATACCAGTACTTGGTGTAGAGGAGCTTGAATTTACAATTGGTAGACTAAAGAAGAAACACCATGGATGAATGCATTTTGGGTATCGAGTTCCTGCGAGACTTTGGTTGTGTCTTGGATTTAAAAGGTGACGTCCTGCGGGTTGACAAGGAAGCAGAGATACCTCTCTGTTGTCGACAGATTAGAACGGAAATGACTGATGTTAATGCTCCAGGAAACCTCAGCTCCGATGAGATGACTTCACTTGGAGAGCAGAATCTTTTCAGTGATAAATTTGGAAATCTGGCTAGAATTAAAGAAATCAAGCAAGATGGATCCGTATTATCGATGCACCGAATGCAACAGGCTCAACTGAATGATTCTATACTGAAGCCGATCATGGAGTGGGTGAAGACTGGCCAGAAGCATGGTTTCCAGGAAACGTCGACTATGGATCCAATCACCAAGGCCTATTTGGCACAATGGAATTCTCTGAGAGTCAGAAACGACTTACTATACAGAATATGGGAGAATTTCGATGGAAAGGAAATAAAAGGAAAATTGATAGTGTCGAGGAGTCTAAAAGATCGAATTTTGAAACAACAGCATGATGGAAACAGCGGAGGACATTTCGGCATCAAGAAGACACTTGATAAAATCCGTGAATATTTCTATTGGGTTGGCTACCGAGAAGATGTGGAAAAATATTGCAAGACTTGTGGACGCTGCAATTTGAGGAAGGAACCCGCCACTCGGCAGCGCGCTAAGAAGCAGCAGTATAATGTGGACTCTCCGTTTGAGAGCAATCCCGTGAACATACTCGGACCTTTGCCTATCACGGCACGGCAGAACGTACAAACTGCCAGCGACAGAATGAAGACCCGATATGATCTGCGAGCCAACGGTCCCCGGTTCCAGCAAGGCGAAATAGTTGTGGTTCTACAACCCCAGAAGAAGAAGAGGAAAGTGTCCCAAATTGCAGGGAGACTGGGAGGGTCCAGACGAGAGTGTTTGAACGACATTGTATTCCGGATACGGAGGGGTAGTAGCAGCAAACCAAAAGTCGTTCATGGAAACAGGTTGTGGCCGTACCAAGGACGAGACCATAAGGGGGGAGCAGTATCACAAATATGAAATATTTGTAGTAATTAGGTCACATAATTATTAATTTGAATTCGCTGTAACTTTAATCCTAGTTAGTACTGACAGAGTCGATGTTCAATTGTCGGACATGATTGACAGGCTATGGTCACTAGATGTTTGGTGGTTGCCAGGCAAAAATTGTTAAACAATTGAATGTTGGCCCATTATCGGCTTAGGTATATAAGAGCGTTAGCTGGGAGAGTGATTCATTCAGTCAGTGAGTCATTCAGTGATTAAGTACGAGTAACAGCGAGTGAAATTGTGTTCTTACGAGTTTATAAATCAAATACTGGCACTGTAACCTGTATAATAAATTTTTCACATTGAAATTGAAAACTCAATAAAAAAAGTTTCGGGTAAAAATTACCTACATTGATGAGACAAACTTGAAATCATGTCAAAATAAAATTCAAGGTGGCGGCTTCAAAATTATTGAATAGAATTTTTTCTCTTATTGGTCAAACTGTCGATGTACTACTTCACTCCCGATTGCGATGAAACTTGATGGAGAGATTTGTTATAGCGTTACAAATATGGAAAAAAACAATATTTATTGGCAAACAGATAGTGACCTTGAAAACCTCATTCATTAATTTGTATCATTGAAACATGTATACATTGCGCAGTATGTATGGTTTATGTTTCCAACCGGCGGTGCTTCTCCAATGGGCACCCAATTAATTGGCGGCCTTCGCCCACTCTGACCAAGCTCGACGTGGAATTTTCTATGAATGCATTAAACACATAAAATATTATTATTTTCAGCTCGTGAATTTTATTTTTAAAGGCCCAATATGGGCTTTACCGCCATAGGAGAGAGAAAGAGATAGAGCATAGACTTTACGAACAAATGACAGTAGAACAGCCTTTTGTAGATGGTTTTTGAGCAAAATTGCTCAAAATGATGACTTTATCAGTTACGTTCTATGGACTGACAAATTGTATTTTGTGGATTGGATAATTCCATAGCAAAATTAAGTAATCTCTTGCAGATTTGTTAGATTTTATTTGGCACAAAATCTTTAAATATAGTATCAACAGGATGGCGCTCCTGCGCACAATTATAGAGATGACCATTTTGATAACAGAGTAATTGCTACTAATTCGCTCAATCAGTGGCCAGCCAGATCAGTAATCTTGACGCCTCTGGACTTTTATTTGTGGGGCACTTTAAAAAATAAAAAGTAAAGTGTATGACAGTAATTTCCATTATAATAATAATGCAGATGAACTGCGTGGCAGAGTGGTGGCGGCTTTTAACGGTGTAAATCGCAATACATTGCGATAAATTACTAACAATGCTGCAAAGCAGTGTCGATTGTGTAATTTACTGTATTTTCAAAATGTATTCTACATGCATTTGTTATTCACGGCTACTTGATTTAAAATAAGAATTTCCAATAATTTTCAGTTTAGGTGTAATTTTATTTTGACATCATTTTTAAATTTGCTTTATCAAAGTATCTAACTTTCATCTGGAACTCTTTTATTTCTGTAATAAATTACGGAAAAATTTGAGTTTCTGGTAAGCAGTGATATTCAGTTTTTTTGAAATAATTTGCTAACCACTCCGAATTTAAATTATTACATTGCCCATTTAACCAAATCTTTATCTTTAATAGTTAGAAATTCATGCATCCTACTCTATTTGAGAAACGCTGTATTTATAGTGGAACCAACGCGAAAAAAATGTTGGTTTAAAAGAAGACAGAGACCGAAATAAGCCGTAATTACATTCTGTCTCTCTTGTTCTTCGATGCTACAAACTAAGAACTGACAAATCGTAGATTTTAATTTCGAAAAATCAGATATTAATCTTTACAAAGATAATGTTTCAAATTTTATTATTAGAGTAAGGTAAAATACTTATCATAAATTAAATCGTAGCATCTCAATCAAAATAAAAAATAAATCTACACATCAAAAGTAAAATAAAGATGTCTAGTACGTCCGGCTGCGTGTTTTCAAACATAGGTACGGGTATAGATCATATCCACTAAAACATCGATTCTTAAACGTCTATAACATTCTAATTGTAGAGATTACAATTACGGTATGTTCTTAATATTCAAAAATGCAAAAAGTCGTCATGCTCGTACATGCACATGAATTTAGTAATAACTACCTGAAAAATCCATGAAAATAGGTCATGCCATTGAAAAAAATTAAAATTAAATTTTCACTATAAATTTTCTCTTTCAAAATATTATTTACGATACAAATCTGCATCTGTGGAACTAAATTAGTGTATGTATCGATATGGTTTTGTTTTTTTTGATTAAAAACATACAGCGTTTTGCTTTCGTGAGCTAGTGCAGTTTCATGTGCCAGGTTTTTGTACTCTGGTTATGGCATGGAATTGTTCGAAAGTGTAATTTTTTTTTGTAAATGAAAAATAAAATTATACTCTAACCTTAAAGAATAATATGAAGTTTCAATAAATGTAATAGGCTACTAGATAATCGATTATCACTTTGATTGATTCAAAAGTGTGTGGGGAGGTGGCAGACGATATGGTAACCGTCTGCAACTTTCTCCAAATCATTTTCATGAACCAAAATTATCATTTACATTGATTGCAGATGGTGGGTGAAAATTTTTGCTTTAATTTCGCTCTATCTGCTGCAAACCTTTATCGTTCGATTTTTAGATGAGCAATAATTATTCAGGAAGGTTAGCCAACTGTGAGAAACTATAAATAACTGGTGTGGATGTGTACATTTGTGCATTATTTTTTTTTTCAATTACCTGGCACAGTGGCATACGCAGAATGTCTCCGATGGTTGTAAGTACTTTTGTACATTCGCCTTTCAAACGGATTCGGCACTAAGTAGAAGATTCTTATTAATTATTTGATCATTTTTTTCATCTTTGGCATTTTACCTCATCTTTATACAACATTTAATGAATACTTTTTATTGAAAAATAACAAATTAAACATTTAGAAGTCTCATGCCACAAAACATGCAACTCAGAGGTAGATTTGACGGGGAAAAAATGTTACTAGTTCTGAAGCTGAAGGCATGCAGAAACTTCACGTTATCCATCTCAAAATGCATTTTAAATTACATGCTGTTCTTATCAATTTTGCAGTCATAATATTATGAGAAAGTACAAAAGGAAGAGGAATTATCAAAATAAATTTATACGTTCAGCACATGCGCAAACTAATGCTGAATTACTAGGAGAGTATGAACAATTTGATGTAAAATTTATGGAATTGGCAGGAATGTATGAAACGTATTTTTTGTTCAAATACATAATTAATAATTACGTTTTAAAATTTTGAATCAACATTTGATTTGAATGTGCAACAATTCACACATCAAAATAAAAATAAAATAAATAAAACAAGAAGCAAAATTATTAATAAAATCCCAAATTCTAAAGGTGAGGAACAAATATACGCGTGCAATTAAAACAAATGAGTGATGTGTGTACCAACAAACTTTTCTCAATTTTTATAAATTAATTTCTGTGGAATAATCTTATTCTTCGTACATTTTGGAACAAATTGAGAAACGCAGTTCTAAAAAAATCCCAACGGATATAATTCCCACTATAATCATCAAATGGGAATTATTCTTATGGGTTTTGGGTGTGTGGGGTGGAAAATGTGTTCTGTGAAGTGTAAAGTGAAAAAGGGATAAGGATGGATGCGATCGGCCTGTGGTAGTGTATACGGTTCTTACATGAGTCAGGCTGTGACTTCTCTTCTGCAACCATGAGCGAGGCCTGCTCTGTACCGGGTATTGGTTGTTCTAATGCATTCACACAGTTTAGCATACTCCTGGAACATAATTACGTTCGGCTGGAGTCCACAGACATAAAACTTCACGAAACAGAAATAACAAATACCAGATTGAGGTTAAGTCACGTCTTGAAGCTGCGCCTGCGCTGAAAACAATCGCACAAGATTCGAATTTGTGAAGAACTAAGATAGAATAAAATATATAACACAAAATAATAATTGTTTATTTGTCTTAAAGATTGTTTAAACTCTAGAATTTAATCACTTGTCTTCTGAACCAGAAATATTCCTTTTCATAATACCTGCATTGAAACAACGCATTTCAACGCCTGTTTTGTCAGTCGAAACAAGACAATTGCAGACAAATGCGAGTGAAGCCGGGCAGGAACAGGCTTGTTTCTGCCCGAGGGGAGAAACAAGCTTGTTTCTGCCCGCTGAATTAATTTTTTACATCGTTTTATCCCTGGCAGAGTCGCATTTGTTCATTGTCAATCTCTAAATGAAAATCATATAACCTTAGTTAATTTGACAGTTGTTGTATTCGGAACTGTAAATTAAATTAAAAAGACGATTAGTTTCAAGAAAAAAAGTATTAATATGACAATTTTAAGTACATCGCAACATCTTATTGATGAAGCACAAGCAGCTACTCGACTTGTTACCTGCAAAATCAAAAGAAAAATATTTACTTTGTTATGACAAATTTGTAAAGTGGAAAGTTTCAATGCAGGTATTAAGAAAAATACAGTGTGTGGCACGGGACAAAACACGATTTCAGCCGAGGGTGATGCCGGCCCTCGCTTCGCTCGGGCAAGCAACGCTCACCCTCAGCTGAAATCGTCTTGTTTCGTCCCTAGCCACACAATATACTATTGTATTAAATTTTTAATCTATACGAGTATAATATGCACTTATTATAATTAAAAATATAAAAATAAGTGATTATTGTTTATTATTACATTGTAACAGTAAAGTCAAGTATTATTCAGTTTTTTTTGATGAAAAATTATGTTGTATGGTCACTTGAAGAATGAGTATTTCATTTGTCATGTTTAATAACGATGACCGCTTCTATGTACAACTAGTGCATCTTGAAGATTCAATTTAGCAAAATCAAAAAACATATATAAATATATATTTCACCTTTAGGGATGGAATATACCATTCTAATTAATTAATTTCTAACAAAAGAACCATCGAAATCGGTCCACGTAGGAAATAATTGAAAAAAAAAAAGATCCCGACGAATTGAGAGCCTCCTCCTTCTTTGAAATCTGTGGAAAATACAGGAAGGAAGTCTTGAGATCATGCCAACATGTAACTTTCTGAATAGTCACTCTAATTCAATCAGCAGACCAGCTTCACTGAACAGATTGAGGGAACAGATTTTTCTTTAATCTGTTCATCGAAACTTGCTTTGAAATTTGTGAGAAACTGTGTATTTTTCAAGCTATACTTTGACTTTGACAGTAGGCTTGAAGGGTGAGTTATCAGAACGTAAAAAATGATTTAATAAGAAAGAAATTGTTAATTGTTAAATGGAGACAAAATTGACCTACTGTAATTCGTAAACAGTGAAATAAAGCTCCTACTCATTGTGGACATTTTTCAAAAAATGATTTGAAAAATTTTCAAGACTGCGGAAAACACTCGAAAGTGGGAGAGGCCCAATAATTGGAGATTTTGAGCATTGAAAATTTAAAATGTGATTAAAGAGCATAAAGGCACTCGAACTTGATATATGACAAATCATTAATTTAGGTTCAGTGAACTGGCAAGCCCGGATTCAGGTTCTGGTTGTGCATTAAAGTTTCTCTTGTTTTTGAGTTCCTGAAGAGAATTAATTTAAATAAACTTAATGAATACAATTATAATAATTTAATGTGGATGAAATGAGTTTCAAAACTGACTTTACTGTTATATATATTTTTAATAGATATTTTATAATTTATGAAATGTTTAAAGTTTAGTTTTATATGTCGTATTTTCTTCGGATTGTGATGAGTTTTCTTTTAATGCAGTCTTTTCAGTTTTTTCTGGAGGAACTTCAAGATTTGTGTCCCTGAAATTATAAACGTTACTTTTAAATTTTATTTAAAAGTTTTGTTAATTTAATGATTTAATTTATTGAAATAGTTAATTTTAGGTTAAAAAATTTGTTAGTATTTACATTTCACAATATTATTAGTACATACTTAAATAGAAAGTAAATACTCAAAATAACAAAAAAAAACCAATAAAAATAAATTAAGTAATGGTTAAATTAGCAAGTATTACGCGTTTTACTTCAAATATTAAATAAGCTGTGATTGGAAAGTTCAGTATTTCAATTAGATATATTAGTCACAATTTAATAATTCATTAGTTTATGACCTACAAAATGAAGAAACACAAGAAATAAGAGAAGAATGCATAAATACACAGTTGAAGCAAACACGATGACGAATGGCGATGATTTGATTGACTCTGACCATAGTGAAGTTGGTCCGGACCCCGATGACACACGAGGCACGACGCGGATTGGTCCTGGTACCGCGACGCGAAAAGTCGGAGGATAGGAGCGAGGGATAATGATTTGATTGATATTGAAGCATCAGAGCGATCGCGAGGCTGGCCCGAAGACTGTCTTGAAGCAACGGTCAGCTAAATCATATCACATACAGTAACGTTGTCCTCTACGCTCAAAAGATACTAGATTTGTTTAATGCTCTGCTTCTTACAGACATCGAATGTTAAATGTGATGTCAACTAGCTTATTTAGGAGATTATTGAATAGTATATGAATGAGACAGCAGGAATATATCGAATACGCAAGTGAAATTAAATAATTCTTTCACAAAAATATATTTCAAATAATACTGTCACTTATCATTGAGACAACGTAAGATAATATACAGACGCACAAGCGAAGCGAAATGCATAAATAAAACTATCGATTTTTCAAACCGCCATAACTCGGTTGATTTTGATAAAAAACGGATGAATCTTTGAGTTTTGGAGAGTTTGAAGCTTTCTTTTTCAGGGCATGTAAGTTAATCTGACGTCAAGTTCATCGCTCTCCATACCACACTCCTCAAAAAAAAAGTTGTTGATGTCAAATTTTTTTTTCTTTGTTTAATTCATAACTTTGCGCCAAATTGTCGCAGACACTTGATTTTTTGCGCAATTTGAACAAAAATAAATAAACTTGATTTGCTAGTCCATGAGTTGAGTCCACGATTTTTTTTACACCCGGTACAAGTTCTCAAAATTTGACATTTTTTGACATCAAGAACATTTTTTCTTCTGGAGGGTGTGGTAAGGGGTGCGATGAACTTGACGTCGGATTAACTTACATGTTCTGAAACAGAAAGCTTCAAACTTTCCAAAACTCAAAGATTTATCCATTTCAAATCAAAATCAACCGAGCTATGGCGGTTTGAAAAATAGTTTTGGTGCATTTTTTAATCTCCTAGATAAACTTGTTTTTATTTTGAAAGATTGAAACGATTCTTGCTCAAAATACTTGATTTGGAAAATAATGTCAATAAAATTGAGTGATGTAGTGGGAAATCATCGAAAGTTCCGTGGAAAAGATATCTACGCCTATGTCCTGTATAGGAATCATCTCAGACAACGTTACTGTGTCAACATGCACTACCTGATAATCATTAGCTCACTATATGTCAATATTCTAGATGTCAGTAAGAAAATATGCCGTAATGTAACAGTATTAAATATAGGCCAAGAACCAGAGCCTCCAAACAAGTCGGGGCCCGGGCCGACACGCAACAGAGCAGAGCACTATCGGAGCTGCTTCCGGACTAGACATTCACGTCCTCGTTAGAACGTCTATTACCGGAAGTCATCATGTTGACCATGAATGATGAACACTACAATACGGGGAGCCCAAATCACATACCCATAAGAAAGACATTTTAAAATTTTAAAAAAGAATGAGATTTGGGCTTCTCGGAGAAAACGCAAAGAAGTCAGTATGACATGAACAGCAAATCACATGACAAAAGCAAAAAATGCAACACTCAGAAAACAATTATTACATCAGTTACTCTTTAAATAATTTTTTGAAGAATTTAATTTTATTACATGCATTTTCGTTTAAAAAATGATGAATTTCTGCCAAATTTTTTGTGTTGCTATTTACGGTTTTAAATTTACTTTCATGTCCGGAGAAACAAAATGACATGCGCATGCGCACAAGTTGAACACTTGAGGTTAGTAAGCATGCGTGCAAACTTACCCATAAAGTCTGCTGTCCCGTAAGCTAGCCCTTTACACAATAAAATGATAGAAGCATTAGTTATTTTATGTTTAGTAGCGACTGTTGTTCTATGAAATGAATTATGAACTAAATGTATGCAAGCAATCTATAGCTTATTGCCAAATTAATCTTTGAGAAGTAAATTTAGTATTTTTCTGTTAGTTGTGGATGTACTTACATATCACTGAAATGGCATGAAATGATATAAATTCAGATTTTTAATGATATTTTTGGCTGAATTTGTAAAGAAGTCTTGTTATGTTTCATAATAAGACTTATCCACTCATCCAAACTAATAACTACCAAAGAAAAGTCGATAGTATATTAAAACAATCTTCAATCATTTTTGATAATTTGATTTTTATTTTATCTAGAAGTGATGAGATTGAATTCTGCTTTTTTGCACACGTGTTTACTGTACGGCATACTCTCTAACAAAGCGCATGCGCGCATCATATACGCAACCTAGGAGTGTATAAGTATACGTGACCGCATTGATCAATTTTTGGTTTTCATGCTACCGTATTCAAAAGTTGCAAGAAGAATCATTGAAATTGATTTCATAGTTAATGGTATTACATAAGTTTTCAATCAGTGCTTACATTATTCTACAATTGTTATTTTCGAAGATATGAACTTTGAACTGTGACAGATTTTTGTTGCATCATTTTCTTGTTTTGAAATTTGATCATTGTCTTCCCATGCCTTCTTTCAAAAAAAATCTGCTGTGGCCACACTGTACTTCCCTAACCATGAATTTCATTGCCAGTTTCATAAATTTAGAGTGTCGTATCATTTAATTGCATATTTCAAAATGACAGCTGTTATTGTCAAATTAATATTTCATTTTGAAATGACCATAAGTTGCTTCAATTAATCCCAAACTTGGCATAATCTGGTTGAAACATAAAAGAAACAATTGACAGTCGGAAAAATTATTTATTTCAGATTTCTACTAATCTTTCCGAGCGCTTTAAATTGATACTAAATTATAGATCTATTAGAAGTGACATTCCTTGTCAGCGGTTTTGATTTACGGCACTCTGTTCCGCTGACCTTATACATTTTAATCTGTTGCAGGCTGACGCGGGAAGCTCAAAATGATTGTTTAATAAACATTTCCATCATAAAAAAAATAGCAATTGACAGCAGCTCATATTATCTTTACAATAAAATAATGACTAAGATAATATTAAAAGGAGCATGTATTCATAAGTGTATCACATGCACATGGAGTGCAAAGAACGTTCCGAATACTCTGATACAAAGCATTTTGCATCGAATATCAACGAAGTTTCGTGAAAGTCGCCGATTGGGCATTAAAATCTGTTTGATGAATTATCTCTTTTTACAACCGAGCTTCTTTTGTCTGACTGACGCTTCTGCAAGAAATTAAGCTAGGCATAATTTGAATAACTTGTAAAAACAATTGACCATCATTTAAAAATAATTTTTGACACTTTTACTAAAATTCTTTTGGCACGAGCTTTAATTTGATACCAAGCAATAAATAAATTACTTATTTAAAAAAATTAATTGACGAACGTTTGCATGTGATGTCTAAATACGAGTAATAGTAATACTTACTATTATTTAATTTTTTTGCATGTTTCGAATAATAATTTAAATATTAATAATAACAAATTAGCCACTAATAATTTTGGAAAATGTTTCAGGTAAATTTTGTTCCAAATTATTTGAGGATCAATTTCAGTTATTTCATATTCTCATCTAATATTCAAATATTCAAAATTTAAAAGCAAATACGTCGCAAAATGGAATGATTGAAGACTGTTAAATGATTGTAATGATTGAAATATGATAAAAATACAAAAAGAAAGTAACTTCAGTGACATACCTTCCATTGGTGTGACGGAACAATGCAAGAATTTCCTCGAAGGTTTTATTCTTGGTTTCCGGAACTTTCTTATACGTGAAGATCCAGAAGATCGCTAGAAGAACGCTGAACGGAAGGAAAGTATAATTATCTAGAGCACTCTGGAAAAGAAAATTACTTATTAGTTATTGTCTCCTATGATTATTTTTAATTTATTAGGATCACCAAGCATTGTTTGCAAATATCTTTCAACAGAAAAAAGTTTACAGTTTATTTATTTTTATTACAGCTGTAATCTTCAGCATTTAGAACAGTCTGCCATTTGTTTGAACGTAAGGCAATTTTGCAAAATCGACTGAACGCTTATTGGCAGACGGTCTACAGTAAAACGAATTCAGGTAAACTTATAAATTATTGGGTACCTTGGAACAATTTTTTACAATAAGCTTTTAATCGATTTGGAAACTTGTTTTATGTTAAGTTGTTCAGAGAAGCTATTTTTTGTTGCTAATTAAAATCTATTTTTCAATATCTATCAACAACTAGCAAGGATTTTTAAGTGCAAATATCTTAAGCTTATAGCCCTTTAAATGGCAGCATGCTAAATTTTTATATTGGTTGTTAGGATAACAATACTCTAAAAAAGTTTGCATGTCAATATGACATTCTGAAAAAGAAAAATGTGCCTAAAAGTGAGTTGAACTCACGTAATTAAAAAAGAATAATAAAAAATTTAAATACAATGTTATAATTAAAATTAAAAATTAGGAAATAATTCCGCTCAAATTTATGTAAGTAAGTTACTTTTTAATATCACTTTTAATTTTTTCGCCAGTTGACCCACTATTAAGAATGAAATGCACCACGCCCACATAAGTGACAGGTGGACAGCCAATTTATCTAATTATTAAAACTTTTTTCTTTAGAAAGAAGAATTTATGCAATATGCTAAAAATATGCTAATTAGCAAAAAATTGTAACAAATTAAATTGATTTTCGAATAAAGTTATGAAACATTTTTGAGTCTTTCTGTCGTCATTATATTGTTTCCGCACCCTTCCTCAACCAACACCCCCAATAAATTTTTTTTTAATCGCTGGTTCAGTCAGTAACTAATAATTTTAATCAGGAGGGCAGATATAATTATAATTTCTGTTATGATTTCGAGTTTTTAACACTATTATTGTGTGGAGTGAAAAAGGCTGTATTCTGTCTTCAGTATATTACTCCTACATCCTCCCTCAGTCAACACTCACAGTCTCAATTTTTTTGAACTGCTGGTTCAGTTAGCTATTTACCATATATCTCAGAAGAACAAATAGGATTATTGTATTTATTGTGGTTATGTTTTGATCACTATAATTGTGTGGAGGAGAACGAAGACGTTATTCTGGCTTCAGTGTATTATTTTTACATTCCCGCTGGTTTTTGAACACTATAATTGTTTAGAAGAAAAAAAGGCGTTATTCTGTGTTCAGTATATTATTCCTACATCCTCTCTCAGTCAACAGTAATAATTTTTTTATCTCTGGTAGTCAGCAATTTATTTCAAAAGGACAAATAGGATTATTGTATCGATTGCGATTGGGTTTTGTATCCTCTAATTGTGTTAAGGCGAACGAAGATGTCATGGTGTCTTCAGTATTTTATTTCTACATTCTCCCTCAGTCAATGTCCTCAATTTAACATTTTTTGAATCGCTGGTTTAGTTATAATAAATAATAATTTTAGTTAGGAAGACATATGTTTTTATTTTTAGTTTTGAACACTATTATTGTGTGGAGCGAAAAGAAGAGACATTCCATCTTCAGTATATTATTTCTACATCCTTCTTCAGTCACTACTCACAGTTTCAATAGTTTTGAATCGCTAGTTTAGTCAATAACTAATAATTTTAATCAGGAGAGCAAATAGGATTATTATATCTGTTATGATTTTCAGTTTTGAACCCTTTAATTGGGTGGAGAGAGAAGGGGCGCCATTCTGCCATCAGTGTATTATTCCTACATCCTCCTTCAGTCAACACTCACAGTTTCAATTTGTTTAAATCGCTTTGATTGATCATTTATCTTATTAGGACAAATAGGATTATTGTATTTATTGTAGTTGAGTTTTAAATATTATAATTGTGTGAGACAGAACGCAAACGTCATTTTGTCTTCAGTACATTATTTCTACATCCTCCCTCAGTCAACACCGACAATTTCAAGTTTTTTGAATCGCTGGATCAGTCTATATATAGTAATTTTAGTCAGAGAGCAGATAGGATTATTATATCTTATGATTTTGAGTTATGAGCACTATAATTGTGTTGTAGGAGGAAGGGCGTCATTCTGTCTTCAGTAGATTATTCCTCAATCTTTCTTCAGTCAATACTTATAGATTCAATTTTATTGAATTGCTGGTTTAGTCAACAATTGATCATTAATCTCAAAAGGACAAATAGGATTATTGTATATATTGTAATTGAGTTATGAACACTTTAATTACGTAGAAGAAAACGATGACGTGATTTTATCATCAGTATATTATTCCTACATCCTCCTTCAGTTGGCACCAGTGCCGGATTGAGATTTATTTGAGTCCTTGGGCACATAATTCAATGTGGCCCCTGAGCTGGTGAGAATTAATGAAATGCTTGGAAAACTCTCAAAGTCAGATGCCTCTGAAGCAGGAGGCTTTATTTTCATAATGAAATCATGAATCAAAATTACTATTCCATGATAATCGAGCTGATCAAAATAGGATACATTTTAATCATTCTGAGTTTCTCAATAATCAGTGAATTTTAGTTAAAAATTAAATATTGAAATGTTTCACACTCTAAATTTGGAAATATGTGAATGGTACCATTTTTAGAATTATTAATTAATTAAAATAAGATTAGTTCAATATGTAACCACAATTACGAATATGACACTTCGAAAAATGAACCGGTTAGGCCCCTTTCACGCAGAGTTTAGTATAAATACTCACAAATCTAACCAGAAGTTATCAGTTAACCATTCAGTTTTCAAATTGAGCAGTGCAGTTCAGTAGCCAGTATGAGCAAATTAGCTATCGTACGTTTTTCTCTGTACTTTTTGATTAATTGAAAAATTGTGTCTTATTAAATGAAATTTCTGGATACTTGTATATATACAAACACTCGATTTGTTTGTAATTGAAATATTCATTACAGATCTATCAATAATAACGGCATCGTATGTTACTCATTTTTTAATATCGGGTTTCGTTTTGCAGGTTTTAAGTGTGTGCGCATTTGTGGCTGCTGTTTATGCCCAAGGAGGTGGCGGTGGTGGCGGTGGACATGGACATCACCATGAAGCCTCTAGTTACGGAGTTGGTGATTTCCACTCACACTTTGACAAGCCCAAAGAAATTGTCTACCATGTGAGTTTTTTTTTCAAGCATTTCTTTCGTGTAATCTATTGAAGTTTTATTTCACTGAAAATAATGTATGAGCTTAACAATACTATTTTTTTCTTTCTTTAGGACCATCCTAAATACCACTTCGAATACAAAATTGCTGACCCTAAACACCACGACTTCCACAACCAACACGAAATCCGTGATGGACACAAAGTTAAGGGAGCTTACAGCCTTTTGGAGCCCGATGGTAAGACTGTGCGCATCGTAGAATACGAAGCCGACAAGAAAGAAGGTTTCAGAGCTCAAGTCAAACACACCGTCCACCACTAAGTCACTGTCTAACGCCATAATATATTGATGATTTGATTGTTTTTGTTTATGTTGATTTTGATTGAAGATGTAGTTGTTGTTGTAGAATAAAGTTTATATTTTGATATAAAAAGAAGAATATATTTTTTCCCTCTAAAAAGCCTACTCCTGTTAATATGAGATACTAAAAGAAGCTTTTTGATCAAAATTTAATTTTTTATATATTTTTATCATTTTAAATCCATTAATACCCTTACGGGTGTCAGGATTGACTATTAATTATAGTTCATATTGTTCACGAAGTCTTTCCACTCTTTTCGATTTTTTGCCATTCTCTTTGCCTCTTGGGTGCTGATATTGTTCCTTCTCAGTATTTCTTCCATTATATTCTGCTATGTTTTGGCTGGTCTTCCTCTTCTTTTTTCTTCCACTATTTTGGAGTTCCATACTTGTTTGGTTTGTCGAGTTTCCGGAATTCTTATTAGGTGACCGTACCATGCAGCTTGTTTCTTTTCAATGGTGGTTTGTATATTTTCAATTTGTAGGCTAGCTCTTACATGTTCATTTCTGATTTTGTCTATCCTTGTAGTCCCTTCTAGTCTTCTTAGGAATCTCATTTCACTCGCTTGTATTTTACTCTTAAGTCTATTATTCATCTTCCATGACTCACTTCCATATATTGATGTTGGTTTATACATTGTTTTGTAAAGTGTCACCTTAGTTCCCTTAGATATCTGTTTATTGTTCAATATTGTTTTGTTTATTGAGTAATAGCTTATATTTGCATTGAGTATTCTTTGGTTTATTTCTTCTTTAATTCCTCCTCTATTACGTATAACAGCTTCAAGGTATGTGAATGTTTCCACTTGCCCCATCTCTTTCTCGTTCATTGTTACGTTTGCTTCTATGTCTTTTTTTGCTATTACCATTAGTTTTGTTTTTTCTATGTTCACTTTCATGTTGTGCTTTGTGAGTTCTTCATTCCACACGTTCAGGTTGTGTTGCATGTCGTTTTCGTTTTTTGCTAGAATTGCCAGATCATCCGCAAAAGCGCATTCTGCTATTGATATCCTGGCTACTTTATGGTAGCCAACATCTACTTTCTTTATTTTGCTCTTAATGTTGTCTAGGAAAATTATAAATAGTATAGGACTCAAGGCTCCTCCTAGCCTAAGTCCTTGTGTTGTAATAAATTCTGTTGAGGTCTCATTTCCTGTTCTTATATAATTTGAGGTATTACTATATATACTCTTTACTGCATTTATAAGCTCCTCACTTATTCCTCTCTTCCTTAATATTTCCCACATTTTTTTTCTAGGGACTCTATCGAAGGCTTTTTCTAGGTCGACAAATGTTACGTATAGCCTTTTATTTTGTTTCATCACTATTTCTGTCAGTGTTCTGATAGTAAAGATATGATCTTGGGTTGAGTGTCTCTTCTTGAAGCAACTTTGCAAATATATCCGCCTTTTCCCAGTCTGTTGGAATTTTTCCTGTTTTACATATTTGGTTAAGCATGATTAATAATATTTGCTCTCCATGTTCCCCTATATACTTCAGCTGTTCTGTCTTTATCATGTCGTGACCTGGAGCTTTACCGTTTCTGAGTTTCTGTAATATTGTCTTCATTTTGTCATACGTGATATTTTCTGTTTCGTTATTGATTTCGTTGTTTGATTCTTGATGATCTCTTGCGTCCATGACTTGATCTCCCTCTAATAGCTCTTGGAAGTGTTCTTTTCATCTTTCTATTATTAACTTATATTCTTTTAATATGTTTCGCTGTTTATCTTGTATTTGTTTTAGTATAACTTGTTTTTGTTTTTTGCATGTTTTCAATGTTTTGTAGAATAGTTTCTGATTTTTCTTGTAGTTTATTTCCATTGTTTTTCCGAATTCTTCCCATGCGCTTAACTTGGATTGTTTTATAGTTTGTTTTACTTTTGTTCTTTGTATTTTATACTCTTTGTAGTCTTCTTCCTTTTTGTGCTCAAATATTCCTTCCATTTTTGTTTTTTCATTTTAATTACTTCTTTAACTTCTTTATTCCACCAGTGTGTCTGTGTAATGTTTCTTTTGTTTTTATTAGTTCCGCATGTTTCTTTTGTTGCCTCTTGTATTATTTTCTTGAACGTTTTCCACATTTCTTCTATAATTTCTTGATTTGGAATTGGTGTTTTCATAATCAATTCGCCAATTTTATCTTGGTATTTCCTTCTTATTTCTACATTGTTCAGTTTATCTGTCCTTAATTTAACCGTGTTTATTTCTTTCCCTATTTCTTTTTTTGTTTGGATTTCTTCTTGTTTTATTCTCATTTTCGCTATTGTTAGGAAATGATATATTTACAAATCCTTAAAATATCTAGTAATAACATTTGTTTGAAATATTTTTTGATATGTCTAAAAAGTGTTGTTATTCCAATTGAATTACAACACTGTAACATTAATTCAAAACAAACTTTTTGATCTTGTTATTCAAAAATATTTCTATTTAAAAAAAAAAATATCAACTGTTTCATCTTGAAAAGTTTCTGTCACATTTATCATTTGTGTGCGTATTTTGCATAATTTGTGTATAAAATGCAATTATGAAAACGCTGAAATTCTTGGAATACTTTTTGTTTTTGAAGAGGCAAGACGTATGCACAAGAAGCTCGTAGAATAAGAAGATATCCAAATCGTCAGCAATCAAGTTGCAGCATTTGCAGAAGAATATGTTGACATTTGTCTGAGATTGGAAGCTTTCACCCAACAATTAGTAGGGATTCCAATACATTACGTCAAATCCCTACATTTGAAGTAGATGTTTTAAATATTATTAAAGATGAGCCGTCGTCCATCGACGAGCACAAGAGTAATAGCAAATAGATTAAATGTGAATCACGTGATAGTTTGGCATGTTCTGAAAAAACAAGATTTCCGTCTATTTTATAGATCGAAAAGTACAAGTTTTGGAACTTGAAAATTTCCAACCAAGATTGTTGTTTTTTCGTTGGTTTCTTGAGCGTTGCAATCTTCAGAGGCGTTTTGGAGAGTTTATTTTAACTACAGACGATGCTTGTTTCACAAGGTACAGAGTATTTAATTCTCGCATAATCAACTGTTAATAATCAAGATTTTTCAGTAAATGTATTGTAATGTTTATTGCTTGACGAAATCAGTTTTCAATCAAATAAAAGTCATTATTTAATAATCTAATGCCCGGTTTAATAAAGAGCAGAGTAATTTATTCCCATAGTAAATAAAATTTATTCAATTTTGACGTTTTAAAGCTACATTATTAAATCCATAGCAACAGTCATAAGTAAATCTTTATTCACTAGTGATTTAAAATGAACTATGAGTGATTTAAAAAAATTTTAATTCACTGTTGGAATTCCTTTTAATAAAAATATTTCGATTTTTGAAGAATAATTTTCCCAACTGCAGCGGCTGCTTCGTTCAAAATGGTATCAGGGACGAGAACATTGTTTTAATCACTTTCTTCCATCATTTTAGACAATACTTTTCACAATTCTACCGCTTCAATTCAAAATTCACAAAACTGACAGTTTACTGACAGTCATACTTCCGAATGTTTGAAAAACAAACACTCGTCGCGATATCAACGAAGCTTCCTTGCAACTGCAATTTAATTTTTTTGAATTTTGTTCCTCAGTTTCATGTTCCAGAAATTTATGCAAAATTGAATAAAATTATGTATACAAACACGTGAATTAAACCTCTTTATTTGCTCAAAGAATTAAACCACTCGCGCTAATCGCGCTCGTGATTTTGAACTTTCTTCTCGCAAATAAACAAAGGTTTAATTCACTTGTTGTATAAACAACTATTATTCTATTAGATGACAGTCGATTATTTGACAGCAATGATTTTGTTGTCATAAGAAAATACTAACTGATTAGAATTTGTTTGATAAAATAAGTTTACTTTAGGAGTAAATTTACTTGATCTTTTGTACCGGCCATAAATGAAATAAAAGTTTTATTCTACTTATGTCACTAATAACACTATATTTATATATTAATCACTTAATTCTAATTTAAACAAGGTCACAGATATTTATATTTCACTATTTATATGCACTGGTCACTTCATTATTTATTTCACACTAATACTCTTATTACTGTCACTGTTTATTATTTATTTCCACTGCTACTATTATTACTGTACTGTACTACACGTCTTTGGCTTTGCCTTATATAGAGAAACACTGTCCTTCTCGAATTTTCGATTTTCGCGACTCTTTCCATTTCTAGAAATCACTAGAGGCTTCCATTGAGAAGGGTGATGGGCTGCGACGCGGTGCGGCGTAAGCGGCCGAAGAAGCTCCGCCCCATACTACGTCGTCTTTACGAGCTCCCCCCCCTTACTCTCGCACGTCACAGTATGATGGGCTGAAATCGTGCATTCTCCCAAACCGATTGAATAACGTTCTGCCAGAGCTTCTTGATGACTTACCGCAAAACATCGGACGAAGTCTTTGGTTTCAACATGATGAAGCATCGGCTCAGACAACTCCAGAAGTCATAGCTCTACTAAATAAAGAATATCCGAATAAGTGGATAGGAAAAGGTTCAGCGTGGCCAACCCCGAGCCTCGAACTAATTCTCCTAGATTTATTTTTTTGAAGTCAGAGAAAGATCTCTGTTTATGAAACACCAGTAAACACCGAATTAGAACTGGTGACTAGAATAGTAGCTGCAGCAGAAGATATAAAAGACAAGTAGGCAGCTCTTATAAGTGTCTCTCAATTTTCAGCGATGTTGCTCATTTTAATCTTGATAGCTTCGTTAATTTTGAGAATTGTTGCATTTGGAACTTAGTGGAGTGCCTGAAGATTTAGACCTCGGACTTTTGTTACAGTGAATGAATTCATATGGTTGAGGTAGGATATTGTTCTTCATACTATAAACAGCAAAGTTTACCAAATTTTTTTTTGTGCTTTTGTTTCTTCAATGGTTTAAACAAAAATCAAAGCAAACAATTATATTTGAGCATATAATTTAATTTTGAATGATATTTTTTTATGTATATATTGAATTCAACCTGCATATACATAGAAGAACATCTTCCTAATATACCTGAGTGTATTACAGGTCGTAGAGATCTTGAACAGTTAGTAAAATGTGGAGCAAAGGACGGTAGCGGTAGCTGCAATGTACAACTAATAGTCTATTTTGTAACATGATTCATATACTCTGACAAGCGTAAGCAATCTCTTGAGATTTTTTTTCTGCAGATATAAATAGCCTGATCGAATTGTATCTATCTTCCTCTCACAAATGGTATGATAGGGACAATTGTATTATGGCGTTTATCTACCGATCTCAAATCTTATGAAAACCGAACTTATCCGATAGGACTCCTTACGCTTATCAGAGTGTGAACGAAGACACAAGCTTTTTAGACACGAGCAAAGCCAGTGTTCAGATGAACGCGTGTCTACGAAGTTTATAAAACAAGCTATATACATTTTTTTTCACAAGCGCAAATTAGGACAGCAAAAATATATTTGAAAAAAAAATATTCTGAGAGAAATTTCAGATACTAACGTTGAAAATTATTAAAGGTGGCTTCAGCTCGTGCCTAATGAGCCTGTGCCAACTTCAGAACGTGTTCAAAATGATTGACGCCACGGGTTTACCAAGATATGTTCAAAATATTATTGAGCGCCATGGAAACCAGTTGGTTAGACGTCATTTTAAATACGGTTGTGAGAGAACGGATTTCTAAAATGCCCTAGAATGTTTTAGGACACTGCAAAACATTATCAAATGTTCCAGAATATTTAGGAACGTCTCTGAATGCCATAAAATCTTCCAGGATATTTCAAAACACTCTTTAATATTGCAGTGCTTTATGTATTGACTTTATATGCTTTAGAATGTTCTTAGACGCTCCAGAATGTTTATGGATACTCCAGAGTGTTTCACAACGTTATAAAATATTCCAGAACGCTTCAGAACATCATGCAATGTTACATTGCGTATCAAAATACTCTGAAACATTTTAAAACACGACAGAATGTTACACAATGATTTAAAATACTTTCTCCAACACTGTTTTGGAATTTGCATATTCCATAACCAAAAATTAAGTTGGAACGAATGACATTCCAAAAAACCGTTTAGAATGATTCCGTATGCCGTTCAGAATGATTCCGTAAGCCTTTTGAATCATTTCGGCGAATCAGAAGCTGTTAGTTTGGCTACTACCATGGTTACTTCCTAACAATTCAAGTATTCATATCTGGATTTGACGTTTGACATTTAATAATTTTTTAAGTTTCCTCTGAAATATTGGTGGGTCTCCAAAACCTTGTTAGAGAAAGTATAGTCTACAACATGTTTGGAATGGCCTATTCCACACTCGCGAACCGTAATCCTCGCCTTCGGCTCGGTTTACAAACTTTTCGCTCATTCAGAATATAGGCCATTCCAATACTTATTGTAGAATATACTATTCTGCTCTAAAATGCAGCAAAACGTTACAGGATAATTTTAAATATTTGAGAACGCTTCAGAATACCATATTTCAGAACGTTCCATAACATTAATAAATATTCAAAAATGTTACAGTATTCCTATATGCTTTAGAATGGTCTAGAACGCACCAGAATGATTAGGAACATTCCAGATTATTCTAAAACGTTATAGAATGTTCCAGAATGCTTTTATACGTCGTACAATCTTCCAGAACGTACCAGAACAATCTCGGACACATCGGATTATTCTACAATGTTTCAAAATGTTTTAGGATATTTTAAAATGCTACAGAATATTGTAGAACATTCCATAACTTTATAAAATGTTCTAGAATTTTTGAGAACGGCTCAGAATGGCGTACAATCCTCCAGGACATTTCAGTTCACTTTAAAACGTACCAAAGCACTCTGAAACATTCCAGGACACATTGTTCAAAAATGCTTTAGGATGTTCTTAAATGCTGCAGTATGTCTTACATTACTCCAAAACGTTATAAAATGTTTCAGAATATTTCAGAACGTTTCAAAATGCCATAAAATCTTTCAGGACGTCCCAAAACACTCAAGAACATTCCAGAACGTTATACGGTGATTCTATATACTTTAAAATGCTACAGAACAGTTTATTTTAACAGAACGTGCATCCAGATTCTCATAAACTTCAACATTGTGACCAACATTATCTTCATTCCATTACTATCTGTAGAGTTGAACTTCGGAAATTCTAATATATTCAATTTTAACAAAATGTTCTATCAATAATTTTCTTTTTCATTCAATTTTCCTTGACTTACTTCTTTTTCCCTATCACTATCTTCATATAAATAGATGCGTTAACTTAATTTGGATACACAAAAATATTCTACAACCTAATACGTATTATACTATATTTGAATTCTTGCAATTATCATTTTTTTTTTTTTTAATCAAGAACACAATTTTTTAATAGGTAAACATTTTTGTATATACTATTAGCAGAACATTCCATTTTGAATCTTTGAAATTCATCCACTGTAACTTGAATCCAAAGTTTTCGTGTTTTCAATGCTCCAGTCACTCCACTAACTCAGAAAATCTACGAGTGATTGTTGAGAAACAAATGCATCTATAAAGTGTCACTGTTTAGTGCAAATTTTGGGTTGGAGGCATCATTGTACTGTTCTTCTTTGAAAAAACAGCTGATCAGGCAAAAATATTTAATGGTACTTCCTATCGCGACATGATAATCAAGTATTTTGTGCCAGCATTGTAAGGTGAACGACATATAGTTTTGGAAATTGAGTGCTTTATCAACGAAACTTGCTATATGTAATAATATAATATTTTGTACATAACTCTTGTACTGTATACTTTATGATTCAATAAAAAACTTATTATTTTTAATTTAAAACATGTTTTCTATCAAAATTAGTTTTTGCGTGAGTTTTGAAACATTTTCATATTATAATTTCATATTATTATTATTGAATAATTCCATTATAATTCATATCTTCGTATGCGAGTATTAATAAGTGTTTAAATGTTTCCCTTCTGAAATGTCAAATTTAAATTCTTGTCTATCCCGCCGTAATCACTGACCTTTTACTCCAAAACAAAATTAGACCAGACAAAGATAACTAGTACCGTTGTTTTCAATATATCTTGATTCGAAATTTTTAATCGGTCGCCATTTTTTCATTTGATGAAACAGAAAATAATTGTAAGTACAAATGTTCCACAGAACAAAAGGCAAATGCTGAAAGTTTTTGTATTTTCCAAATATTCCTTGAAATAAAGGAGTAATAACAATTTTTTGAAAAACAAAAGAACGCCAATACATTCGCCGTTCTAAGACCAAAACAGAGATATTATGCTCTATACTTTGAAAAATGTTATTTTATGCCTAATCCGTATAATATTGATAATGCTTCAATCAGTTCAGAATAGTTTCGACTTTCTTAAAAATAATATCAGTAACATTTCCTATATTTGATTATGTAACAATTCTGCATGAATTGTTATTCAAATGATTCTGTACCATGTATGAATGTATATTTAAATAATTTGGAGTAGACAAATAAAAGTGAACTTTCCTTGTGATCATGTACGGTAATTTTGAATAAATTATACTGATTTTAATCTCATTATTTACAAATTATAGAAACTACTATTAGATATTCTGTTGAAGATTAGCCTCCACGGTAATTTGGGAATCCATGCCAACTACACTTTTGGATCATATCATAAATGCTGATATATTAATGTCCTTCCAAAGGATTTGAAACCACAAATTGAACGGATGTATTTTCCAACAAGATGATGCCGCTTGTCATGCGGCTGGAATCGTGGGAGATTTGATGCTGTAGCATAACATAAAGAAGAAATGTTTAAAAGAGTTACATATTTGTCACCAGAAAATTGGAGCAACTCTATTCCAAATAATTGATGACCATTGTCAAACAAGCCGTAATAAAAAGCAGCTCCCCAATATAAAAAATTAATAATAAGAGTGAATAAAAATAGATAATTATGCTTCAAAATTAATTGTTGCTGATTTCTAAATAATGAAACATGTTGAACAACTGGACCGTGATAGATTTTTTCCAAAATTTAATTTGAAGGAAAGGGGCATTATTGAAATAAGTATTTATTATGTAAGAAGGTATACTAATCAACTTGTTTCTTAAAACATAATTATCTTGTAGCAATGCTTTAATTCATGTTCTATTTCGTAAAACTGTCATTGCTGTTAATAGATCGAAACAACATATTCGAGATTATACCTTGAAACAACAAATAATAAACGAGGTCTAGTACAGGAATGCCCGATTAATAACTGAAATGTGATTTTGTTAGTTGAACTTTAAGTGATCTGTTTGGGGAAAAGTCAGGATTTGAAAAATTCACCAGGAACCTTAGAAAACCTATTCGTGCGTAAACAATAATCGCCTTAAATTAAAAATACGCATAACTCCCAGTTTCACTTTTCATATACTCAAGACAAGTTACGTGATTTACACATTTATCTAATTACGCACGCATAAGCTCCTTAAACGACAAAAACAGAGAAAAATATATTGAACTAGGAAACACGTCTATTGTGCAGCCAAGATCAAGGGAAAGTAGCATACATATCATATGTATACGGGTGATCCAACAAATTTTATTTGATGGGGCTTAACCTCATTTTCATTGATTCTAAATTTCATCTCTTCCTTAGGAGGACTTAAAACCAACGCCAACGACAATTCCAACTTCGTAATTTCATACTATAGAAGTGACGGAACTAGATTTGAAGTTTGCGTTGGTGATAGTCAAAGAGTCACACTATCTTCAAAAGAATACTGTTTTCAACCTCCGTGATGATTTGAGGAACCATGTGAACTAATCACGCTTTGTAGATGACATCATGAACACTGATAATAGATTCAAAATAACAAATTCAAGGAATTTCGGGATTTAATTGATTTTTCACACACACAGCTATTTTTCACTTTACTTGCCACGTTTTCACCTTGTTGCCATGTGGGTTGCCAGTCAACTGGTGCAGGTCCATGTTACAACAATTAGCCGGTGTCAGGTAGCTACATTGAGGCTAAGTTAATTTGATTCCCTACTTGGGGTAACCAGAGTGAATACCGATCCAGTAAAGTCGTGAAAAAATGTAATGACCTGAATGAGATTCGAACACACGACCTCTGCGACCAGAGGCTAGTACTCTATCACTGTGCTATCTTGCAGTCGCAAATATAGTAATATTAAATAAATATTTCCATAAAATGATCGTGCAAGATTGAATGTTTAAAAACAATATTCTATTATTAAAATTGATGTCTAGTTGTCTTGCCGATCGAAATCTTGTAGTATTTCATAAGGAAGAAGCTCTAATAAGAACCCAAAAAAAATGTTGTTACGTGCTCGTCTTCAAAAAACTAGGAGCAATTTTCCAATTTTATTTCAAAAAATTATCGATAATGGTTGACATCATGTTTTAGTTTAAAATAAAGAGTTCCTAGAGACTTGAACAAAAAATATGCTGTGGCCATCACAGTACTTCCTTGACCATGAATTTTATGCCCAATTTCAATGTCATTTGTTCTCCGATTTTATACCGCATACCTTTTTAAGGGCTAAAAAGTTACCCTTTGATAAGAATGATAAAAAGATTATTGACCGATGCACGCTACGTAGTCATAGTAAGATTTGATTATATTCTTAAAAAAATCTGAACGTGAACATCACGTGACTTACTTGTACATCATTGGATATATATATATATATATATATATATATATATATATATATATATATATATATATATATATATATATATATATATATATATATATATATATATATTACGATGTGATTTTGTGTTTGATCATATATATCATTGGATATATATAATCAAACACAAAATCTCATCGTTCCACAGTTAATCGTTTTGGATTTACCCAAGAGATTCTAAGAATCTGTCAAGTAAAATGCGCTTTCACCTACATCGGTTGCTATGGAAACAGTAGGCCATTATTCTTCTACTACAACATTCCTAAATACTGATTTCCAAAATTCCACGCCTACCAGCAGATCTGATTATATGCGCAAAATTAAAAAATGAATTCTTACTGAAGTGCACTTCCGGTTCAGTCTATTATTATGAAAATAGTAGGCGATCATTCAGATGCTACAGCAGACTGAAATACCACCAAATTTCAATATTATACACCTGATCGTTTCGAATATATTTTGTACTTAGTACAAGTAAGTAAAAAATTGAGGTTCTTCGTGACAAAATTTTGTATGCATTTGTAACATGAAATAGTTGAAAGTGATAGTAAAAGGCATGCAATTTGCAGACCAAAAAGCTCAAACGGCAACGCGAACTTGTAAAAAAGTGAAATTTTGTGTTCAAATTGCATGCCAATGAAAAGAATTAAAGTTCCAGCTATAAAATCCCTGTGAAAAAATTGGCATGCATTTATCGTTGGCAAAAAGGTGGAAAATTATATAATTGGTTTTACATTTGTGCAAGATTTCCCCAAAATGTTTTTACAAGTTCACGCGACCGTTCGAGCCTTTTGGTTTGTTGCGAACTGTATGCTTCCTAGTACTAGATTTTAAAACATTTTCAAGCATTTCACGTACAAAGGCATGCAGAATGTTGTCACGAAAAAACTCAATTTTTCTTTTAAATGTAATTGGATCGATCAATAATCTTTTTACTTACTTGTACTAAGTACAAGAAAGTATTGTGAAACCGAAAAAATTCACCTATCGAGATTTTGATGGGAATATCCGTTTTGAGCATCCCTGAATCCATTTTGATTATTTTTGGCTTGATGTCAGTACGTATGTTCGTGCGGGCGTACCTCGCAAATCTCAAAACTGGTTGAACGTGTAATGATGAAATTTTGTATTTATATCTGGTATAGGGTCTAGTTGTGCTCCTCGCATTATGGTTCCAAGCGTCTGTACCGGAAGTGCACTTTACTTGAAACATTTTTCGAATTTTTCTGATAAATTCAGAATGATCAACCGTAGGATGTTGAAATTCAGTATTTGAACTTGATGTTGTATCGGAATGGTTATCTGCTATTTTTGTATAAATCGGCCAATCCAGAAATGCACTTTACTTGAAAATTTTTTTGAATTTTTTTCATAAATATAGAATGATCCGCCATAGCATATTGAAATTTCATATAAGAACTTCTATGACATCTTATTGTACTCCTTGCATTATGACTGCGATCTGCTTAATCAGAAGTGCACTTTACTTGAAACTTTTTTTTAATTTTCCGCATAAATTCAGAATGATCAGCCATAGGATACTGGACTTGCTGTAGCATCTAAATGTTCATCTTCTATTTGTATAACAATCGACTGAGCCGGAAGTGCACTTTATATGACAGATTTTTTGAATTTTCCGCATAAATTCTAAACAATCAGTCGTAGGATATTTAAATTTTGTATTAAGCACTTTTATAATATCTAGTTGTACACCTTGCAATATGATTGCTATCGACTAAGCCGGAAGAGCACTTTATTCGAAACATTTTTTGAATTTTCCCAATAAATAAATAAAAGATAAAGCGCAGATTATTAGAATTCAGTATTTAGGACGATTATACCGCCTAGATGCTTATATCTTATTTTTATTGAGATCCACTGAGCCGGAAGTGCACTTTACTTGACAGTCTTTTGGAATTTTTCGTATAAATTCAAAACGATTACGTGTAGAATTTTGAAATTTGGTATTTCAGTCTGCTGTAGCATCTGAATGATTGCCTACTATTTTCATAACAATAGACTGAACCGGAAGTGCACTTCAGTAGGAATTTATTTCTTAATTTTGCGCATAAAATCAGATCTGTTGGTAGTCGTAGAATTTTGAAAATCAGTGTGTAGGAATATTGTAGTGTAAGAATAATGGCCTACTGTTTCCATAGCAACCGACTTTGCTGAAAGCGCATATTACTTGACAGATTTTTAAAATCTTCTGGGTAAATACAAAACGATTAACTGTGGAACGATGAGATTTTGTGTTTGATTACACATATCCAATGATATATACGATCAAACACAAAATCACATCGTATTATATATATATATATATATATATATATATATATATATATATATATATATATATATATATATATATATATATATATATCCAATGATGTACAAGTAAGTCACGTGATGTTCACGTCAGAGTTTTATATTTTAACAAGAGGTAAAAAAATTTTCAACACTCAAAAAGGCATGCGGTATTAAATCGGGGAACCTTAATCTCCCGGCTTATTAGTAGAGAGCTTTAAATTAATAACAAACTAGAAATCATTTAAATAACTTATAAAGAAACAATTGACAATCGTTTAAATAAAGTTTTTGACACTTTTATTACAATTATTTCCGCATGAGCTGTGATTTGATACCAAACACGATAAAAAAAGATTAACGAACGTCTGCGTGAGATGTTCAAATATGAGTATTAATAATTCTGATTTCACATTATGATTTTCATTATTTCAGTTCTTCGTATGTTTTAGAAATGTTAAAGAAACTACAAATGAACCGCTAATAATTTTGAAAAATGATTGTAATTATTCAAGGATTAATTTGAGTTATTTTATATTTTATGATAAATATTATCGTTCAAAAATAAACGCAACAAGGGAACAGAGAACTTAGAGATCTACAAACCGATCATGGAAGAGAGTTTTATGATGGAAAATTTATCAAACTAAAAAGTTTCATCAATAAAATGATGGCACCACTAGTTGAAAAAAGCTCATTCACGAACTTTTTTCATAAAAAGCTTAAATATGAAAAATTCGTAGGCATTCGCAAGTTATCAAGCTTTCAGACAGACAGAGCAATTTTTTTTTTTAATTGTGCTTTTGGATTTGATACTTTACCCTAATAAGTCGTGAAAATTCATTAAAATTTTGAACTATTAAAAAATTATGACCACAATACTTCTCCTATTAACGTCGGGGGAGTAAAAATGAGAAATTGGTAATGTCTTCATTATTTGGATCACCCAGTATAAATAATCTTCATACACTTGAGTGCACATACTCAAACACTTACACATGCAAATATGAAGTATGTCCACCAACGCAAACAAATGACTGTGTTGTGGATGCAGTTTCACACTAGAAAATTTGATTGAATTAATGCCATTTCCTTTCACGTAGTAAACATAATGTGCCATGAGAGTGGAGGTGTATATAAAGTTCGTGGTTTTCTGGAGTGTTATCAGTGTGCATTTATTTACCACCGAACAACTACTAACATTACCATGAGGGCCTTCATTGTAAGTATCAGAAATAAATATAATAACCAATATACAACTAAGCTTTGATTAAGTTCTTAAGTTCGACTTTGTATCAGCTTTGTGATATAATAATTCGATCAAAATTTCAAAAAAAGTTACGGTTTAGTAAAAAAATATATTTTAATATAAAATTCAGTTCGGCGCATTCTATTTCAGTTGTTCCACGCTTTTGATTAACAGATGGCAGTTTTTTGTAGCAAGCACCTTAAAACTAAAGCAGAAATGATTTGTTATATGAATTAATAACATTGTGCAGGTGCACTCTACAAAAAGTTCCACTTTTAACACCTTTATATATATTTTTTATTAAAAGGTTCTAGCTATCGCATTTGTGGCTGCAGTCAGCGCGCAAGGCGGATACGGAGGACATGGACATCACGAAGGCCTAGGTGGATTCGGTGGTGGACTCAGTCTAGGGGGTGGCGGCCATGGCCATGGAGGAGGTGGCGGTGGCGGTGGTGAAGAAGGGGGTCATCATGGACATGAACACGAGCACTACATTGATTATCACGTAAGATTGAAACTCGAAAACTACCATTAGGTAGTTTTAAGCTCTGTCCGTTTCCTACTATCACCATTAATGGATCATAAAACAAATTACCAATCAATAAACGAATTAGGTTCACTGCGTGTAATTCATAAAACAAGAGTGTTAGGCTGGCCGATCGAATGCAAATCAGTTTTAACGAGCAAGGGAAAGTGACCTAACTAATTAAGATGGGTCGTGGAATGTCACGACCCGCCCTACTTGAACGCTAATGAATTACGGGAAACCGATAATGTGAAGCCGGAGAGCATGAAGACAAAATCGAGAAACTGATTTAATTTGGCACTTAATTATGCAAAATCTATTTTATGTTCGAATTTATCTGAAAAAGAAGCAACTTTTTATAACATCTTTAAATGCTTCCTCATATTTTCATCATTCCACAAATTATTTGAGAATTACTTTAATATTCACGCAGTAAAGTTATGGAGTTCTACTACAATCCAAAATATTATATATACTTGTTTTCGTTCTAGTCTCACCCCCATTACCATTACGACTACGCTGTCCATGATCTTAAGCACCACGACATCAAACACCAATGGGAAACCCGTGATGGAGACAAAGTCAAAGGTGAATACAGTTTGGTTGAGCCTGATGGCACCAAAAGAATTGTTAAATATGAAGCCGATAAGCACACCGGATTCAATGCAGTGGTTGAGCGTGTTGGTCATGCTATCCATCCTATTCATATTGAGCATGAACACCACCATCATTAAAATTCTTGAAATTTGAGGTTTTTGTAAATAATTATGTGTGCTACCCCCATGGAACATCCTTCTGATTGTACTCACGATTCGATTATTGTAGATTTAAGTAACAACGATTACGTTGATTTTTAAATGTGCAACAATTGTATTATCTGACTATTGTTTATTCCTATTTGTATAAGTAGACTTTTTTGTATTTTTTTATAATAAAATGTTTTTATTTTCATAAAAAAAACCTGTTTCACAGCCTGCTATTTTTTTTACAGAAAACGACATCCAAGAAATTTTGATAAAATACACAACATATCAAAATATAAGAATCATCTCTTTTTAGTTTAGTAAATATTTGAATCCTAAATTCATAGTTTTTTTTAATTTATGGGGTCTTATTGCACGGCATAACACATTTGCTACTGTTTTGGAAATTGTCGAATAAACAGTGAAAGATATGAACAAAAAATTAACAGTTTATCGGAAGATTATTCACAATCATTTGATCCAAATTTCAAGAACATTGGCGGATTGGCAAAAAATATATTTCAATATTAATTTCAGTTCAGCACAAATAGTCAATATTAGACCCTGCCCCTGCAATCTCTATTTATGTCTAGTTTGAACTTTCCCCATAGCTTCGTCTCTCTTACACTTTATCTACATCATAGATCTGCATTCAATTTTAGTTGTTTCAAGCGTTTGACTAACAGATGGCAGTTTTCTTGTAGCAAGCACATTAAGGAAATGCTATTCGTAGCCCAAAGATTATATCCAATATGATTGATTTTGGATCGATGTTGTTTTGATTGAATTATTAATTCATATTCCAGTATTGTTCTAATTAATAAAAAAACAAGAAATAAGAATGAAACAAAAAATAAAAGAAGAAGAATAACAAGATCAAAATTAGCACTTGGAACATAAGGACAATGTTGAAGACAGGAAAAATGCAAGAAATAGCATTAGAATAAGAAAGATATAAAATCAAGATCGCGGCTACACAAGAAACGAGTTAGAGTCATTGAAGAAGAAAGATTGAATAGAAACACAAAGAAATTTTACAAATAAATAAACGAACAAAAATAAAACATATAAAGCTAAAACATACGGAATAAAGGACAAAAATGGAATTTCATCAGAAAATGACCAACAATACAAGAAAGTGTGGATGGAATACTTCAAAGATCTATCAACTGAGCCAGAACAAGAATTGATAGTTGATACCCCAGAAGAAAACGAAATAGAATTAACAGAACCTACCCTAGACGAAGTAAATGAAATAATGAAAAACATGAAAAACGGTAGATCACCAGGAAAAGATGAAATGAACATAGAACTAATAAAATATGGAGGCAAAATAGTCATGCAGCAAATACATGAGCTTATACTAAAAATATGGAGAAAAGAAGAAATGCCGAAAGATTGGGAAATAGGACAAATAATAACTATACACAAAATAGGAGACCAACAAGTATGTCAAAATTATAGAGGAATCACACTTTTAAACACAGCTTACAAAATAATTTTAGAAAATAGTCATATCCAGTAAAAATTATATATTTCAAAAGATCATCGGATGATGGATAAAAATGAAGGATAAAGAATTATTGAGTCATCTCTTCACGTTGCAAACGTTTCGATCTTTATTAGACCTTCATCAGTGCCTTAGAGAAAAGTAGAACATAACCAAACATTTTATGATATTGTGCAAAGACATCTTTACACTTCTACAATACAGAAGCTTCTGTATTGTAGAAGTGTAAAGATGTCTTTGCACAATATCATAAAATGTTTGGTTATGTTCTACTTTTCTCTAAGGCACTGATGAAGGTCTAATAAAGATCGAAACGTTTGCAACGTGAAGAGATGACTCAATAATTCTTTATCCTTCATTTTTATCCATCATCCGATGATCTTTTGAAATTTACAAAATAATGTCGACATTAATACAGAGAAGGATAACAAATGTGACAAGAGGGACCATCGGGCAATATCAGTGTGGCTTTATGAAAGGGAAGTCAACTACGGATGCCATACACACTATAAAACAAATAATTGAAAAACACTGGAATATGAACTAAAAACTGAAATACTATTTATTGGTTTTAAACAGGCGTTCGACTCAATAAAAAGAGGAGAATTAATAGCAGCTTTAAAAGACTTGCAAGTACCAGAAAAATTGAGAAGATTAATAGCTATGACCATGAGAGGAACAAAAATAAGCATTAGGACTCAAAAAGGAGAAACAGAAGACATAGTAATAAATAAAGGAGTAAGACAAGGCGATGCCCTATCAGCCACGTTATTTAATTTAGCCTTAGAGCACACAATGAGAAATATAACAAAGGGAACACTCAGAACAAGAGAAGGACAAATAATAGCATACGCAGATGACAGCAATTGTAGCAAAGAATAGAAAAGTGATGAAAGAAATACTGGAGGAAATAATAAGTGAAGGAAAGAAAATTACCTAGAAATAAACGAAGGAAAGACGAAAATAACGATAATTGGAAACAAGGTAGAAGAAAATATAATTAAAGTAGGAGAGTTCAAATTCGAGCAAGTAGATAAATCTAAATATCTAGGAGTATTGTTAACGAACAAAGGAGATAGAGAAATAGAAATAAAAGAAAAAATAACGGCAACAAATAAAGCTTTCCACGCAAACAGAAAACTTCTAGAAAGTAAAATTATATCGAAAACTACAAAAATGAGAGTATATAGAACCATAATAAGACCAATAACATTATACGCAGCGGAAATAATGTCAATGACAAAAAAGAACGAAGAACAGTTGAGAATAACTCAAAGGAAAATAATAAGAAGAATATTATGACCCATAAAAATAACAGATACAGAATATAGAATAAGAATGAACTACGAGATTGAACAAGAACTAAATGGAGAAGACATAGTAAAAAGAATAAAACAACAAAGGATAAAATGGCTTGGGCATGTATGGAGAGCCAGCGAGCAAGATACAATCAAGTCAATAATGCAGTAAAGCCCTAGAAGCAAAAGAAGAAAGAGAAGACCAAGATCAACGTGGATAAAAGAAGTAGAAGAAGACTTAAGATCAGCGGGAATTAGAGATTGGAAACAAAAAACAGAAAACAGGAAAATATGGAGCAACATACACAAGAATATTTAAAGTTGTAATGGAAAGCGATCCCCTCCGAAAAAAGAAAGGATCTAGAAAGCTTCGGGAGGTTTATTTCAAAATGTGTTGGGGAAAGTCTTGTCTACCCTGCTCTATATTTATTTAAATGTTGACCGGTTTCGATTATCTAGTTGACCATCGTCACATGGTGCCGTCAAAATAATTTTGTATTTGGTCTCAGTGATGATTTGGGGATTTATGTCAACTATTACACTTTGTACATGACATATCAATAATTGTTTTATAGATGTGAACAAAATGTAATTCAAAATGCGAAAACTTACTGGCTCGTAAGTGGTATGATTGTCTCTTGATCTACTGACTTTCTAAACTAAATCTGACAGCACTAATACTTGCAATTAAAGTGGGTGTATTGGATAGCAAAATAATCATGACAAATAAATAAAAGATTCGACAATTATTCACGTATTTGACGTTATGTAAGTAAACGTGGTTAATGGAGCATGATAAGGAAATAATTTCACTCGTATTTTTACATATTTGCGGTAATGACATGTATTTGTCAACACAGAAAGTCAAATAAACGACAATTATAATCTTTTCAGGGCATTTTTTTTAAAAATACGCTATTATATTCACTTTAGCTGTCTGGCTGGCGTGACGCTGAGTTCTCAGCAACTACAGCACTTACTGACTTGTAACTGGTACTAAATGAAAGCTGTTTTTTCATATGTTTGCACAAACTGCTTGAATCTTTTACCCAGTTTTGGGTAAAAAATTAAATAAAAATTCAAAAGGTTTTATCATAATTGAAATCTGAAAATTGCTGCACAGGATAAGCAACATGTCAGTAATCAAATTGTATCCCTTAAATTTTGAACTAATAAGGGTCAGTACCCATTTTAGGGTAGAAACTATTTATCTCAATATCTCGCGAGTTACACAAGATATTAACATGGAATTTTCGATGTTAATATCAGAATGTATTATACTTTTGTTTTTTGATCAATTTAGGCCAGTATATGACAACCCGATACTCATTTTCTTGAATCTGTAGTTTTAGAGGTAATTGCATCAAATTTTCAGGGATTTATACAATTTTCTTCTGTTTAAAGAATATTTGTGAATTGCTTAGGTGTCCAAAGTAAAATTTTGTTACTAATACGAGAAAGTAAATGAATACTGACCTTCATACTGGGGAATCCAATTCCAACGACGAAATTGGCCATCCAGTTGACGAGTACCGCGATGGACATCGCTGCAGGTCTAGGGCCCTGCGAAAACAGCTCAGCCGTGATCATCCACGGGATGGAGCCGGGGCCTACGGCGAAGAACACGACGAACAGAAGCGTCGCTACAACGGACAAGTACGACATCCATTCGATCATTTCCTGCACGTAACCAAAGAACTCCTATCAGGCGGTAGTAGTCACAGTTCTTTCCTAACACGGGAGGAGCAGCACTGATTCCGCAATGATGAGATAGTGAGTGATAAAAGTGTGTGTGAGCACCTTCTGCTTACATAAATGCTTTTCAATTTTTATATTTTAGCAGTTGGTTTATTCAATTCCAGAATACACAAAAACTCACTTTGACGACTGATAATCGCATCCCACGACTTGGGAAATATTAATGAACCTACCAAAATGCACTATAAGCTCCTGCCACACCCGTATCGGATTAAAAACATGATCGATATTCATTTTTAATTTTTTAAATCAGTATTCACAAAATTACGTGTGTAGCATGAATGGAATCATCTTCCACGTTTTTTTTTACTCATTTGATTGATGCATTCCGTCTTTGTTGCCATATATCAAGCTTCAAACTCATAAAAAAAGTACTGCATCCATACCTAGTTACACAAATAACTATTTATTACTTTTCCTAGCAGAAACAATAACTTACACTGGAAAAAATTATTGAAATTTCGTATTTTCATACGTGCAGTATGAGGCAAAACTCATTAAATTTTTTTTTTTTATATGTACTACTGATTATATTCAGGTAAAAGTTTGATAAGTTTTAGAGTCAATGTTAAGGAAGTTGTCATAAAAAATTCAAAATTATCGACTGTTTAGTACCGATAATATTGGCCAAATTGGTTGCATTATGTTAAAACCGGCGAACAGTGTATGGGAAGGGAGTAGTTGACAAGGCCAGTTCTCATGGCAGCAACATACTTCATTTTGTGCACTGAATATTCGAAACTTGACAATTAAATTGCCAAAATAATATAAAAAATATAAAAGAGCAAAGTTCTGGATTCTTTTTTCTTATCTTACTTATCTTCAATATCTAACAACTGCTATTTCAGTATTTTTATGGCATGTGCAGCAAAAGGTGCGCACACTCTATGGCGAAGATGTCGAAAAGAGTAAGTAGCATGCATATGTGGTGATGTGACTGTGATGTGTAATTGTGTAACATGCGCCGTGGTCGCCGTGTCCGTGTGTTAATCAAGGCTATTTACAGTACACAGTGTGGTAGCCCCTCCTCCACCTTGTCAGGAAAGTATTCGTCAACATCAAGAGGGTGGGGACAAAAGAAGCAGTGGCTGGTGATACAAGCATGATGTACAAAACAAACCAATTTGTTATCTTCATACAATGAAGATAACTCTTCAGGTGTTAGATAAAAATATGTATGAAATGATAAATCTGGTGTGTGAATTAATAGAAAATTTGAAAATTATTATCAAAATAAAGCAAATTGCCAGGTGACCGCAAACCAACAATAATCATGCAGGGTTATATACAAGAACTATAACTAAAAACATCTTCAAATATTACCCTGTCCAAGAGATATTTTGAAGATGTCTACACGCTATAAAATGGTATATTTGACAAAATTGTTATCACATGATCAAATATACCCAACTGTCAGGCTAACTTTAAATAACAACCAAGAAATGATCAACTTTTTATAATATTATTATATTTACTTTTTTATTTAAAGTTAGCCATTTTAAGCAGCTTTGTAACATGTTAGTGTATGAGTATTTAATGATTAAAATGTTCATTTCAGAAATTAGAACATACTATAAAGAGTATTGGAAGAAATTTGACATTTTGCTGCTCAAAATACGAAAGGTATATAATAAGAAATTGAAGAGTGGAAAATTGAAACAGCCAAGAAATTGACCCGCATTAAATGGTCTTCCCATTACAATATTTTACCCAAACAAATTGAAATAAATGCTAGAAGGAACAGTACATCTGGATTTTTTTTTATACTCAATATATATACTCAGTATGTATATTATATAGGATTGTACGTTAGAACGAAAATTGTGTTTTGTATTAGTTATTCTTCTTTCTTGCTCCCCAAACCCGCTTCAGCAGTAATATGTATACAGGTGTACCAGTAAAACAAGTCAGCACCATATTATATATATATATATATATATATATATATATATATATATATATATATATATATATATATATATATATATATATATATATATATATATTTTTTTTTTTATATCGTCATTTATCATTTGACAATATAAATAAAAAAATTAATATACATTGAAAATAATTTCACATAGTCATACAGTATTTGACTAGTCTTTTTTTATATAGTCACCTACTATTTGACAATGTAAAATATGAATTTCAAATTAGAATACTGTTAGATTTTTATAATATAAAATTGTATTCGACTATGTAAAAAATAATATAAGTGACAAATCGATTTGACAATATAAAACTTTCAACTTCATAATATTTTCGTATTGTCAAATACTATCCGGCTGTATAAAACTTTTCTCATTGTCATATGATATATGATAATAATATATTGAAACAAATTTTACATTGTCGTACAATATTTGTCTATTTTCTATTCGCTCACTTATTTGACAATATAAAATTTGTGGTAATTAGGAATTTCAGAATGTTATACAGTTTGTGATATTATAAAAAACTAAATATACACTTGAATATTAAATATGAAATGTTTTACATTGTATGAAAATTTCATGAAGTCAAATACTTATTTGATAGTATAGGCTATGTGCAAGGGGGCGGAGTTTGAACAAATATCGATGCGAGCGCTCATTGTGAGCACCATTATAACTATTGAACTCCATTTCTCAGAATACGTCAATTAGCTGACATTGAGCATTGTAGTTTAAAAGTGAAAATAATTGCATATGCAACATGGGGAAACGTTTGTCCTGTTTCAGGCTGTAGTATTGAGGATGATTCAAGTGAAATATAGTTTCATAGATTTCAAGTACCCAGTTATAACATAAAAAAACGAGTGAAGTGAATCAAAGCGGTAAATAGAGTATTGTCTGTCTTTCATGATTGATCTATATAACAAATATGTTTGTAATTCAATTGTGAAATTAGAAATATTCATCATCGATTTGGGATTCATGAATTTACTTCTATCTCTAATTTGTAAGATGTTTCAGTAATAGAAGTTTGTCAGATGCACTTCGCAATAATTTTGTTGTTAATACTGTCAGCAACATATTCTTCAATATGTTTAATATGGCAAAACTAATTTCACGCTTTTCTTCAATGCTTCCTCGGTAAAAGAGATACAGTGTTTGATAAATACAAACCCGATCAGCAAAATCATCAGCGTCATAATTTGAGGTTATCCTGTCAATTTGGACGAATTAAGACGTTTTCTCTATAATAGGTACGTTATCATTGAAGAAAAAAATACTCAAAATAATTAATTTCAACGTACCTTTTATGCTATGCAAGTTATATTATGCACACACAGCGGAATTAGATAATATTAGTGCATTTAAAAAATTATAGGTATGAAACAATGATAAAATGGAGTTCAATCGTTCTCCATTGCCCGCTAGAGGCGCTAGTAGACTTCATGCACGTAGCCTATAGAATAATATTTATGTATTTTTCATATTGTTGAAAATTATTCAACTATACAGGGTGTATCTATACCTATGTAACAAACTCTATTGGCATATAGTATTTGGCGTACTAATCATGAATCAAAAAGAATTTTTTTGAAATTCTTCATTTTAAAAAAGGTTTAAGTAAATAAAAGGTTTCGGGACACTGGTTTGCTGGCTACTCTTAAGATTAATTACTTTAAGTTTATTAAAATAGACTACGTTCATGAACATAACATAAAATTGTGTTTATATTTTTGGATATGAAGATGAAAAACAGTGGTATCTAAAATTCTCATGTTCTGCTATAAGTACTGTTAATTTTACTAATTTTGAAAAATTCTTTTTGATTCATGATTAGTACACCAAATACTATATACCATTAAAGTTTGTTACATCGGTATGGATACACCCTGTATAAGAAAAATTTATATGTAAAATCTACACTGAAATAGTGATTCATGTATCTAGTGTGCGAAATTATACTTTGGTGCTTGAGAATGAAAGTTTTTGGTCGAGGCGGTAGCCGAGACCACCGAGACACAAATCATTCGAAAGCTCCAAAGAAATTTCGTGCACGTGTAGCATACAACATTTTTTCTACAGACGTCAAAAAATAAAAAAAAAATATATTAAAATCATATTAGAATACGAAAATTAGTAGAATTCTTTTTCTTGACAACGTGCACAAAGTACTTTGTGCACGTTGTCAAGATAAACTCAATGCACGAAATATTCCGTGCCAAAATGCGACACTTCGTATACTAATATTGATGTACAAATGTCATGATTTTTTGACGTTTGTAGAAAAAGATATTCTGCATAATCATTCAGTATTTGATTAATTTCTTTCCATATTTGACAATGTGAAAAATAATAACTATTGAAATAATTTGACAATAGACATTTTTCATTATATTAATATTTTTATAGTGTCGAATATTATAAACAATTTTATTTTGCATACATTATTTGACAATAGGAAAATATTGCAAGCTATTTCACATACAGTGGCTAGCCAAATTATTAAGGACCGTACGAAAAAGCAAACAAATTGTTTTTCGTAGAATTTATTTATGTGGTATTGTTATTGATATCACAATTATTGATTTTAATGAGTTAAAATATTGGTGGCTCGTGTCATTTATGAAAAAATGCGATGGCCTTATACTGCTTAGCTTTTTTCCTGGCTTCAACGTTTAAATTGTGTTTTTTTTTCTATAAATTAATTTCTAATTTACACAACAATGTGATAATATCTTAACTTCCACATAAGCTGATTATGAAGGGCTGTTCCGGTGCCGAAATAAAACTAGATTCAAGTACACTGCTGATTTTTTCTACCACTTGCCACGTATTCCGAATGTTAAATTTATTTCCAATATCTGATTTGATTTTTTTTTATTGAAAAATTTATTTTTTTCTTCCATAATTCATTGTTTTGGTATCTCAATTGAACATTCTTATATAACAGAAAGATCAATGATACCTAAAACCAAAAATTTGTTGAAACCAAAAGGCTACGTGCATGAAGTCTACTAGCGCCTCTAGCGGGCAATGGAGAACGATTGAACTCCATTTTATCATTGTTTCATACCTATAATTTTTTAAATGCACTAATATTATCTAATTCCGCTGTGTGTGCATAATATAACTTGCATAGCATAAAAGGTACGTTGAAATTAATTATTTTGAGTATTTTTTTCTTCAATGATAACGTACCTATTATAGAGAAAACGTCTTAATTCGTCCAAATTGACAGGATAACCTTAAATTATGACGCTGATGATCTTGCTGATCGGGTTTGTATTTATCAAACACTGTATCCCTTTTACCGAGGAGGCATTGAAGAAAAGCGTGAAATTAGTTTTCCCATATTAAACATGTTGAAGAATATGTTGCTGACAATATTAACAACAAAATGATTGCGAAGTGCATCTGACAAACTTCTATCACTGAAACATCTTACAAATTAGAGATAGAAGTAAATTCATGAATCCTAAATCGATGATGAATATTTCTAATTTCATAATCTAATTACAAACATATTTGTTATATAGATTAATAATGAAAGACAGACAATACTCTATTTACCGCTTTGATTCACAACACTCGTTTTTTTATATTATAACTGGGTACATGAAATCTATGAAACTATATTTCACTTGAATCATCCTTAACACAACAGCCTGAAACAGAACAAACATTTCCCCATGGTTTGTGTGCAATTATTTTCACTTTTAAACTACAATGCTCAATGACAGCTCAATGACATATTCTGAGAAATGGAGTTCGATGTTTACAATTGTGCTCACCATGAGCGCTCGCATCGATATTTGTTCAAACTCCGCCCCCTTGCACATAGCCTATAGTCAGTAATCAGACTAGACTTTGTAGAATACTGGGGCTCAGTCTTTGTATAGTCTGACTATCGAATGAAAGTTGACTCCTAAATTATTTTATAGATGTGGTTTTCTTTCAAAACATTTAGCTATGACTAGAATTGCGGAGAAAACTGACCTTTACAAGTACCCACTGGAATAATGGACTAGGAATCCCCAGAAATACATCAACATGAATGTTCTTAATACCACTGGATCACTGGAGACATTTACAGGGTTTCAGGGATGTATTAGGACTCATTTGTCTCATTGTCAAAGTATTTGGCAGATAGATGACATTTTTTGAAATGTAACAACCGTGAGTTTTTGGTGATTCCGATAGAAATGAATATTCTTTCAAACCATTTCTACAAGACATATACAACATATTTTGTTAGAATCAAAATAGATAATAAAAAATATTTTCAATACACCCCTGTCTTGTTCTCTTCTATCCTTCAAATATCGTAGTCATCCATCTATTTCAAGCAAGTTATACTTATGTATTTCTGGGATTTCCTAATCCAATATTTGAGTGGGTACTTGCAAAAATTCTTGAAGCCTGAATTCTAATCTTTGCTTACCATTCCGTTATAAAATTTAGTTTCTTTTAAAATTCGAATAATAGCTAAATGTTCTGAAAGAAGACCACATCTATAAAATAATTTTCATTAGATGGTTAAACTATACTATGTTTGTAAGAAATTTTTGGTTCAAGGTCAAATATCATTACATTGAAGTTACATGTTATCTGTTCTAACTTATGGTCATTTAAAGAGCGTTCCCGAAATAACTTTCACGAGATAATTATTCAATTACGAAGTGATATCTGTTCTAACTTATGTTCATTTAAAGAGCGTTCCCGAAATGACGTTCACGAGATAAGTATTAAATTATAAAGTAATATTTGCTCTAACTTACGGTCATTTGAAGAGCGTTCCCGGAGTGACGTTCACGAGATAACTATTCAATTATAAAATGATATCTTTTCTAACTTATGGTCATTTAAAGAGCGTTCCCGAAATGACGTTCACGAGATCTGTTCTAACTTAGGTCATTCAAAGATTGTTTCCGGAATGACGTTCACGAGATAAATATTCAATTAGAAAATGATATCTGTTCTAACTTACGGTCATTTGAAGAGCGTTCCCGGAATGACGTTCACGAGATTACTATTCAATTATATAGCGATGTGTGTTCAACTTATGGCCATTTAAAGAGCGTTTTAACGTGGCCTGCGACAAATGTATTAATAACGGCAAAAAATATCCCAAAATGAAAATTAGCTATAACTCAAAAATTCTAATGGGTATATTGATTTTAATATAATAATATAATGTATATGAAATGCTATTTTAAATATTTCATCCATAGTTTCTGAACATTTTACAGTGGCTGAATTTATTTCAGAATGTTGTATATTCTTATAAATAAATTTAAGGATTATCTACAGAACTTGGCAGCCATTTAGATCTCAATTCTTTCGTTGGCGAAGTTGACAACCCCGCATATTCTTAATATTGAACTTGGCTCCCATTTTCACATTTATGTTTTGTATGAAAAATATCTTACACGTGAAATTGATATCATTCAACGTACCATTGCCTGAGACTAGAAAATTATTCTCTATTTTATGTCATATAAAGATTATAAACTCAAAGACATTCAGTGGAACTGAAAAGCCTCATACTTTGATTGTTTCCTACAAAAGAAAATCTTTTCAAAGTTTGATATGTCCTTATTTTCGGGTTGTAAAAATTAAACGCCCCAATAATATGAATAATGCAAAAGTTGCGTTATTTATATTGTAGTGGCGTTGTTCTATTTGAAAAAATATAACTTGGAACTGTAGCTTGAGAATCACGGATTTAAAAAAAATTATGATCTATGATCAGATATCCTTCGTAGTCTCGCGGAATTTTGTGTTTCAGTGTTTTGTTCTATCTTTGATAATAAAAAAATGGTGCTGACTCATTTTGCTGATACATTTTGTATATAATAATTTTTAAGATTCGTTCTAGCATTTATTTTACCCTCAATAACTTTACCAAACCAATGTTGCCGTCACCATGATGCTGATTTGGCCTTATTTAAAAAAATAAGTTGAACATTTTTTGTTTCGAATTGTAAGTTCCTGTTGTATAATTGTGCTCAACTAATTTTTCAAAACTGGCCACAAAGCAATAAATAATTAGGTCTTCATCTCTTCTTCTTTGGTGAAATTGGTATGTATTTGAGCTCACCTTGATGAGGAATGAGATGGTGATGAAGATGGAGAAGATAAACATTCCTCCAAGCCCGTAGAGATGCAGTGTACGGCGTCCTGTGCGGTCCATGAGCGGAATGGACATGAGGGTCATACCCACCATCATAGCGCCGATTCCGATAGTCGCATATTTTGCACTCTCTTGCGTCAAGTCCGAGCTTGTGAACAAACTCGTCGAATAATAGAACACCTATAGGAGTAAATATAAATGACAAGTACTTCCAATAAAATACAGTTATATCTTACAGCGTTAATCCCTGATAGCTGTTGCGATAACTGCATGACAACCCCAATAATAAGTGGCGACCGAAGCGTAGGCGAGCAGATGAGCTCCATCATGGAAATGGTAGCCTCAGCCTGCTGCGCCCGCTCCTCCGCGCGCATTTCCTCGATGTCCTCTTCAACCTGGTTGCTGGCTCGCAGCCTACGAAGAGCCTTTCGCGCTTCCTCTTCCCACTGTTTAGTAATGAGCAGGTAGCGCGGACTTTCGGGACACACGGGCAGTAAAATTAGCTGCAGTATGGCGGGACATACTGCCAGACCTAGCAACACTGGCCAACCATCGTTTGTGCCGAGGATAGGCTCGATGCCCAGCACTTGCGATAACAGCATGCCTACTGTCACAGCTAGCTGGTTCACCGTGCCCAAACCACCGCGCAGGTTCAACGGGGCTATTTCCGAAATGTACATAGGCACCAGTGATGTATTTAAACCTGAAATTCACAGATACAACTCATTTAATAGTCAAGTTAATTTACTGGAAGACTAAAAGATATTTATAAAAGAAGCTGCATAAAATTTAGAAACTTTGAACTATTCAAGCGCAAAATTTACATATCACTTAGTTTGAACTGCTGGTATTGCACAGAAAATTATGCAGTAATAACTTTACATTTGAATACATATCTGTGATAATTGTGCTTACCACAATTAACTCCAATGATAAATCTCCCAAAGAAGAGCATCTCGTAAGATTTGGCGATCTTGGTGAAGCCCATAAGACAGGCGCCGCCGATCCCCAACACGTTGTTGAGCAGCAATCCACCTTTCCTGCCGAATCTATTCGCAACCATGCCGCCGCTGAAACCGCCCAGCATGCCGCCGATGGCGAAGATCGACACCGCAAACGAGTACAGCGTCTGCACGGCTTCGTCCTACAATCAAAAAATAATTACTGATATGTTTTGGAAACTCCCAAAGTCGGAGGTTTCTGAAATTAGTGGCACCTAGGAATGCAATGTGCCTAATTGATAATCTGGTACTGAGTTTTGTCTATAATCACTATCATATCGAAAAGATTAGTACAACAACAACCAGCCTATTTTTGTTACTTCTCTAAACTATATATAGTTCAAGCAAAATAGACAATCCAGTTTGCAATAATTCCCAACAAGCTGGATTTTTGTATAGGTCTTAAATGCGTCATCACAGATGCTATGTCAAAAGTCCCTATCGAGCCCGCTTGTGCGTTGTTTTATATCCAAGAATGAAGGTCACAGATTTTTGTTTCTTTGCGCATATCTCTGAAACAGTAGAAGCTACTGAAAAAATGACGAGAAAAAAATTGTAGATCGTGAAATTCTCTACAAAAAAGATATGAATACTTTTTCCTTATGAAGCATCGTTCTCGAGGTATCACGATTTCAGACCGCAGGTATAAACACATTTCCGCACAACCTCTGAGGTATATATATTTTGATCAATGAAATTTAATGGGACAATATTTTATTAAAATAATGAAAATTGTAGCAGTAAGGAAATTACGTTATTCATCCTCAAATTTTACATCAAATTCTACATGATCAATCGTTTCTTCCTTTTCTAGCTCAATTTGTGTTGACTGCTCCAAGAGAGAGATATCAGTTAGATCCTCATCAATTTCGAAAAAATCTTCATCTGTTGCATTCAACTTTAGTGCAAGTGTGACCTTGACAATTGGCACAGACTGGTGAACAAAACAATCCAACCTTTCTGCACCCACAATTATTGTTCGTGCAGCCTTTTTTGCAAATACAAAAAATTGTATCCATAAGTTTCTCTGGAGCAGGTGGAAGTAAAGTCTGAATTGGTCCCACACTATTATTATTCATCAATTTTCAGTCCCAGTCATCAGGATTCAGTTCATTGTTTGTAAATACTCCTACGTTATTATTCAAATCATTACATTTTTCAAGTGATTTGAATACTACAGTTTTTCCTATTCTCGAATAAAATAAACGGAGTGAAGTTAACGATACGTCGCTCAGCGAACAACGATTATAGTACTACCGTTCAATAAAACTGTCGCCAACTGAAAATTCTTGATAATTACATTTTTAAGTGTGTATTCCATATGGAATCGATGTGCAGAACTGAGTTAAAAATTAGAATTACTAAGAATCAATCGTTCCACTACCAGAATACTGATAAATAGAACACATTCTTATGAATATGATAGAAAATTACATATTTCTGGCGTCACATCAAACATTGGATTATTTATCCCCTACGAGTTGGGGACCAAAACTGAACAGAATCAGATATTCAATGAAGTATCGACTATTACAATTTCCAGAGTTTATAGTGACACATGGGATAACAAATATATAAGTTTTTTTTGAATATGATGGAAAATAACATGTCTCTGGCGTCATATCGAAAATGGGACTATCCGCCCCCTACAAAATGAGAGACCGAACTTAAGAATATCAAATATTCGGTAAAGGATCAGCAATAATAGTTTCTTACGATTAGAGCGATACATGGAATATTGAAGCGACAGGACTGTTTTGAATATGATGGATAATTACAATATTTTCGTGACACATTAAACTCAAGATTATCAACCTCCTACGGGTAGAGGGCCAAAACTAAACTATATATTCAATAGAGCATCAATAATGATGATTTTTAACAAATATAGTGTTACATGGAATAATAAAAGAGCAGGAATTTTTTGAATATGTTGAAAAAAAACATATTTCTGCCGCCACATTGAACATTAGATTATGCGCCCCCTACAAGTTGGGGGGCCAAACTGAACAACATTTGAAATTCAGTAGAGTGTCAACAATAGAAATTTTGCAAGACTAGAGTGATACATGGAATATCAAAGAAACAGGACTCTTTCGAATATGATGGGTGATTACAAGTTTCTCGCGTCATGTTAAACTTGAGATTATTCACCTCCTACGAGTTGGGGGCGAAAACTGAGCTATACCAAATATTCAACGCAGCACCAATAATGATGATTTCTAACAAATTGAGTGATACATGGAATAATAAAAGAGCAGGAATTTTTTGAATATGATGAGAGATAACATATTTCTGCCGCCACATTGAACATTAGATTATGGGCCCCCCTATGAGTTGGGAGGCCAAACTGAACAACATTTGAAATTCAGTAGAGTGTCAACAATAGAAATTTTGCAAGATTAGAGCGATACATGGAATATCAAAGAAACAGGACTCTTTCGAATATGATGGATGATAACAAGTTTCTCGCGGCATGTTAAACTTAAGATTATTCACCTTCTACGGGTTGGGGCCTAAACTGAACTTTATCAAATATTCAACGCAGCATCAATATTGATAATTTTTAACAAATAGAGTGACACACTACTGAATTCAAAATTTTTGTTCAGTTTGGCCCTTCAACTCGTACGAGGCGCATAATCTATTGTTCAATGTGGCGTCAGAAATATTTTGATTCTCATCATATTCAGAACATTCCTTATCTTTTATCATACCATGTATCACTCATTTTGTTAGAAATTATCATCAATAATGCTCTATTGAATATTTAATATAGTTCAATTTTGGCCCTCAACCCGTAGGGGTCGAATAATCTCATCCATCATATTCGAAAAAGTCCTGTTGCTTTGATATTTCATGTATCACTCTAATTTTGCAAAATTCCTCTTGCTGACACTCTACTGAATTTCAAATGTTGTTCAGATTGGCCCCCCAACTCGTAGGGGGCGCATAATCTAATGTTCAATGTGACGGCAGAAATATGTTATTTCTCATCATATTCAAAAAATTCCTGCTCTTTTATTATTCCATGTATCACTCAATTTGTTGAAAATTATCATTATTGGTGCTGCATTAAATATTTGGTATAGTTCAGTTTTCGCCCCCAACTCGAAGGAGGTGAATAATCTCAAGTTTAACATGACGCGAGAAACTTGTAATCACCCATCATATTCGAAAGAGTCCTGTTTCTTTGATATTCCATGTATCACTCTAGTCTTGCAAAATTTCTATTGTTGACACTCTATTGAATTTCAAATGTTGTTCAGTTTGGCCCCCCAACTCGTAGGGGGCCCATAATCTAATGTTCAATGTGACGGCAGAAATATGTTATTTCTCATCATATTCAAAAAATTCCTGGTCTTTTATTATTCCATGTATCACTATATTTGTTAAAAATCATCATTATTGATGCTCTTTTAAATATATAGTTCAGTTTTGATCCTCTACCCGTACGAGGTTGATAATCTTAAGTTTAATGTGTCACGAAAATATTGTAATTATCCATCATATTCAAAACAGTCCTGTCGCTTCAATATTCCATGTATCGCTCTAATCGTAAGAAACTATTATTGCTGATCCTTTACCGAATATTTAATATTCTTAAGTTCGGTCTCTCATCTTGTAGGGGGCGGATAGTCCCATTTTCGATATGACGCCAGAAACATGTTATTTTCCATCATATTCAAAAAAAACTTATGTATTTGTTATCCCATGTATCACTATAAACTCTGGAAATTGTTATAGTCGATACTTCATTGAATATCTGATCCTGTTCAGTTTTGGCCCCCAACTCGTAGGGACTTCATAATCCAATGTTTGATGTGACGCCAGAAATATGTAATTTTCTATCATATTCATAAGAATGTGTTCCATTTATCAGTATTCTGGTAGTGGAACGATTGATTCTTAGTAATTCTAATTTTTAACTCAGTTTTGCACATCGATTCCATATGGAATACACACTTAAAAATGTAATTATCAAGAATTTTCAGTTGGCGACAGTTTTATTGAACGGTAGTACTATAATCGTTGGTCGCTGAGCGACGTATCGTTAACTTCACTCAGATAATAAAATATGAGCTCGGCATTTTGGATATGCAGTTAAACTTTGTGAAGAGTATATTTTTTTTCGAATTTGAGATTTTTCAGATTTAAAAAAATCAATGATCTCATCACTGGAGTTCGTTCAGTCAGTATTGTAACGTGCGAAAGTGTCCTAATTCGTGAGAATGAAATAAGCCCTGAATCCGGCCCTGTCTGCGGCGAGGCCTTTCGTCTCTTTGTATCGCATCACACCGCCCCGCACGGTCGAAAATTTTAGTAACGTGCTCTCGACTGATCTCAAACATTTCCAGACTCTGACATCTGTATATATATGAGCAAACGACGTGACTGAGGACAGTGAACAGTAAAACAGTAAAACAATGAATATCCAGTAAGTGATCAGTGTAATGAATAAATAAGTGTTAAAAATAAATATCTATGGCTTTGTTGTTGGAGATTAATAGTAGTAAGTGAGAAATTAGTGTTTGTTTAATAATACTTTGAAGAATAAAAATTCTATTTTCTTTTCATTTATTGAATAGTGATTTTTATTTGATTATAAACAATTCCTTTTAAAGCAATGAACATTATAGTATTATTAATAAATCTACATTTTCACCAACAACGATAGTTATATTGGTTCTATTGCGGTTTCAATAATCAGGTCATCAGCATAATTATTAGCTTCTTTCACAAGAATATTAGCAGCTGTAAATTGTTCACACAACATCGAAATCAAGCAAGATTTATTGTGAGTATCAGTAAGCAATTGCTATTGGTTCGTTGAAATAGTCATTAATCGATCAATCAGACGATGAAGATGTTTTTGTAGTTCAACTACGTTGTTATTCATATTTTCTAGGTTTGAAATCGCAATTACTCGAAAACGGTGCTCCGTGGAGAACAAAGTATTGATATCTCTTTTGTAGAAAATTTTACGGTCTATAGACTATTTATCATTCATTTTTCCGGTAGCTATCATCGTTTCAGAAATATACGCAAAAAACGAAAATTTGCGACCTTTGACCACGGATAAAAAACAACACACAAGCGGAATTAATGCAAACTCAGCTTTTTTTTTCGTCTATTTTGTATAGGTTAATATAATAGAGGAAATATTGTGTTCGTGATTTTTTGGCAGATCGAAATTTTGATAAATCTTCACGATTAAGGGCCTACTAAACCCAAAAAGCATAGTTTAAAAAAATTCGGTTTGTCTGCTTGGAAGCACGATAACTTGAGAACGCGTATGAATTTTCGACTGAAACATCGTTTATGCACAGGGTACATTACCAGGTTCAAATTTGGCTGAGAAAAGATTTGGATCCTCAGCAATGGGGTTGGACTTTTAACAATAATTCAATAGAGTCAACTATTACTCTGAATCTTCCTATACCAGATGAACTTCCCAATTCTATTTTCTGCAACTGCACAAAAGGTTGTGGCATTGATTGCGTGTGACTAATCGAGGATTCAATTGTTGAATTTCAGTTGAACGATGATGAAGTCGATCTCATTTCGTAATTTTCTTCTAAGACGATTGTTGATGAAGATGAAAATATTGAAGAAATGGAAATATAAGAGATCGACGGAGACAAAGAAGAAGAAATCAGCGGAGACAAACGTGTCTTACATTCTACCTCAAAGTTAGTGCGAGAACATATGCAGCGCAATGTCTGAGTTTTCTCAGCCCTATATCTCAAAAACTATCAGTCTTACGAAGATTTTGTATAGCACCTTTTTTACGCAGATTTATCTCACAAACTATTTTTATATTAACCAAAATTAACGTGAAATCAATAATTTATGAAATATTGAATAAAAACTGATTTTCGTTGGCTTTATGGACTTTTGAGAAATTATTTATGAGGCCAAAATAAAGAAAATCTAAATAAAAAATCTCCGTCTGGATTTTTTAGATGTTCACGTATAAAGTTCTAACTGTAGTCTATTTAAAGTCCCAAATTATTACTTATCTCGCTGACGGAGCGACACAAAGTGCCCTTGGCATCCGACACAAGAAGGTAGCACTGCTAGTATTGCACGATTTCTTAACAGGCGTCAGAATCTCAAGAAGTTCAAGGTGTGTCTTAATTATTCTCTAATTTTTGGTACAGTTGATGATTTATAATAACACTGTTTAATTTACAAGTTTTTTTCACCTATTTTTATTAAAATTGCTTTTTTATTGGTTTGGAGGTTTTACTGCAGTTAATGCACTACAAAATATAGGCTCAACATATTGTCAAAGTCATCTTAAATAAAATCTCTGTCGACAGTTTCGATCGAAGTTAGTTAATATAGAATTTGAAAGATGTAATCTCTTGTTAAGTTAGTTTCATAAAGTATTAGTATATTGTACACGGTATTAATAAGTTACGCCTTCGTTTTTTAAGCTTTGTGTAGCGTCTACACCAACCACAATTTATTCAAAAGACCAAAATCATGGAATATAGTAGGAGCCGGAGTGCTCAAATTGTTGAATTGATATGGCGCCAAGAATGTGGTGACGTCTAGTGGAATTTCGGGAAACTATTAGAACTTTCTAGATACTTCGAGAAACTCTGGGCGGGAATATGAGAACCCGAACTAGGTCCCAATACGGAGCAAATAAGTTTGTAAATAAATAACAAACCAGTTGAGATAGAAAAGAAACAATGAAAATAAATAGCAGACAGTGTTACTGTGTACATAATGAATAAGTGTTGTGTTAGTGTCTAGTTTAGCATTAATTATAAATAGAAGTATTTATCAGTGGATATAGTAATAATTAATTACAGTACAGTATGTTTAATTTGAGTAGAAATTGTACCTGAATGTCCTCGCCGTACCGATCCTTGTACACGTCCTTCATAAAGTACTCGATGTTCAATTCGGGTGCATTGATCACCCCGGTGTTGTAGCCGAACTGCAGCATCCCCAACATGGCAGCCAAGATGGCGTACGACAGGAAGAATGTCAGACCCTAACATCACAACAATTAGTATCCATACAGTATAACAATTTCAATCAAAATAATTAAATAAAACAAAAACAAAATGAAAATACTTTATTTACAAAAAAAATTAAACGCACACAATACATAACAACATACCGTATAATTATCATGCGTAAACATAATTGCACTGTCGTTGTATAACTGCAAAAGTAAATGAGAAAATATAATACTTATAATAAATTATTTATTAATCCTAATGGTAACAAAATTATAGGGCTCTAGTGAAGTTAGATAATCAATCACCTAAAATACAAAGCTCTCTATCTAATAGCTTACAACTAAAAAAAAAAAAAAAAACTATCTGGAAGTAGCACAGTAAATACGAAAATAATTACAAACTCGTTTTTATTACAAGAAAAAGTTCCAATGCAGGATGCAAATGCGCAAAAATACACATTTCAAGATTATTTTCAGCTTTTGAAATGTCATTAATTTTATATGCAAATCATGAAGAATTTTTAATAACTACTGAAAATTGAAAAGAAGAACTAGTAAATATTTTCCTTAATCAAATCGATTTGGTTATTTAACACGACGTAGACCATAAAATACATGTCTTGATTGCCATGCAAAACATCAAATTTGATTTTGTTGATGAATGGTACCTGTTCAAGTAGCCTGAGTTTCCTCCGATGCGTATGCTCCTCCAGGCGATCCACATACTCTCTGAGCTCCTCGATCTCATCTTTGACCTGCTGCACGGTATCAAGCTCGTGCTTGATGGCCACCATGTCCCGTTTGACCTCGGACACCTCCGACTGGCAGCTCTCCACCGACTTGGTCAGCTCCTGCAGCTGTGAGCGGATTTCGCAGAGCGCGACCGTCGTCTCGAGATGGCGGTCGCCGCGCTGCAGCTCGTCCAGCTTGGCGCTGAGGTTTATGCTCATCACGCTCACCTGCTTCTGCAGACTACTCATTGTGGTGCGCGTGTTCACGTGGTCAGGTGCGTGAGCGGCCGGTTAACACAACACGCACAAAACACGACAGCAGTTACTCTCTCATCTCATGCTGCATGGTTGTAGGTGGGTGGGAATATTGTCACAGTTCACATAAAGACTCTGATTAGTGAAAATTCGCATCGTACACATCAGTCGAATACTACACAACGTGGAAGATTCACAATATTTACAAAAAATTTCATTTGGATACAAGATCACATAGATGAGATATTTCAGAATCCGGTACTCCCGAATCGTGAATAGTCGACACATACAAAATACAAGTACTTGAAACATAGTTTGCGTATCTCCCGGAACGGAAAATAATTCTATTCGGACCAAAAAATTATGAACTAATCAGTTTTTCTGGCTCGGAAAAAACATCTATTCGTTTTTTCCCGCCTAAAGAAAATCAACTTCTGTACCAAGATGTATATAAATCATGTGTTCTGTATGTGTCGACTATTCACATTCAGGAAGCATCCGATTCTGAAGAAAATTGAATATGCTCAGGATTGCTTAATTGTCTAGGACGGAATTTAAAGGACATAAATTAATTTTGTGTTAGACTTTTAAAATTGATGTCAATGCTCAACAAACTGACATATTTTTGTCAGGACGCAACGTAGCTGCAATATTTCAGATTTGATTATTTCCACCGCCGAAAAAAAAACATCAATGTGTGGTTCGGATCTAAGTCATACTCGTTTTATGATGAAAAATTTTTTGTTCCAATTATTATGACTCTTGAATCTATATTATCAGTCAATCATTGAAAATTTTGATAATTCCGATTCAATTTGATTATCATTTAAATCTGAAATAGAATAATGGAATTTTGAAGACAGTTTCACGAATTAGGCTTCTCGTCTATTGGAAGCAGAAAGTTGCGAAATCGAGCTCGTCCGAATTCGCCCGAATAATCCAAATGTATGGCTTAAAGGAGAGTCGCGTCCACTGGTCCATTATCGTTCATTTCGTTCCCGATTTGTTGGGATTTACTTGCGATTTAGTGCGAATCATTCAGTGGAAAACCAGTAAAAAGCAAATAGAGGTGTAATGAACAGTGTCCTTGCAGAGTAGACTTCCATTTAAATGGGAGACATGCGCAATAGAGTTGTTGTTTTTTCACTCTACGTCACCCAGGATTTCTTATTGGAAATAGGATGCTAATAAAAATCAATCATTATGTGAAGTGAATGCAATATTATTGGTTCTCTATTTCTTATAAAAAATACTGGGCATCCTAGAGCGAAAATATGGGAGATTAAAACTCGGGTGGTCTGTTACACCTTGTATAAACCGGGAATTGGAAGTAAGAGTCGGAGCACGCTAAGAATAATAGTGGTTGATAGATCGGTTACGGAGCGCGTAGAAGTAAAGAATGGTTCATAGTTCGAAAGCGGAGCGAGCAAGAGTGAACTTGACGAAATGAATAGTGAAACAGTAATAATAAATAAATGTAGTAGTTAGAAATGAATAGAAGACAGTGTTGTTGTTTAAATAATAAATAGCGTCAGTTATAAGTAGAAAAATTTAGTAGTGAATATTCAAATAAAAAAAAAAATATTAATCTACGAACGAGTTTAAATTTCAAATCACATTTACCGTAATGTAACAGCTGATTTTTTCAGGCTTAGAAGTAATTGTCATGAAAATGTAGCAAAATGTATCTTTTCCCTGTGTTTACGTCGTAGTATTATTCCAATGCTAAAAGTTCTTCATCGGAATCATCATACAAATCTATTCTGAAAACCAGCGCCGTATCGTCTGTATGAATTCCGGGCAAATATTGCAGCAATGGACGATGGGCGTTCGCCCGAATTCGTCATCTCGCAGTTTGCAGTTTTTTGCTCCCAATGGACGTGTTAACATTTCGAGTTGAAATTATATTAGAGAATCCCACCTACATGATCTCGTAAAATAGTTTTTGAAAGTTTCAAATATTTATGTACTGTATCGAGGATCAGTCCTGTTAGAAAGTTGGACGAAACAAATAGAAGATAACTACAGTTCTGCAAATTTTCTCATATCAGAAAAAAAAAGGTTGCCAATTGTGAGGTGAAAGAACATGAATGATTTTACCATTTCATATATGTTCGTCGAATAACACAGATATAGTGATTTACACAAATTAAAATCATAATAAATGAATCCTGAATGTAAAATATAATAGTCCAGGAGCCGACCGCAATTTATCTTCCCTAATTGGACTTACGGCCAAATTATATATGAATCGAACGGAAATATAGTGGTCAATAGGATGCCAGACTTCATAAATCCAAGATTTTGTCCTAAGTTTCGAAAAAAATGCCATTTCCGGCCAATAAAATAATCCATAATAAAGAATAAAGGTCAAGTACTTCAAGACCAAACCAGAGTGTTACCTTCTGTCCTGTCCGGAGCAGGAAAAAGAGGTTACACTGAGGGCTGGCTGCCGCCCTTCTGGACAGGTCAGGGGATGGCACCCTAGTTTTTGCTTAAAGTACTTGACTTTCGCTATCGATTGGTACTAGTTTCAATCGTAAGTTCATCAGGAAAGTTGACCCCGAAAAAGTTTACCGGAAATAGCCTTTCATGTACAATTTGGCTGTAAGTCCGATCAGGGAACATAAGATGCGATCGGCTCCCATAATAAAAAATCGTTCAAGCTGACGTGCACTAATTAAAATAAATTTTGGATGCCCCAAACTTCTTGATTATTATTTCTTCATAACAATGTAAACTGAAGTGCAAGAGTATCTAAACACAATATTGTAAGCTTCGTTTTCACGGATGCGTTGGAAACTGGCATACCTAGTACAACAAAATAGTACAACCGTATTGTCTCATTCTTCTCAAGTGCATAAGAAGAAATATGTAGGTGCTTGAATCAAGTACTGTCCGCCTGGTTGCCACTAATGTGATATCGACTCACTGCAATCAATTTTATCGATGATTTTATTGGGACGAAACAGTCAATAATTTGAATATTTTTTTGACAGTTTCATTGACTTTGACTCTATAATATACTCAAAATTTATTGGAATCCTTGTAGCAGATCTATGAGAAAAAATACGCTATTATATTCACTTTGGCTGTCTGGCTGGCATGACGCTGAGTTCTCAGCAACTACAGCACTTACAGACTTGAATTGGTACTAAATGAGGTAGGTTTGCATAAACTGCTTGATTTTTAAATTTATTTACCCAGTTTTGGGTAGAAAATTGAATAAAAATTTAAAAGTTAATTACTACTGAATTATGCATAATTGAAATCTGAAAATTGCTGGCAAGAATGAGCAACATGTCAGTAATCAAATTTTATACCTTAAATTCCGAATTGATATGAAATAGTACCAATTTTAGGGTAGAAACTATTTATTTCAATATCTTCCAAGTTACACAAGATATTGACTTTTGTTTTTATGATCAATTTAGGCCAGTATATGACCACCCGTTGCTCATTTTCATAAATCTGTAGTTTTAGAGGTAATTACACCAAATTTTCAGGTTTTTTAGCGCATTTTTCCGAAAAAAGCGCTATTATATTCACTTTGACTGTCTGGCTGGCTGGCTGGCTGGCGTGACGCTGAGCTCTCAGCAACTATACTATTTACAGACTTGAAACTGGTACTAAATAAAAGCTACTGTTTCGTAGGTTTGCACAAATTGCTTTAATTCAAGCTCAGTGATTGTGGAAGATTAAATTATTCAATTACTTGTTTCAAGTGAAACAATGCCCATGGATATATATGACATTAGGGATATGGCAACTAAAATTTATTAAAGTAGATAAAAATTTAGCAGCAACTTTAGCCGGGAGTGTCACTATTATTATGTACAGTTGTCAAATCTGTCCGAGATTCATTCAATGACTTGTTTGACGCAGATTTGAAGCTTATCAGAATGAATCACTATTATTGGTTGAAAATTTGTTTAATTCTGGCGTATTTTTTTATATAGCTTTGATAAAGAGCAAATTTTAATTTTAAGGTACAGCACTTGACCTCCTGTCAGTCAATAACTAAACAATGAAGAATAAAAGGTATTTTTGAGTTTGTACATTCATAAATTATGTACCTATCGAACTGTCAATTTGAAACTAGTTTTAAATGGAAGCTGCTGTTTCGTAACTTTGCCCAAACTGCTTGATTTCAAGCTCAGTAATTGTGAGAGATGGTAATTTGCGAAATCTCTGAGGTAACAAGCATTCATGAGCTTTCAAAAATGCGCTTTCATCATCTAGATGATTCTTCCATTTTTCTCAATCTAATGTTGATAAAGTCCAAATTATTATTTATATAACAATAAAGACTAAAAGATCCTTTCGAGTTTGTACGTGTACGTTATGTATAAAATGGTCACAGCTTGAAACTGGTACTAAATGAAAGCAACTGTTCCGTAGGTTTACCCAAATGCTCGATTTTAAGCTCAGTGATTGTTGGAGATAATAATTTCCGAGTTCTCTGAACTAACGAACATTCATACAATGCCAAAAATAATTTAATTTTTTTAAAATTTATTTGTGACTGTTATAAATTGAAGTTCGTCGATTGGGTCTTATGAGATATTTTCCAGGAACCACTTCATGCTTTTTAGGCGACTTGGGTAATAGATGGCAGGACCTACGTGCCAGAAATGAGAGAGACTATCAGAATGTCGTGCCATTACGGATGAGCAAATTTGAGCTAAAGAAAATCTCAATTCAAACTATGACAGGGGCGACAAGCTTTGATCTTTAAACGGTGAAATTTCATGAATTGAAGTGGCACGAGAGAAATACAGCAAAAGATGCGCTTCAATAGTCAAGATGATTCTATAATTTTTCCAGAACATACGAGGGCTGTCTCTTTAGTTTTGCATATGAAAATAGAGAATAGTAGATTTTAATGATTTTATTGTTCTTCGAAGTTGAAGCTCGAACCAACTTTTGGAGCAATTATTTCACACGTTCGCTGGTACTGACAAAATAGCATTTATAAAGGCGTCGATTACTTCTTACGGCGACTGAAACCTTCAACCATGCAATCCGTTTTTGATTTTTGGATCGTTGAGACTTAGGTAAGGACTGTATGGACATTTTGCTGCTCTAAAAAGTAAATAGTCTAACAAGCTGTGAGCGAACTTGCATTATCTTGGCTTTTCGAAGCTCAGCAATTACTTCCGACAAACAAATGGTTGTATACCAATTGGCAGTAATAGCTTTTTGATCTTGCAGAGGAATTGTTGCTATATGATCTACTTTGGGACAAATGTCGCGACCATCTTTTAGAACACACTTCGAGAACGGATGACTTTTGTTCGGATGTTCTTCAACTTGGAACATCCAAATAAATGACCGACATTTATTTTCTGGTTCTTATTAGTGAATGATTTTAGAGTTGCCTGCCTTGAATCGATAGCAATTGACTGTAGTTTCGTTTTGTTCTTCGGTCAACAGATGAGGTACCCAACGAGAAACTAATATTTTACACACAACTCTTTATGCAAATTTTTAAGAATTGGGATATTTGGAGTCCCCAATGATGCCTCAATCTCGCAATATGTCACATGTCGATCTTCGTTGATGAGCTTGCCCACGGCATTGACGTTTTCCTGACTAACTGCCGTTTTTGGAGGACCTGTCCTTGGCTCGTCGCTAAGACTTATTCGCCCACGTTTGAATTCTCTAAGCCACCGAGAAACAGTCGACTGAAGTGGTACTTCATTACTGGAAACGGAAAACAACTCGACGAGGCATTTTTCGAAAGTTGAAAAAAAAATTGCGCCTTTATTCCATATTTAGTTTATGAATTTCGAAAATTTGCTACAGCTGAAATATTATAAGTAGCGTACTGAAATTTTGGATTTAACTTTACTAAATATGAAGGTTGGTTTTTTGTTTGACATTTGATTGATGGCCAGTATGCAAAACTAAAATGACAACCATTGTATCCTTGATTTAGTTGTTTGATTCTATTATCCAATAATGGATATAATTATTAGTCATGAAACAATTCTTGGAGAAATGGCATTTCTTATAGAAATTGGAATGTTATTAATTTTGTATTATATTGAACAGCGCTATATTTGTTCTGATCGCAGATATCGGAGCAGATTGAAATATAATTAAAGTTGCACAGCTTCGCCTGTAACGGCACCATGAAAACGAAGCTTGATCGTCATGACAACAGATAAATTTAGAATCCAATCAAATGCATCTATCGCTGAAACGAAATTCCATTAAAAATGTGACAATAATCTATAATCACATACAAAACCATGCACAAGCGACAAAAGAACAAACAAAGAAACCAATTGATGAATGAAATGAATAAAATTGAAAACGAAATGGAAAAAGAAAGTAATTGTAAAATGAAGAAGCAAACATGAATACCTGGGAGGTAAAGACACCATGGCTGTGTTCCAAACTATAGGTAGTAGCAGACTCTGTCGTCCGATCCCTCACAGGATGTGTTAAATGTTGCAATTAGATAAAGAAGCACTTGCACTTGCACTGCGGCAACATGCGGCGTGCGGCGTGCAGCTTCAGCTTGAGCTAGGCTGGAACGGGACGACCGCGGCGGCTAGAGCGCGCGGGCATCCTCGAACTCGACATCCACCTGTAGTTTGGAAACACAGCCCGTCATCACATCGCAAATCGCAATCACGAGGGCAAATAACGCAATGCCGGGCTGCCGGACGCGGAGGCGGAACAAGACACAAACTTAAACAGCAGTTTTCTTCACTGATGTATTGATAAAAAAATTCAAGCATCCAATGATTTAATAATAATAAGAATAATGGCCCACATCTGCCAGTGCCGCTAAGATAACATTCGTAGCACTTTTCGGCAGAAGTTTCTGTATGAAACCACTTCCAGAACACCGCTGCTAACTACCCAGCGGAAGTGACTTCCTATTTCAACACCTCAATGTTTCCCATTAAATTAAATTTTAAATCGGACATCAACTGTAGAGACGTTTTTCGTCCTTATTAGGACCCATCAATACAGTCCAACTAAGCCACAGAAAACATTCAGGTGTTCAAATTCCAGTTCGTTAAAGTGTTTCGACGTTTGTGCGTTTAGTTCTGTCCACGATAGGTGATTTTTTTCGCTCACAGAGCGTAAAATGCAAATTTTAATTTGAGTGCTTAGTATAAGGAGCGTTGTAAAAATAAATATCTAGTAATAAAATTTTTATGTACTATGAGACTTGAATAATAAATTACTTCATCTGTTTTAATTTATATTTGCTATTGTTCGTTGAATATTTAAGGTGAAATTAGCTTATGTGATACTCATGACAATTATAAATCCAATTGATAATACGAAATAGCCGAAGGTTAACTCTATAAAAACAAATTATCTGTTTTAAACACATTTTTCTCGAAAATCTGGGAAAATATAAAAAATTGGTTTGATTATTTGCAGTCTAATAAAGTTTATCTCAATTTTGAGTTTTTTGAAATATTCAACATCACAAAATTGTTGGTATCTCGGAAAATACACTTCAGACACCATTTTTGATTTGATTTTCGGATTTACGGCCGTTAAATTATATAACGTCATGCCTAACTCAAAATATTTGGGCTTGAAAATTTAAAAAATAACTGAAAGGTATCCCTTGCTATTTCACTCGGACTTCAAGAAAAATAAGTAATGGATTAAGGTACCTCAAGCATCTCGTATTTATAAATTGGCCGTCGGCACAAACTAGTAAGTATGCGTATGATCAAAGTACCGACTAACATTACTCTAAGCCATACATTTGTGTCTCAGAAAATAAGTAAGTGGCGGGTCTTTGTTATTTTCCAAGATTTCAGCTATTTTCAGTTTTTCGCTCATAAATTTGTATTTGATGTTAAATTGTTTTGAAATTTGGTACACTTATGATAAATTTTACAGTTGATCGACTACTGTAATTGGAAATTATAGGTGTTCTCAATATTTACTGGGATAATAAGGAAGAAATGAAAACTCATAAGTTTTTTTGTACACCTTTTATTCGGAAATTTGAAGAGATATCAAAAATTGGCTTATATATATGAAGTAGAGAGTACTTTCCGTGTAATGTCACTGTATTGACAGTTCAGTCTCGAGATAGAGAATATTCTTGTAGATTTTATCAATAGTATATTATGTAACAAGGACCAAACGATTGTCATTTTTGTCCAGGATAAATTTGGCAGCACTCGGTGAAGTCGAGGGCAAAGCACGAGGCAAAGGCGAGGGTGAAGCCCAAGGAGTATCATCGTGCAGCCAAATTTGTCCGTGACAATAATGATAGTCGTTCAGTGTCCTTGTTGCATACGATACTTTTTGGAACAAGTGCACCGAAGTACCATAACTGAGCTTTTTAAATAAATTTAGATGTATTGAAACTATCTTATCAGTTTGACAAACAAATTTTTGCAATTGCGATCATATTACAGTAAACTAATTCAATGAAACATAACTTACATGATTTATTTTATTGATTGATATTTTTCACATTTTCTGTGCTATCCCGTTCACAATCAATGCACACACTATAACGAACAGCTCCTATAATAAAAATTTCTTTCAAATATTAATTTGACATATACCAATGAAATAAAAGAATTCCAAAGACATCCATGACCCACAGTTTATTTATTTTTACCCAGCGGACAATAATATTCATTAATTCCCTGTCAACTGAGAATTAATGAAAATTGTTACCATGGTTTGGAATAAAAAACTTTCGGAGCAGAGTTCAGCTCTGTAATAGAGTACTCTCGGTGCACGTGTTACAAAAATATGTTTAATGTACGTGGATTTTAACAATAGCTTAGTATATTATATTTAGGAGAAAAGGTTTTGTGATGCATTTCAATCAGTTTGTGGATATCTTAAATAATTATATACTTTCGATGTATCTATGAGCTATGATATCATCAAGTTCATTGAAATTCGTTCAAATACAAATACCATATATAAATAATATGAATGTATATTAATCATTATGTCAATTAAGTTGTATTTTGATAATTTGTACTTGGCTTGCACAGTGCATCATCTGTTTTGATCAATAAATAAACCGTATAAAAATGGATGTAATTATTCCTTGGAATGATGAATGTGGAAACCAGACTAATGTTGATGTTTGTCATTTACAAATTATGAAATTTTAATTTCTGATAGTATAATTGATTTGAATACTTAAAAAGAGAAAAAATGTTATTTTTTATCTCAATTTTAATGTTTTTAGATTTCAACATCATAAAATTGTCGATATCTCGAAAAACACACTTCAGACACCAATTTTGATTTGATTTTCGTGATCTACTGAAACTATGTACCCTTTTTTCTCACTCAAAACATTTGCATTCAAAAATTTAAAAAAGAAAACTAATGGGTGCCTTACTATTTTTTTCATATTTCAGCTATTTTTAGTCATTTCCTCATAAAACTCGTATTTGTTGTTCAATTGTTTTAAAATTTGGTACATTTATGATAGATTTTACAATTAATTGATTGGTGTTATTGGCAATCAGGTATCTTTATCATTTTCTGAGATAATGAGGAAGAAATGGCAAATCTTAAGCTATTTTCAGTTTTTTCCTCATAAAACTCGTATTTATTGATCGATTCCTCAATAATTTCTTAAAAGAATATATGTACGAGATTGGTCCCAGTAAAATTTTTGTTTCTTGGATGAATTCAGCAGTTAGTTTTGGAGAAATTTTATTGCATATTAAAAAATCTCAAGTAGACCTCTGCGCTACATTGTCTTTCCGACTATTTAAGCGCCTCGTTTACATCTCAACATAGTGTCAACTAAGGTTAAGCAATCATCTGAATTGTAATTACTTCCAAGTTTTTGGAAAGGAGCGAGGAGCACGTTACTTTGGAACATTTCTTGGCTGTTTTCGAATGATTTTATACAAGGTTTCAATTCGCAAGAGATCTGAAGCACTGGACGTCCATTTTAAAAGTTTCCAACATCCTATCATCCACGATTCCAGTCGTATGACAAGCAGCATCATCTTGTTGGAAGACAGATTTCATATAATTAAATTTGTGGCTCTAAATCCTTCTGAAGGACGTTAATATGTATTTCAGCGTTCATGATGTCATCTACAAAGTGTTATAGTTGCCATCGATTCTCCAATCATTGATGCCGAAAACAATATTGTTTTCAAGGCGGTAGTGACAGAAAACAGAAAAAAAAATTTCACAGGCTACCATTTATAGAGAAGATATTTATAGCTGTAAGCATAAAATATTTGCATTTAGAAATCTCTGCTAGCTGTCAATGCATATTGAAAAATTTGGTCTCAATTAGCTTCTTCAAACAACTTTTCAGTCTACCATTCTCGAACGTGAGACAAGTTTTCGAAATCGACTGAAGCTTATTGTAAAAAATCTGTTGCGGCCACAAAGTACTTCTCCGACCATAAATTTCATAACCAGGTTCATCGCTGTTTCAGAAATTTAGAAAATCGCATCAATTAATTGCATATTTCAAAGTGAAAACTATTATTGTCAAAGTGACAATTGTCATTGTCAAAGTGACAACTGTCATTGTCAAAATGACAACTGTCATTGTCAAAGTGACAACTGTCATTATTAAAGTGACAGGTGGCGTTTATTTTTTAGTCCTTATATAAAATTAGTTATTTTTGTATCAAGTATGCGAAGCGATTGTTTTTTTTTGTTGCGCGTGAGAATGTCAATTTTAACCGAGACCGTAAGGTCGAGGTAGCAAATTCATTCGAAAGCGCAACAAAAAATACAATCATTTTGCGTACGAAATACAAACAATATTTTTTCGCCAACTGTCAAAAAATAATAGATCAACAATAATTATTGTTTTATATAGTAAAATGTAGGAAAAAAGTACAAAATAAAATTACTTTGCAATCACTTGGGTATTGTAACCAAAAGAACGCGCAATTGTTGTTTGATAAATAAAGAACTGTCAACAATTAATTTTTACTTGTACAAAATAACAAGTAAGTATTGTGAAACCGACAAAATTCATCTATCGAGATTTTGATGGGAATATCTGTTTTGAGCATCCCTGAATCCATTTTGACTATTTTTGGCTTGATGTCGGTACGTATGTTCGTGCGTTTGTACGTGCGTGCGTTTGTGCGTGCGTAACTCGCAAATCTCAAAACTGGTTGAACGTATAATGTTGAAATTTTGTATTTAGGTCTGATATAGGGTCTAGTTGTGCACCTCGCAATCGTCTGTACCGGAAGTGCACTTTACTTGAAACTTTTTTTGAATTTCTCTAATAAATCCAGAATGATCAACCGTGGGATAATGAAATTCAGTATTTGAACTTGATGTTGTATCAGAGTGGTTATCTGCTATTTTTGTAAGAATCGGCCAGGCCAGAAGTGCACTTTATTTGAAACTTTTTTTGATTTTCTTACATAAATATAGAATAATCTGCCAAAGCATATTTCGTATAAAGAACTTATATAACATCTTATTGTATATCTTGCATTATGATTGCGATCGGCTAAACCGGAAGTGCACTTTACTTAGGACTTTTTCTTTAATTTTCCGCATAAATCCAGAATGATCAGCCGTAGGATACTGGAATTCAGCATTTGAAATTGCTGTAGCATCTCAATGGTCATTTTCCATTTTTGTAACAATCGGCTGAGCCGGAAGAGCACTTTATATGACAAACTTTTTGAATTTTCCGCATAAATTTCAAAAAATCAGTTGTAGAATATTTAAATTTTGTATTAGGCACTTTTATAATATCTAGTTGTACACCCTGCATTATGATTGCTATCGACTAAACCGGAAGAGCACTTTATTCGAAATATTTTTTGAATTTTCCGCATAAATCCAAAACAATTGAACGTAGACTGTTAGAATTCAGTATTTAGGACGATTATACCGTCTAGATGCTCATATACTATTTTTATTGATATCCACCGATTTGGAAGTGCAGTTTACTTGACAGTCTTTTGGAATTTTTCGCATAAATTCGAAACGATCAGGTGTAGAATATTGAAATTTGGTATTTCAGTCTGCTGTAGCATCTGAATGATTGCCTACTATTTTCATAACAATAGACTGAACCGGAAGTGCACTTCAGTAGGAATTTATTTTTTAATTTTGCGCATAAATTCAGATCTGTTGGTAGTCGTAGAATTTTGGAAATCAGTATTTAGGAATGTTGTAGTATAAGAATAATGGCCTACTGTTTCCATAGCAACCGACTTGACTGAGAGCGCATTTTACTTGACAGATTTTTAGAATTTCTTGAGTAAATCCAAAACGATTAACCGTGGAACGATAAGATTTTGTGTTTGATTATACATATCCAATGATATATACGATCAAACACAAAATCACATGGTATTATATATATATATCCAATAATGTACAAGTAAGTCACGTGATGTTCACGTCAGATTTTTGTATTCAAAAATAAGTAGTTTTGTGTACAAATTCATATTTCTTTTTTGTTAAATACATATTTGTTTCTATCTTTGTGGCATTATCAAACGGAATTATATTAGATGGAATAAAATTTATTTTTTCACACATTTTTGAGAAAGTAAAGTCTTTTTCTAGATTCTCGGGGTCCTTAATTCATTGGAACATACAGTTTCGATATTCGATCGCCGAAAGTCTAATTTAAAGATGGTAACGTGAATTCCACTAATTATTTATTTTTGAAAATTAACTGAGCTTATCTCTCCGAGAGCTTAAAATTGATACCAAACTAGACATCATTTAAATGATTTGTGAAAGAAATAATTGACAATCGTTTAAATACCCTCTTTGACACTTCTACCAAAATTATATCCACAAGAGTTTTGATTTGATACCAAACACGACAGAGCCAAATAACTTATTTTAAAGAAACAACTGACGAACGTTTGCATGTGATGTCAAAATATGAATGATAATAATTCTAACTCCACATTAAAATTCTCATTGATTCTTTGTTCCAGAAAAATATAACAAATTTTATAATAATTAGAATTTTGATAATAACAAATGAACCGCTGATAATTTTGAAAAATGTTTCTAGTGAATGTTGTGCTAAATCATTCAAGGATCAGCCTTTGAATTAAGTCAAATGTATTTTCCAGCAAATTGATGTTTGTTTTGCGGCTACAATCATGGAAGATTGGATGTTGAAAAACAATATGCCACTTTTAAAAATGACATGATTTCTTGCTGATTGAAACTTTGTGACATATCATAAATAAGTTTTGATGCAGTGGCGTACCGATAGTATTTGAGAGTGAGAGGGTCGTTGTTTTTACGCCCCCTTCTTCTTCATTTGACAAAAAATACATGTATTACTGCATGAATACCATTTATTATTATTGAATAGTGACAAATGGAAAAATATGTATAGTATAGTGACCTAAGACATGAAAAAGACAAACATTCCATGATTTTTGAATATTTTTGATTCTATCGATTTTGGCAAAATTTTTATGTCTGTGGTCTTAATAAAGAAGGTGAGAAAAATTGAATATGTTAGCCTCAAGCCCGGGCCTCTGCCATTAGTTGAAACTATATCAAGATGTATCATCGAAGATTTCCAATTTTGATAGATTGGTTGCACCAACTCTACTATAGGTAGCTCATTTCAGTTGATAATTGTCCAAAGAATTTATGGATACTACGATTTAAGCCTTTTGATTGGCCGAAATGCGAATACGATTCATTCACAACAAATGCAGGGTATAAAAAAACTGTCTGGAAAAGAATTCAAGAAATAAAAGCAACACATATATATTCACATATTACTTGAATAAATATAAATTTGAATCTTGGAGCTGCTCAAATCTATTCATGATAATTGGTACAATTTTCGTGCTAGATGAAAAGGCTTAAATCGTAGTGCCATAAGAACGCTTGGATCGTTTTTAACTAAAATTTTCACGAATAATTCAATAAATTGTACAAATAGTTTTATTTGTGGGATGTATAATACTCATTCATTCAGCATGTGTAACAGGAACAATGATTGATTAATTAGAATAATATTAATTAATGTCATTGGCTAGAGAACATTTATAGCGAATATAATTCTCATGAATAATTATTACACATTGCGTATAATAAATTAATATAATATGTCATTTTTCATGACATCATATTGAAAATATCATGAAATTATTTAATTATCGGATTGTAGAGATGAAGTCGGTTCATCAAACATTTTTATATTTATCAATAGATCAAAATGAATTTCAAGTACCTAGAATATCGTAAATCAGGCAAAATTACAATAAAAAGCAATTCTTTTTAAATCTTGATAGTATTTTCAATTAGGTACTCCAGAATATACTATCAGTAATACGTGTATTTATCTTTGAATTTCGATTATTTGAAGAAGTACATGGAGATTCAAAAGATACAAGTGTTAATTACGTAGGAAACAGCATTAATTACTTTTATCAATTCATCAGTGTTGAATAAATTCAAAGAAACCCTCCCCCCTTTCAGAATTGCGTAGCAAAACACAAAATCATTGATGACAACCCCGTTAATGAGAACAATAAAACAAAGGCGGAATGAGATAAATTAATTATAAGAACGAATGAAAACGCAGCACAATGATAACAATGCATTTCTAATCTAAATAAGTTGGTTCCTGTCAGGCCTCCGTGTCAGTCCGGCCCTGTCGCGTCATATTTGCGAGGGCCGGCCGCATGCATCTAACTTGGCAATGATGGCAAAACTGTGAGTGGGCATTAGTTTGATTGGCAACATTAATGAAATCTACTGATACAAACGAAAAAGTTCCCATGAAGTACATACATTGGGAAGATTGGAAACTTTTTTGATTGCTGGACCGGAGCTCTCTGTTTTCTTCAACAAAAATTTTTTTTTCTAATATGATCATAGCGTAATCTTGTAACGCTATTCTTAGCCTACCAACGTATGCGCAATACTCAATTGTAGAACTTACAGGTTGGTCTGCTGAGCAATTGACTATTGTGCATACGTTGCTAAGTCAAGAATAGCATCACAATCTAATAAATGAAATTAATTGTTGGAGAAAACAGTGCAATAGCAAAAGAATGACATAAAAGTTATGTTAGGTATTGCAAAAAGCATTTTATAGATTAGTAGCGTGGGAGTATGATGTGATGACGGAAATATTTGTTGGGATTGTTTGATTGGAAGAGGTATGTTGTACCTCACAAGCAGCTCCCTAAGAGTAGCTTCATCGTCCTCTTGTATTTCTTTCTTCGTCTCATTACTGGCCGGGGCCGGCGGGATCGGTGAGGTGGCGGTGGCGACGTGCTGGAAGCGGCGTCGAGCGGTCAGCTTAAGAGTCGCCGCCTCCGCCACGGGCTCGCCGGCCTCTGAGCTAAACTCATATTCCTCCACTTCTACTACCTCTGAATTTCCACCACCCCCATACACAAAAGACAAATATTATAGCATACAATAGAAAGAACACATGTTAGTTATTGACATGAAGATGCATCAAGTGTGTAAAGTTAAGTACAATATAATTATAGATACAGACAGCAAGACACTAATGAATCATCCCCAATGGAATGGTGCTGATTTAAAATGGTTTTCAATTACAATATGACAAAAATGACAATCTTAACAATGTCATTTCGGTGTGCCTCGCGGATTGAACTTCATCAAAATCCTGTCTCGGAATACTTGACCTCAAGTAATAATAAAAATATCGAACTGATGATGAATTGATCAAACATAAATTCTAGTAACTTTGTTTGATATTCCATTAGTGATTAACCGTTACAGGAGAACATATATTTGATTGCATTCGCGGTGATGATGTTATCACTGCACCTGTGTTCGAATCCCGGTGGTAGAAAGAGACAGACATAAAGAGAGAGGCTCTACTTGCTTTCTATAACTACTTGATTAATGAGATGAAGTTTGCAGGCTACTGTAATTATAATTAATAACTAAAGTTAGTACGTCGATAAAGGGGCCGTAAGATGTGATGACATTGGTCCAAATATATTTGTAAGTGCATTTATAGGTATTTATGCTCTTTGTATAATCATCAAATGCCATTATGCTATTAGAATCCAATCTTGTTATTAGTTGTAAATTACTAGCTCAAGTAAAATTAAAAAATATCGGTGAGAATAGATTGTTTTCTAAATGTATGTTCACCTAGATATTGCGAATCAGTGGTTGTGGTGGTGACGAGAGTGTCGGCCGAGAGCGACTGTCTAGCGGTGGTGGTAAGCGGGTCCGCAGGCTGCTCGAGCAGGTGTCGGGGTTGCTGCGCGGACGACTGTCTCATGGGTCCACCGGGCCCACCGCGCACCTCGACCATGATCCGCGCAATTCACACTAACATACAACAGACACAGCTCCAAACAACCATATATCTTAGATCATAAATAATATCTAGATGAAAGGAGTCCTATATCACACAATATATTTTTGCGAACGGTTATGCCAGAAAGAGAGGAAAATATAAGTTACGTTAGAGGAACAAAGAAATAAAATATAATGAAAGAAAAATAAAGTTAAACGAACTGCGCATGTCTATCGAATTTAATTTTCTTTTTCATAAAAGTAATGTTAAGAAGATGTACTTTGCAACTAGCAAACGGCGAATGAATAAATTTTTTTTTACAGAAATAAGAACTCATTACATCATGTGTTTGACATTTTGCGGACTTGACAAACCGAAATTTATTTATTGTCACGCTTGCTCAGTTCATTTCTCCAACTTTCTTACAATATATCTTCCATCTCTTTCCGTCGTATCCGTTCGCAGTTTCTTCCATCTTGATATTATTTATGATCTAAACCATATATTCACTTTCTAAAACGCATATGATGTGTAGACCATAACGTTTCAAGTTCATAGCACTTTCACAGAGAACAGCTGGAGAAAACAGTCTGAAAACAGTGCTGCCATCTATGAGCGGCGAATGAACTAGTTTTTATTCTCGAACGTTAAAAGAAAATTATTCAACGGTTTATTCAATGGAATTCAATTCTAAAATAATGAATTAAGGTGAAACATCATCCGGCAGAATTATTTTAGAGCGAAATTTGGAATGATGAATCTTGTAGTAATATGTTTGATGAATACTTCCTAATAATAAATTAACAAAGTTTTTAGCCGTGCATATATCAAAAATTGGATAATTTGTCAAATTTTCATTATGTCTGTAATAAATCCGAATAAAATTAGCATGCAAATCTTATATCTCAGAAACTTCTATCACTACTTATCTGGAACAAATAAATACTAGGCATTGTACTTGTAGTAATCATATAAAAAATTTCATGAAAATTAAACTTGACAATTTCAAGGAAAAAAAAATTAGTGCTAAAAATACCGATTTTTCCGAAACTATTCAGTTTTTGAGGACAAAATTTGGTGAACTCATAGATGACACTATTCCTGAGATTGCTGTGTGATTTTTAATAATTAAGATTTTGTTAATAACACTTTTTGTGCACTTCTAAAAGTATAATATTCATATTCAAAAAGTATATATATTTAAATAATTTTTTTTTGACATCGGTCACTGAATTTTGAGCGAACAATTCTCATTTTGTGACCAAATATTTGTTGAAGATTATCTCACTCATGTCAATTATACTGACAAATTCTGCATAGTTACAATGACATTTATAGTAACAAATCGCTTGTCAACAGGAATTTACCGCGGTAAAACCCGTTGGCAAGCGATTTATCGCGATAAATTGCTTTTGCCGTGGAGACACAATACACAGTTTCAATATCAACAAACAATCGGTCTTCGAAAATGTCTAAAATAAATCGTTTCGATAATGCATTTTTCGCGGAAAGTAATATAATTGAAAACAAGAAGTCTCAAGATACAAAAAAAAAAAAAATATCAAGAGAGTATATGGAGACAATTTCGTGTATTTTGTAATATTTGCAGCCAATATCATTTAATAGGCACTCATAATAGCAATTTCATTCGAGAAATATTCTGCCCAAATACCACTCACGACTTTAATTTAATCATAATTTTTCTTTCAAGCATCATCCTTCGAGTCATCTATCATGATGTTGCTAGGTAAACGATGCTTTCAAGAAAAAATTGTTGATAAAATTACAGTCCCTTGTGATATTATATACGATAATATATTTTTTAAGAGTAATGAAAATTATAGTTTTCGAGAAATCTATTTTTTTTCGATTCGAATCTGCATTCCTCTCAATTTTCAGCGATGATGCTCATTCTAATCTTGATAGTTTCGTAGATCGTGAGAATTGTCGCATTTGGGATTCAGGAAATCCACTAGTAATTGATAAGAAACAAATTTTTTGGTGCAAATTTTGGTCTGGATCATTCTTCTTCGGAGAAACAGCTGATTGGACAAAAATATGCTAATCACGTATTTTGCGTCTACAATGTAATGTATGGTATGGATGTGAACGACAAGTTTTGGAAATTAAGTGCTGTATCAACGAAATTTGCTCTATATAATAATTCATGGTACTGTATACTTTATAATTCAATATAGAATTCATAATTCTTAATTTGAAACCCGTTTTCTTGTTTTTCATCAAAATTAGAAAACCCTTGTAGTGCACATTTCATGATTCAATAAAAAATTCATAATTATTAATTTAAAACATGTTTTTTTTTTATGAAAATTAATTATTGCGTGAGTTCTAGGACATTCATTTTTATATCATAATTACATATTGTCATTATTGAATAATTCCATTAAAATTTATATTTTTGACACTTATTTTGTATGCGAGCATTAATTCAAGTGTGTGTTTGAATGTTTTTCTTCTGGAAGGGCAAATTTAAATTCTTGTCTATCCGGCTGTAATCACTGACCTTCCATAAGTCTGTTTTACTCCAAAACAAAATTAGACTAGAAAAAAACAACTAGTACCGTTTCACCTTAAGTGAATTATTCAAGTGAAAGTATTGCTATAATTCCAAAACCTTTTATTCTTATAGAACAGGAAAACTAACCTTTAAATGTGGGTAATTCAAATAAATTTGGTAAGTATATTCCAAATTTTTGAAAAATTCAAAAAAGTAAATGCTACAAATTTCTTCACTTCAACAATAGACGTGACAAAATAATTGCTATGAAACCTCAACTGGAGAAAAAAAAACATTTGATGGATTTCCATTTACTGTTGCTTCCATCCAAACAACAAATGATTATATAAAACAAACTTTCAACTTATCCACTTTTTCATGTGCACGCAGATGTTTCTGTCGTACAACAAAAACAAAGGGAAGAAAACATAAAATTTGCTAAACACGTATTGATGCCCTCATTAATCATAAAGTTTTTCGAGTTTCTAGTTTGACTCACTAAATTAATTATTAATTACCTCAACTTCCTCATTAAAAAAAAGAAACGGAAAAAGATATGGGGAATGTTAATTCATTCATTCGTTTATCACTTTTTGTTGAACAATTTTGAATATTCTAATATGATCAAACAAATATTTTAAACTATTTGCATAATTGCCAACTGAATGAAAATAAAAACTTTATCTCATAAATAAGCAAAAACATATCAAATATTGTTTTTAGTACAGCAAGAAGCGTTCGAAATCTCTGTAAATTTCTTAGTTGGCAAAGCCTCTACTAAAATAACAAATGCAACACAATGAAACCACATCGACGTAAAATAAACAACACGTCTTGTAGGTTAAGAAATAAATCTAGTTGTGAACGCGCCCCGTAAATTAAAGCACACATACTCACACTAAGATACAGAAACACACTAAGGGTAGTTCTGCGAGCAACAGACCACCAAAGAATGTGCACAACTTTACTACTAAATTGGTCGCAATAAATCCCACAATGAGGTAACCACAGCGCAAAATTAAATCTCAAATTGAGATTATTCTATTCTGCTCCTATCAAGAAGATTCCAGATAAATATTACAAAGAGGATGATTTAAAGCCGTAACGTTGTCGATTTTATTGTGGAGGAATAATATAAATACAGATATTACCTTAATCTCACAACAAGCCATGTTGGCAACTGCAAATTGTAGGCGAAGTCGTGTTGACTGCCTACGGCCTCCTGTCTAGCAAACTAATCCTGGAACAAAAAAATTTAATTAGTTTTGTTATCAGATATTTCAAAATACTTATTTGAGGATTAGCAAAAGTTTGGTCAAAAACGAGGTGACAAGATATCTTGCAGATGTTGTGCACATCGTAAACGTCCACCCTTATTCTATGAGCCTAAATTTCTTTTTTATTATTTACAGACGGTAGGTTATCCTAAATTCCGAGCGTACAAGCAAATTTGATAGCCTATATCCAGAATATAATATCATGTCCTCATTTTAATTGGTCATCCTTTGTTTCAATAACAAATTGATTCACAACAATTTTGAGTACAATGTAACATAAATGGTGGAACGTATCCCCATTTAGGGACTAAGTAGTAAGAACTGAGGAACGCGGCCACAAGTTGGGTGCGAATTTGTCCATATATCATGAGATAATTGCGCCTTCTGTTTACAGTCTATGAGTACAATACCTGTAATTAACCTGGAAAACGTAATTAGCAGTTAATTATATGGCCCGGAATACCGCATTGTGAAAGAGAAGACGCGTCGCGAACTTTGATGATGCCATATGCAGAGAGATACAGCACATAGATGGCGCTGGAAAACATTTCCATAAAATGGTAAGTATTTCAAATAGGAAACTCCCGTTTAATGACATAAAATAATATCTTAATCAAAGTTAATTACAAAAACAATAAAACTCCTTGAAAGCTTATTCAGTTGACAGTTTATATCTGTATTTTCAAGACGATTAGATTAACGTGTGCAGAATGATAAATTTTTAAAATTCACAAGTCTGGTGTATCCAAAATCATTTTTGTGTCTTGATTTTGATCGATTATTAAAGAGGGTTAACGTTCAAGTAGAATCATTGAAATTTGGTAACAACTTTAGGAGATAGTTACCCTTCAAAATATGTGGTTGGTAGGTGGTAATGTAAATTTAAACGTGAACGGTGTCACCTGAAAGATAAACAGAGACCTGGAAGGTCTGTATCAAATATGCAATGATTAAAGGAAGTAAACTTTCAATTGGATTCCCCAAAATTTGGTGGCGGTCTTAGGAAATAGTAATCCTTTAAAATCCATGTTTAGGAGACAATTATGTGAATCTAAACGTGAACGGTGTCACTTGGAAGATGAACAGAGATCTGAAAGGCCTGCATCAACTATTGGTGTGGAAAAATTGCTGGAGGGAAATCGAAATGTAATAGGCATCTCAGCAAATATGACCAAGGAACATCAAAGGAGCTGTAAATTATTGTTAAAAATGACGGACCTTGGAGCTATAATTTACTGAGAACAGAAACGTTTGGTGTACCAAATTTAATCTTTGCAACTATAAGCAAACAATTATTGGTGAGCCCGTGGAATGAATATGACTGACTTATTTATTACTCTCTCCCTCATTCTGAAACGAAGTATAATCCTTTTTCTATTCCCCAACCTTGGAATAAAGTCTAATCGAAGGTTTCCTGGCGCAAACTCGTGTTATTTATTTTTATATTTTGTGACAAATTTTCATCTTTATGTATCTGATATCACAGTTCACACGTGTAGGAGATAAAATCGCCTACGTAAGAATAACTCCACAGGTCGCTTATCAAACTTGCCCGTGTTATAATTGAAAATATTTCATTTAGACTTGAAATTAGTCAGCAAAATTTAATGCAAGGTAATTGTGACACATTCCAAATAGTTTATAGAAGCACGTGCTCATGATCCAAAATATATGATAAAAAAAGTTTTTGTTCTATTTTCAGCTTACATCATACAAATCGCAATAGACTAAATGAAGTCTGCGGTTGTGAGAACCTAAAACCACAACATCGTGTTTGCGGGACGCGTTTACGAGAAGATTTCATTAATCAGCGGTGACGCTGATAAATTCCCAAGGATAAATTGTTATTAATTAGTTAAGTCAATTGAATCAGTTAATCAATCCGCACTTAACGTACAAGCTTAAATGTTAATCGAACGAATGAGATGCACAAGATATTATGTTACGCTACTTTAATGTCATTATCGTAGTTTGAAGCAACAGGTGCAGCGTGAGAACTTCATGAACTTCCGATTTTGATTGAGTTCTTTAAATTAAGGCGATCCTAAAATATAAACTCCGCCCCAAGACAGTAATTTGCTTACCATGTTGTCGAACATGGATCTTCAAATCATCATTCTGTTGAAGTTAGATCGAAGATAGATTTGTGCTCGACTTCTTGTGAACCAGTCTTGATTATCACCAACGCAAATCTAATTCCTTTACATCATAGCATGAACGAAATGACGAAGTCTCATATTATGTAGTGACGCAGTTGGAGTTAATGTTTGTGCTGGTAATGACCGAAATAAAGTTGGAAGAATTTTGTTTTCGACCTGCGTGATAATTTGGAGATCCATGTTAACTATTACACTATGAACACTGATATATACATAAACATAATACTATGCTACTTGAAGTAGTTTTCTTCAAAGTAGTTTCTTTCAAAGTAGTTTCCTCCGGCAGCTATATACTGATAGATTCGTTGTTCCAAAGGTCTTGGTAGCACGCGGTGAAAAGCTACAATTGGTAGGGCCTTTAACATGTCGGTCATATTCTTTTGGATACTCTCCAAAGTCCCAAAATGACGTCCTTTCAAGACATTTTCCAATTTCAGGAAAAAACAAAATAATAAGGACTCCGATTAGGTGAATAAGAAATGCCTTTTGAGGCTTCAACTGGTAGAGTCATTAACATGTCGTCACATTCTTTTCGATGTTCTCCAAAGTCCCAAAATAACACTTCCCAATTTCGGTAGAGAAAGATCACAAGGACTCAGATCAGGCTAATAGGGTGGCTGGAGAAGAACAGCTATGCTCTTTAAGGTCAAAGATTCTGCTCAGTCTTTTCGCATGTGCAATTAAGTTTAACTGGTCACTTATCATCCCTATTGTTAAACGACGGTCTGATCTTACAAGGACCCTTTCACGTTCGACGTTTTCATCGGTTTTTGAAGTTTAAGGTCTTCATTAGCAAGGTTTATCTACAACGTTACCTCGACCTTATGATTTGTGCCCGCGGAAAACTTGTGCTCTTAATGAGGAATGTTCCTCATAGGCCTGTTTCAACTTTTCAAAGATCAAAGTCGCAGATTCTCCAATAACTCGGCCCAAAAACCCGCTGTTCCAATTTCGTAGCACACAACAAAAACGCAATTGAACTCTCAAAAATCACGTGATGGTTGTTACAGTTGAGACTCGAACTGAGCATCTGGAAGAGATGAACACACCTATCTGGATAAATAGAACAACACGGCGTAGCTAAATTGTCGCATTCTTCCGGATATCTTTGTTGCGTTGGTTTGATTTGGTTCTAGGACGAATCGTTGTTTAGACGACATTTCGGCAAAGCCTCACTTTCCATCAAGAAGAAAGCGAACCCTCGTTTTTAGATGTACTTGTGAAGAAACGAACAGACGGAAGTCCAAACCATACAGTATTCAAGAAAGCAACACAGGCAAATCGCTGACTTCAACCACCATTCAGCTGAGCTACAGTCAGTAATGAAAACATCACAAGATCACAATTAGTGGACAACAAAAATCAGTAAAAAGAAATAGAAACCATCAAGACCGCACTACTACAAAGCGCTTACAGCCTGAGGAACATGAAATAGACAACGAAAAACTAGAAAAGAAACAAAATAAGAGAAAAAACTACCCAATAAAGTCTATCCTGCCATACGTAGAAGGCACCACCGACAAAATAAACAGAATGATGAGAAAAAACAAGATCTGGAAGATCTTTAATACAGACAAGTATTTCAATACGATTCTACCAAATTCGAAGAGAAAGATCAACCTCAAGAGCTAAGGAGTTTACAAAAACTCCTTGTCAAACTAACTGAATAATCAAGAACCATCGTCAGAAGGAATAAACATCAAAATTCAGTGGAAAGGGACAGAAGAACCTCATTTCTGACTTAGCACATGAAAACAACATCACACACGATCGATTTCAAGAACTCAAGGATGAACTATCAGAGAAGCCATAGAAACCATACAACCAACAAACAATATAAATACAAGGAACGATATAAAGGTCAACAGCCATATGGAAACCAGAATTACATAAGTTGGCACAGGAAGAACAGAAACATACACCAAACAACCGAACACACAATCCAAAGAACCATCAGAGAAGCCACAGAAATCGAAAAATGACCAGACAATCTAAATACAAGGGACGATACTCGAAGGTTACCAGCCACATAAAAACCAGCATTAAATAAATTGGCATAAGAGGTACAGCAAAATACATCAAATAATCAAACACACAACCAAAACAAAACATCAGAGAAGCCATAGAAGTCAAAAAACGACCAAACAATCTTAATACGAGAAGATCATCCGCCCCATAGAAACCAGCACTAAATAAATTGGCACAAGAGGTGAAGAAACATTGTACCAGGGACAGAATCACCGACGCCGAGAGACCAAGCAAAGCAACCAGAAGCAAATTAGTGAAGCGTCCAGTCGCGATCACTAACGCAATATAAAAGTCTGCTCCATCCCAACAAAAGTCAGTTCAAGACCAAATACCAGATCAATAACACGAAATCAATCCAAGATTGAAAATGACAAGTGAAATCTTGCCGAAACGTCGTCTAAACAACGGCTCATCCCAGAACCAAACCAGATAAACGCGAGAAGATTCCCAGAAGAATTCAATTGTTTTTGTGCCTCCATCAAATAATTTGACAAACCAAAGGCAAGTTTATGATGCTGGAAGTATAAAATGGTGCCACTGTGAATGTAAAGTGATAGAGTATTGATGCGAGCTTATTTGCTAGGGATATTAGCGGAAATATATTCCTTGAGGGAATATTTTACCGGAAATAACTTTACACGATTCCGATTGGTGAATGTATGCAAGGAAGCTGTTAGATATCTACATTTACAAGCAGAAATAGATCCTTAAACTTTTTAATGTAAGCAACGAAAAAATAGTGCTGATTTAACAACGTCTACCATTTGATTCATTTCTATGAAAACGTCTCTATGTTCCATTTAGCCTTTTATAATTCGTAGCAGTAAATTCAAATCCACGTATAGGTAATAAACTAATAATCTAACATAATGTTGAAGTTGTTTGTGGCACGTAACGACGTTTTAAGTCGCGCTGCGTCGCGCAACGCAGCGCTACGCCAAACGGTTGGTCCGTTAATGGCGTCTAACAAGCTTGCGGTTCCTGCATCGACGCCGTAACGACTTACACATCGATTCTCGTTAGTTTGCTACTGAATTAGCAATCATTACAACGGGTGGAAACCAATTAAGACTTTACTGTAAGTATGCGGCGGTAGCAGGAACAATTTCCCGTGGTCATAATGTTTGACGAGTTATATGGACACTGAGGATTCTGGGTAAACAACAATATTTGCTCGAAGAGCTCTTATTCGATAAATGCAGAGAGTTTCGAGTCATCTTGTTCCCTAATACTATTATTAGAGATACTTGAGAGTACATAACTACAAATACATGTTTAGACAATCGTGCTTTTCGAGAAATTTAATGGAGAAATCAACTGCGCGAGCTCTCGAAAATAAGCAGAAACTGAAAATATCAGCCTCGTATAATATATACATCAATCAATTGGAAAAATTACTTTTAAATCCTTCATAAACACAAAGAAATACAAGAAGATGCCGAAGACAGAAAAAATATCAGAACCTATGTACTTTAAAAGAAATGAAAGATGTATTAAGAAACAGTCGCACCGTGGAAAAGATATGACCTCATCCTTGGAATATGGAGAAAATAAAAAATAAAAGAAGAGTGGGAAATAAGACATAATAAAAGAGTTAAAAAAATATGCCAGAACTACACAGAAATCAACACTGTTGAACATTGCGTACAAAAACCTGTCTACAATAACACAAAGAAGGTTAGCAAATGTAAGAAGAACTGCCAGCGGACAATACTAATTCGATTTCATCAAACAAAAATCAACAACGGATACCATACATATAGCAAAACAAATTATTGGAAAAATTATAAAATATTACATAAATAGAGATACTGTTCGTGAATTTGTGACAAGCGTTTGATTCAATCAAAAAATCTGACGTGAACATCACGTGACTTACTTGTACATCATTGGATATATATATATATATATATATATATATATATATATATATATATATATATATATATATATATATATATATATATATATATATATATATATATATATATATATATATATATATATATATATATAATCAAACACAAAATCTCATCGTTCCACAGTTAATCGTTTTGGATTTACCCAAGAGATTCTAAGAATCTATCAAGTAAAATGCGCTTTCAGCCAAGTCGGTTGCTAAGGAAACAGTCGGCCATTATTCTTATACTACAACATTCCTTAATACTGATTTCCAAAATTCTACGACTACCAACAGATCTGAATTTATGCGCAAAATTGAAAAATAGATTCCTACTGAAGGGCACTTACGGCTCAGTCTATTGTTATGAAAATAGTAGGCAATCATTCAGATGCTACAGCAGACTAAAATACCAAATTTCAATATTCTACACCTGATCGTTTCGAATTTATGCGAAAAATTCCAAAAGACTGTCAAGTAAAGTGTACTTCCGGCTCGGTGGATCTCAATAAAAATAGGAAATGAGTATCTAGACGGTATAATCGTCCTAAATACTGAATTCTAGCAATCTACGTTCAATCATTTTGGATTTATGCGGAAAATTCAAAAAATGTTTCGAATAGCTCAGTCGATAGCAATCATAATGCAGGGTATACAACTAGATATTATCAAAGTGCCTGATACAAAATCTAAATATTCTACGACTAATTATTTAGAATTTATGCGGAGAATTCAAAAAGTCTGTCATATAAAGTGCACTTCCGGCTCAGCCGATTGTTACAAAAATAAAAGATGACCATTTTGATACTACAGCAATTTCAAATGCTAAATTCCAGTATTCTATGGCTGATCATTCTGAATTTATGCGAAAAATTAAAAAAAAGTTTCATGTAAAGTGCACTTCCGGTTTAGCCGATTGCAATCATTATGCAAGATGTACAACAAGATGTTATAGAAGTTCTTTATACAAAATTTCAATATGCTATGGCGGATCATTCTATATTTATGCAAAAAATTCAAAAAAAGTCTTGAGTAAAGTGTACTTCTGGCCTGGCTGATTCTTATAAAAATAGCAGATAACCATTCTGATACAATATCAATTTCAACATCCTATGGTTGATCAATCTAGATTTATTAGAAAAATTCGGAAAAAGTTTCAAGTAAACTGCACTTCCGGTACAGATGATTGGAACCATAATGCGAGGTGCACAACATTATACGTTCAACCAGTTTTGTGATTTGCGAGTTACGCACGCACGCACGAACGTACGTACGAACATGCGTACCGACAACAAGCCACAAATAGTCAAAATGGATTCAGGGACGCTCAAAACGGATATATCCATCAAAATCTCGATATGTGGATTTTGTCGGTTTCACAATACTTCCTTGTATTTTGTACAAGTAAGTAAGAAGGAAAGCTGATGACAGTTTTAAAAGAACTAGAAATACCAGAAAAACTGAAAAGACTAATAGCAATGATAATGAGAAAAACAAAAATTAATATAATAATATAGAAAGGAGAAGCAGAAGATTTTGTAATAAATGAAGGAGTAGGACAAGAAGATGCCCTATCAGCACTTCTATTCAATTTAGAATTAAAATATGTGCTACGAAACACAGGAAAAAGAACATTAAAAACAAAAACAGGATGATATGACGATCATTACAAAAAATAAACAAACGATGAAAGAAATGTTGCAAGAAATAATAACGGAAATTAATGACAAGATTAAAAATAAATATCAATAAGCAAAAAATAATTGAATCTAGAGGAACAACAGAGGATAAAGAAAGATTTAGAGAATATACTTTTGAAAAAGTAGATAAATTCAAATACCTAGTTCTTAGAATATCATTAAAGGAAAAAGAGAAGCAGGAATAAAAGAGGAGATAACAACATCAGAGCATTCTGTGCAAGAAGAAAACTATTGGAAAGTGAAATTTTATCAATAATAACAAAATTGAGAATATATTGAACAATAATAAGACTAATAGCACTCTTTATTGCTGAAACAATGATAAAACGAGAAAAGACAAAAAAGGTTCAAGAATAATGGAAGAAAAATCATGAAAACTTCTAGGCCAAAAAAAAAGTATCAGAAAACGAATATAGACCAAGAATGAATCACGAAATAGGAAAAAAAACAAAGGATAAAGGAATGAAGATTGGAGTATATACTTTTGAAAACGTAGATAAATTCAAATATTTGAGTGTCACAATAACAAATAAAGGAGAAAAATGAGCAGAAACAAAAGAGAAAATAGCAACAACAAATAGAGCTTTCTATGCAAATAAAAACTATTAAGAAGTAAAATTCTGTCGAACATAACAAAAATGAGAATGTATCAAATAATTAAGATCAATAGCACTCTGTGCTGCCGAAACAATGACAATAACGAAAAAAGACGTAGAAGATTGAGGAATAGGAATGAGAACAATACTAGGATCAGAAAAAGTATTAGAAAACGAATATAAACCAAGAATGAATCACAAAATAGAAGAACAATTAGAAGGAGAAGACATAGTGACGAGAATAAAACAACAAAGAATAAAACGCAATAAAATCAATCTTAGAATATAATCCAGCTTGATATTTGTATGTATGTATGTATGTGTGTTTAGATGTGCGTATGTTCGTATGTAATTCGCAAATCTCAAAGCCTGTCGAACGTATAATGTTGAAATTTTGTATTTAAGACTGGCCTAGGGTCTAGTTATGCACATCGCATTATGATAATCATCTGTACCGGCAGTTTTTTCGTATAAATCCAAAACGGTTGAACGTAGACTGTTGGAATTCAGTATTTAAGACGATTGTACCATCCAGATACTCATATCCTATTTTAGTTGAGATTGACTGAGCCGGAAGTGTACTTTACTTAACAGTCTTGTCGAATTTTTCGCATAAATTTTAAACGATCGGTCGTAGAATATTGAAAATTGGTATTTCAGTCTGCTGTAGTATCTGAATGATTGCCTACTTTTCTCATAACAATTGACTGAATCGGAAGTGCACTTCAGTTGATTTTTGTTTTTAATTTTGCGCATTAATTCAGAACTGTTAACCGTAGTCTTGAAAATCAGTATTAACGAATGTTATAGCATAAAAAAAATGATAATTTTTTGTTTCCATAGCAATCGACTGGGCCAAAAACGCACCTTACTAGACAGATTCTTAGATTTTTGGATAAAACCTGAACGATTAGAATATTTTTTTGAACTGTTTCTTGTGAGTCTCTTATCGGTAGGTGCCCTATGCAATGATTGAAGACCATTAAATTCAAATCTAAATTAGTTTTTGAAATGATAAGAGGAATATGATGAAAGCAGATTAAACTTTACTAAGAAATTTTAATTATTATAGTAAAAATACTAAAATTTAACGATTCAGCTGTAGGCACTTGATGAAACATGTTAACAAAAAGATTTAAAAATACTATTATATAGTGATCTACAGATAAATTGTGTTATGCATAGATGTTTTTTTGTGAACTTCTGCAATACTCGTAAAAGCTAACTGATATTGTTCTGTGGTTAAATTAGAATTTTATAATAGAAAAGTAGGTTACTCGTGTCCAGCGACTGAATCACTTACATTTTTTGTAATACATAAAGTAACGGAGTTTAATAACTATTTCACAATTTTCCATCAAACGAGAAAGTTAATTTTTATAGAACAATTGATGAGTTCAAAATTCGAGATTTTGAACACAATAAATAAAAAATAAATATATATTAACCACACTCTTTACCCGACACGGATATGGCAGACACTTATAGTGCACTTGGTAGATTGATTGATATTTCCTCAGCCGTGGAGTGTACGGTTACCAGTTTTAGTCCCACACAACATAAACCTCAATAAATATTGATAATTATATTTGTAAATCTGCCAATCATTTACCCAACGTTACTGGATCGTTTTCAATAGATTTCTTTTCATTACAGCCAACAAATTTTTTTTTTGATACTTACTAAGAACTGTGATTGAATGACGGAATTACTGTAACAAGAGGCTATCTTTATTGAGATTTCTACTGTGTAGAAAATTATAGGACGGACAAATTTTGGTATGACAATCTTGGTTGCATATTATATTTTCCACTAACATTTGGGGTACTTGTATTTAACGGCTTGTAAGTACCAAAAGTATCCTTGTATTACATCTGCTGGACATACCCAGAATAAGTGAAAGACGTGAATTTATTTGGAAATAGTTGTGGAATTTGGACGCAAGCTCGATTCAGCAACATAAGAGATAGAGGACTCAATCTTAACTTATATATAGAATATAAGATATATTTGTGTCATTTCACAGTCGCCTGTCACGAAAAATTGAACTATTGGACAAATCGATATGAAAATCAATATAATTGTATTCTGATAGTTAATTAATTGATATAAAAAGGAATCATTGTGATCGACTGTAATTTGCGACCTGTAAAGTGGGTCCATATGTACAGCTCATCAGATGGAGATCAGACCATGATGAATATGAAATATGATTACTTGTAAAATCACCCAAGTTATAATCCATCATCAAAACTCGAGATTGGCACACTTTTTCACAGCTTGTTCAGTAATTATATGGTAGAGAATAAATGAAAGTACCATTGGTGAAACCATTAATCACGTTTTTTTTATTCTAATTTTTCAATAAACTTGATCCAGTTGATATTTTTTATCAAAATTCATCGACCTGGTTTATGTAGGAACGTTGTACTATTGTGAAAGAGAAACCTACACCTGTACAATGACCTTGGATGCAGAGGTCAAACAGCCGAGGAATGCAAACTATTACAACAGTTCATAAAAATTTCATTTTTCAAGCGAATAAAACTGCCGTAAATTTGACTGTATTTCTTATTTTACACATGATAATACGATTAAGTTTTCAGAATATTTACAAATATTGCATGACTAAATGAAAGAAAACAAACAAACCTTTCTCAATCTTCTGTCGCTTTCTATCCACAAACTGAAACTTCACATTCGCAAATATTTAGCACTATTGTTACACACAAATTACACTAAATTTTAACACTAAAACAACAATATTTGATAATGTTTATCGCGTGGTACAGCATGAGAACTGCGTTGTTGCTATCATTACAACCGGCTTGCCCGTACTGATGCAAACGCTTTATTTCTTGTTCTAACTCCGATGGAATTTAGTGAGATTGGAATTTATTTAGCAGACGACTGATAATACAAATTAGTACTGAGTGATAAGATTTGGCAAAAATGTTTTATTCTAAATTTTGGGACTGCTATCTTGTGGTTCGAATGCAATATTACGGTTTAGAGATCTGTTATTTTTACTGCTTTTAAAGGTTGCTTGTTTATAATTATGTATGTAAATAATATTCGCTATTGTAAAACTTGTTTTATGATCATATTTATTTGTAAATAAATATCCTACATACACACGTATAACAAAGGCAACATATTTTGTTTACTGTTGTGCATGAACTATTTTATAAATAATATTTTTCTTCAATCAACATTTTACAACCATTGCTTGCAAATATAATTTTAAAATATAAACATTAGATAATTCAAACATTCATGTAAATTAATAAAAATAATAATTTGAGCCTATTTTCGGTTCGGAGAAAATTTATTTCCGGTCCTAAATATACGCAAAACATGTTTCAAAGAAATACTTGCATTATATATGTTTGTGTCGACTACACAAATTCCGGAAGCATCCGATTCTGAAAAAATGCTTTAGATTGTTCGACTGTTTAGGACGGTAATTCAAAAAACTGCGCCTACAAATAAGGGTAATTTTTTCTGAGCACATGTGGTCGACAGCATCCCATACTCGATTTTTTTCAATTCCACGAATGAATTTTAAAGTATTACACAATATCTTGTAACATCCAGAAATTGAAACATCTTCACTAGTTGTAAATGTGATATAAAAAAGTCATTAGTAATGGTTGAACGAGAGGCCTCAATAGAGGTACTGCCAGTGCATACTTATATCAATAATAATAATTATAGTTTTATCTGTAATATAAATATAGAAAAGTACCTCTACTTTTGATAAGTATGTCTTAGAAATTAATTGATGATATCACCTTGGAAAATATATCAACCTGACAACCTATGATAAAAAAATGTATTTACAAATAAAAAAAATTTAAAGTGTATATTGCAAAAAAAAAAGATAAATTGTAGCTCAGAATTTGTCTACAACTGTTTGATTGTACAGAGTGATCAATAATGACTGACCGTCACGTGACTTGCAAAATTCTGTATTATGATCAAAACTATCTTCTTGGAATAAAGTTGATATAAATTTATTTATTTGGTAACATACGTTACCGAGATTTCAAAGACAGAGTGGCGTTTCACGTGATATTTATATCGGAATTTTGTATTATTTTATATAGATTTTGAACTTAATGACACAGATTAATCCATAATTTGATTTGAGAAACAAAAAAGTGAATAAATAACTGTATTATTGAATAATGTTTTCAAAGGAGCAATCATCTGTCACTTGCAATTTACTATTTCAAGCAGGCGGTAAAGAAATAATCAGTCAATCATTTTTGATCGCTCTGTAGATTTATTATGGACTCAATGCTGATACACAATGCTCTTCACTTTGCAATCAGTTGGGAAATATCATCTTCATAGCATATTCTTATTCGGAAATCAATGAGAAAAAATCATAATAAATAACTGCAACACTCAGGCAAACCATGGGCTGCGATCTGTATTGTCGACAGTCTTTGTTGTTTTTTTAAATACTGACTGCAGCACCCGGACTTTCCTTTTTATTGAGATATTGTTCATGTACTATCAATTGCAGCGAATAATATGGGAAGTACAAAAATTTGAGAAAATGAATACACACGGGAAAGAATCATCGCAAATTGAACATACTAAAAAGAATTATAAGTTTGATAACATTTACCATCACTATTCAAAAAAATTCATACTTATTTAAATCATTTTAATATTTTTCTTGTTATGTTTATATTCCTACTGCAAAACGGAATTACAATTCGAATTAGGTGATCATTTGATATATTAGAGTGAAAATTCAATTTTTTAGAACATATTTCTGAAATAAAACGTACCAACGTAATATTGCATCTGATATTTCAGAAAACATTCAATATTCTTTCCAAATTCAGTTTAATTACATTCGTGAATTATTATGTATTCTGTTCTATAAGAAAAGAAGCTTTCAAAATTATGGCAATATTTTCAAATAAATTAACTAAATTCGTTATTTTAGAATATAGTTTGTTTAAGTATTCCACCGTTTTTTTCCAAAATATTTCTAATGTTTAGGAATAACAGTTAGTTTATTCGCCGCTCATAGATGAAAGCACATATTTTTATTGTTTTCAGACTGTTTTCTTCAGCTGTTATCTGTGAAAGTGCAATGAACTGGTGCAGACAATATTAACTTTTGGAAAAATACGTAAAACTCCTAGATAGAAATCCATTAACTTGAAAGTCAAATATAAATATGACTAATAGATCAAATGATCAAGATAAGCTGAGATCTTCATGTGTTGCTAAAATGAAAATATTTTTTCAGTTTTAAATGGATGATTGATATGACCACGATGACTCAATGCTACAAAATACTTATTTTAATGTACATCTGGCAATCTAAATTCCGATCGAACCATTGGCGTATTGTGAAATTTTTGACAAATTTTAACTGGATATCCAGAGGACTTGAAGAAAGAAGTTATTGACTATATAACTAATGTATTTTATTTTAGATACACATTAAATATTCTAACTATTTCAGAAGATTCGAAATCCTAGGATAAAAATTTTCAAAACAGATTAATCTCAAATGTATCTGTTGTAAAACCGACAAAATTCACATTTCGAGATTTTGATGTAAATATCCGTTTTAGTATCCCTGAATCCATTTTGACTATTTTCGCCTGAAGTCGGTACGTATGTGTGTGCGTTTGTAACTCGCAAATCTCAAAGCCCGTCAAATGTATAATATTGAAATTTGTATTTGAGACTGGTCTAGGGTCTAGTTGTGCTCCTCGCATTATGATTGCAATCGTCTGTACCGGAAGTGCATTACTTTACTTAAAACTTTTTTTGAACTTTTCGCATAAATCCAGAATGATTAGCAGTAGGATATTGAAATTCAGTATTTGAGATTGCTGTTGCAACTGAGTGATTGCCAATTATTCTCATAACAGTCGACTGTACCGGAAGTGCCCTTCAGTCGATTTTTTTTTTAATTTTGCGCATAAATTCAGAATTGTTAACCGTGAAATCTTTGAAATCAGTATTTAGGAATGTTGTAGCCACGAAGGCGAATAATAGAGGAGCGGACACTCAGTTGAAAAACATGAAGTCTGTAATGTGATGCGGCAGGTGTGAGAGAGATAGAGAGGGTAGGCCCTGTTTTGCGTGTTTCATATGCTAAAATGAGATTATATATATATATATTTTTTCTTCAATAAAATGCAATTGCCAAATTGATTTAATATTTTCATAACGTCAAATACTTCATTGATTATTAAATGAAATGAAAAAATAAATGAAAATTAGCATTTCTATTCATTGAAACCAGCAATGAAATAGTGCATTATTATGAAACATGTTTTATAAACATTTCTTTGGACACGACTTTTCTAATTATGAATTATAATAGATATAGAAACAATTTATGAATATTTTATATCACAATGGGCGTAATAAAATTGCAAAAATATACACAAACAATTTCTTATTTACTAGAAGAAAGGCAGAAATAAAAAATGGTGCTCTGTAAAAATTTGTTGTTTGGTGAAAATTAACAAGAAACTTAACAAAAATATAATATGATGACCTACTGTTTCCATAGCAACCGATTGTACCGAAAGCACACTTTATTTGACAGATTTTTAGAATTTTTTGGATAAATCCAAAACGATTAGCCGTGGAAAGATGCGTTTCTGTATTTGATTATCGTACTATAAAACGCAAAAAATCTGACGTGGACATCATGTGACTTACTTGTACATCATTGGATATATATATATATATATATATATATATATATATATATATATATATATATATATATATATATATATATATATATATATATATATATATATATATATATATATATATATATTCAAACACACCATCTCATCATTACACGGCTAGTCGGATGCTATAGAAACAGTAGGTCATCATTCTTATGCTACAACATTCCTGAATACTGATTTCCAGGATTCTACGGCTAACAGTTCTGAATTTATGCGCAAAATTCCAAGATCGTCAAGTATAGTGCGCTAACTCAGTCGATGCCAATGAAAATAGGATATGAGCATCTAGACAGTATTATCATCTTGAATACTGTATTCTAATATTCTACGTTCAATCGTTTTGGATTTACGCGGGAAATTAAAAATTGTTCCGAGTAATCTGCATTCCCAGCTTAACCGATCATAATCATAATGCAAGGTGTACAGCTAGATGCTATAAAAGTGCTTAATATGAAATGTCAATGTTCTGCGACTGATTATTTTAAATTTATGAGAAAAATTCGAAAAGTCTGTAATATGAAGGGCACTTTCGGCTTAATCGATTGGGACGAAAATAGTAGATGATCATTTGGATGTTACAGCAATTTCAAATACTGAATTCCAGTATCCTACGGCTAATCATTCTAGATTTATGCGGAGAATTCAAAAAAGTATCAGGTAAAGTGCACTTCCAGTATAGACGATTGGAACCATAATGCGAGATGCACAACTAGACCCTATACCAGTCTTAAATACAAAATTTCAACATTATACGTTCAACCAATTTTGAGATTTGCGAGTTACGCACGCACGCACGCACAAACGCACGAACATACGTACCGACATCAAGCCAAAAATAGTCAAAATGGATTCAGGGATGCTCAAAACGGATATTTCCATCAAAATCTCGATAGGTGAATTTTGTCGGTTTCTCAATACTTTCTTGTACTTAGTACAAGTAAGTAAAAATATATCCAACGATATACAAATCATGTGATGTCCACGTCAGCTCTTTTATAACAAATTCACAGGTGTTCATCATGAACAATATAATCGAAAGTATAAGCAGTGTTAATAATGTGGAAATATCTTTTAATGACATATAATACCAAGGTTAAATTTATCGCAAAAGTAAAAGAGACGGCAGGTCATTTATTAATCACATCTTGTCATTTGCATGAATCTAAGATTGAAAAATTGGCAAGAACTCATGAAGAATTAGACTGTACCCAATAATTTTGACCTGACATTTATTCTGACTGAAATTATTGAACCAATGGAGCAATTTCAACCAGTAATAAAATTCGTCAAGTATAACAATTTTTCTGATAGCTTTTTGCTGTAACTTCTTTGGATATTCAGTTCGATCTTAATGTCTGATATCTGTTGTATTAGATCGAGTATTTTGTGACTAATTTCGCTAAACTATGGTGGGGGGAGGGGGGCTGTAAATGATGAAAAAATTAAGAGTTCAGAAAAAAGTTATTAGGAATATTTCTGCTCTCGTCGAGTTCTACTACTGATTAAATTTAACGTATTCATTATTTTTTCACCTGTATATATACATATAGGGGCTCATTTTTGATCTAACAAGGCTAATATTCCAAGCACCAAGCAAAATGTGAGAAATTTTTCAAATAAAAGTTGTTGTGGACAGATAATTGCGACCCTGAATCTGATCTGGAAGCTCCATATTTTTTGTTTCAGATTCGTATTCTACGGCTTTTGTTAATTTGCCATGCTTTCGATTTATTTAGAACCTTCTTCAGGATAGTGGAAATAAATTTGTCGATTTGTATTCCAGTGTCCAGGAGAAGGTACTAAATAAAATCAAAAGCTTGGCAAATCAACAAGAGTGTTAACTATTGACCTAATTATTGATTGCCCTACCCATTAATAATTCTGTCAACGTTACTAATTGCATTCGCGATTACCTTTCTTTAACTCAATCAGCAAAAATAAGTTTTTTGAAGAAATTTAGTCACTTTTGGGAAAATTTATTGGAATACACACATTTTTCTACTCACTATTTGCATATAAAGTTACATTTTCAGTAAAAAGAAAAGGAGAATCCCAAGCATTTCCTAATATTTCCAAAATAAAGATAATTTACAGAAATTAAACAGTGAATCGGGAAGTGAATCCCACATATAGTAAATTACTAAAACTTACCAATAAAAATATAAAGAATAATCAAGAAACTTCATGATAAATCGTCTATTTTTGAACTATAATTATCTTATAAAGACAAATATATCCATGACCTCCAACATTATACATTACTCGGTAAATTAAAATAGTACTGTGAGAAAAATACTGCATATTATCGTCAATTTGATTGTTGTTTATGGACTTTACACGTTTTTATATAAAATAATCACAAGGCATAGTAATAACTTTGTTCAAAACACGATATATGTACAGAACACAGATTAAAATCACGATGAATTTGTTATAATCTAACTTTAATTAGATTACAGTATTCGTAATATCCTAATAGTTGTTGTAACAGTTTGTTTTGAAATAATAGAAGACTCATTTTTGCAAACATAGGTATTTATGATCCAGAAATGTGATTTTGAGACACTCTCAACTTGTTAGTAAATTGACTAATTCCGTTCCTGATTCTAGATGACTACTAATGAATACAACATTAATCAAAAGTATTTACTTTGTGAATTATTTCTTAATTGATCTTAAGTAGACAGTATTAAAATCTACTAGGGAGAAAGCAATGATAAACACCATTCATCTTGCAGCAAATATTTTTCTTGGAGTTTATTAATAATTTTGCCGGAATTTATCACTCCCGGAGTTGGCGAGGGAGGATGACTAACTAGATAAGTATTCCAAAGAGGGAGAAGGAGATACGCAACTTGGTATCATTTTAATACGCCACATTTATTATAAAACTGTATCTTTGAGCATTTGCTTCGAGCTCTAAGTAGTAGAATTTCACTTCCGCAATGGAGTAAATGGGGCCCATTTAAAACATCTGACAAGAAATTTTTCTTTTTATCCTCCAGATATAGGAAAATAATTATATAATAGATTATTTATAAATTAAATTTCCGAAATAGGTCGCAAAATTGGCTATTTCGTCCTTCAAATAACTGCTAAAAATTTATGAAGTAGTCGCAGGGAAATATTTCAAAGTGCAAATACGCTAAATCAAATAAAATATTTAGCAGTTATATAAGCAACAGTTCATCCCGAATGCTTCAGCTTCAAATAAACCAACATTTGATTTATGTCAGAAACATGTACCACTAACTACAAAATTAAGTCACGTATGTTTAATAAAAAATTATGATTGCAGTACATACATCGTTTTAGCCGACAGCATAAAAATGGCATCGTTGGCACGTAAGGATTGCTGGGAAAGGGGGCGAATTCTCGCAGCCCCAAGTACCAATATTTCACATTTAACGCTAGCACTAAATCTGCGAGATAGTGTATCAATAGTGCAGATATTTGCATGGACATACGCGCTTAGGATCTTGAGGGCATTAGCATTTTGCTAGCAGATGATACATAAGGAGGAACACGCCTCTTTCCGATACTCAGCGGAAGAGATGGGCCGCATTAGGGATTTATTTATCGCTGCACTCACATTTTATTTTGGAGTTTCGAGCCCAACCAACGAAAATATATTTTTTTAACTAGTACAACTTATATCCGGATTGAAGGAGAGTGTATAAATTTGAGTATAGTAATGTGAAAGTGACTGCATACGGTCCAGTATTAGTGACGTCAAATCGTAACGAATTGCCTCTATTTCCGAAGAATATAACAGCGAACATCCTCACTGCGTATAAATCTCGCAAAGAACGCGGTGCATTCTTAAAGAATTTTTCATCGTCAACAGTTGAGTGTGATATAAATTCGATGATCGCTTCACCCCGCTAAATCAATATTGATGGTGACGTAAGACGAAGGGGTTGAGGAAAAGAGAGGGAAATTTGCTTGTAATGAGAAAATTTGCCAGCAATTTATATCTTTTAACGGGGAAAATTGACTGCTATGCAAAATTTTCTTGCTCTTGCTGTCGGCCGATGTCATCACGAAGAGAAATGTATTTTAAGCCATTATAAAGACGATGAGGCGTAATACAGTTTCACGACAGTTTTAAGGTTGAACTTCGTTTTAAAGGGGAATAAATTTCAGTTCAACACACAACATATTTCCTTTGTTCTGACTTCACAATATCAAATTTCTCCTTTTGAAAAAATATAGCATAAATTTAAAAGTACACAAAATCTCTTTCTTGCTTTGCGCAACTACAATACAGTGTTACATTTTCAATTACTCAGAACAGAACCTTTATATATTCCTTGTTCCTTCTTGTCCCAAGCTAGCGCCCGGAAATGTAAACGGATAACACGAAACGCAATGCCTGACTGTTTCCGAGAACTGCCGCTACGGCGCTGTAATCCTAACAGTTTCCTGTTTAGTAGATTTTGCGAAGGGCCGACGCCAGCACCCGCTGTCCAATGTAATCTTGGTATTATTTACTCAGCAGATAAGGAAAATGGTTTTTCAACGTGAAAAAAGATTGTTTTGCTTTGTTGTTCTTTTGTTTAGTCACGTGATTGTGGATAATTATCAGACAAGCATTCACGTTCATGAAAAAGGCTTTTTGTATTGTAAATCCTTTGCCATTGTAATATCTAAAGAGGAACTTAATTTAGATACATCACTACACGCCTAAAGCCGCAGAATGAACAGATGAATAATGTAAATAAATGTGAATAAGAAATCTAAAAGATAGTGAGGAGAGTCAAAAATAATTTTTACCTTCCTTACGCGTCCTGCTCGTGCAACCAGCTGGAGGCCCGGAACCCGGAACACAGCATCAGCCCTCACTTCGCTGCCGCCGTCCCCGCCGCACCAACTCCCAACAGCCGCCTCCAAGGCACTAGCATCGCCACATCGCAACTGACATCGTCTTCATAGCTCCCTTATTGTTTTGAAAATCCGTCCCATGCACACTGCAAGAAATAATAACATTATTAGGACAATCAAAATAATAAAAGACTAGTGGCCGAAATTCGACCGTAATTCATTGAATTTTCAAGTCTGAGCGTTATTGAATTCCAGCCCGAGGGCTTCAGGTAAAATTAACTTAGTATTCGACACTCTATCCGAATCTAAAATAAAAATAATGGTTCCCATTTAAGATTTTAGCATGACGTCAAACATTTTTTCATGTATGCCAAATTTCACATTTCTTCGTGCGCGCAATATGCTTAAAAAGGGGTACATGACTTTTTCTTCGCATATTAAAATACAGATGAATATAACTTTTCATCGCTAAGTGCCTGGTAAACGCAATAGAAAAATTTAAACTTGAAACAAATTCGTTTTGAGCGGTCATCTTGAATTCTTCCGCGTTAGCAGGAAAACTAATGATTGAAGTGTACGGTCTAAAAGTGTGCTCTCTAGGGACGCTGTGGCGTCCTCTCCAGCGTCTACTTGCGGTGCTACACATTAATTAAATTCCTGCATGCATCGGACTCCTATGACTGTAATTGCCGTGCAAAAGTGGATGGGTCTTTTGACAGTGCTGTTGGTTTTAAAGGGGATTAGGGGTTGCACGCCCCCAAATAATTAAACGAGGGTTATAGTACAATATTTATTCAGTTTATTGCTCGAAACATGTCTTCCGAAAAGACCTACTGAAAGACTGAAAAAAAGATGAAAAACAGGCATTAAAAAAACATTTTGGGACCTCGATCTTCCTTGTTAATTGAATTTAAACCCAATATCTTCAATATCATAGTAAGTATGTAGAAATCGAAGAATTAGTATGGTACATGAGGGCCTTTCAATGGATCGATCATCTCTTCATGAATTTAATGCAATATATCAAGTAAGTAAAAACCTTCAAACAATTTTAAAAAGAAGAAATTAAATAATAACTAGTACCAATACAAAGTAAGAAGGAATCATGGAAAAGATTTGTACCAACAATAACAACAAATACCACATCACAGACAATATGGAATAAAATAAGAAGAATCAAAGGACATCAAATCACGAACCAAACAACCATGCTACAGATATCTAACATCATCATAACATACCAGCAAGAGATAACAAATACAATTCAAGAATATTCCGACGACTCCTGTTACACCATTGAATTCAATCAAATCAAATAAAACTTGAAAACGAGATAGCAAAAGCAAAAAATAAAGAACCTAGTACAGAACTAGACAAATTAATTAATAAACTCTTTACCTTGGACGAAATGAAGCATGATACAAAATATGTCTGAGGAAACCTTTATATACTTATTAAAAACTTAATACATCGAATGAGAAAAGAACACCTATTCAGACAAATGGAAAGAGGTTATTACAATACCAATCATGAAACCAAATAGAGACAAAACTGACCCAAGAAACGTTTTTATTCTACTTATTAAAGAACAATATGGCTTCAGGGAAAGTAAAATCACTGAAAAAACACAAACTTAATGGACATATTATAGAATACATGAAAAACTCATTGAAAAAACAGAAAACTTAGGATAAAAACAAACGGATACCTATCAAAAGAAAAAGATCAAAACAATTGGGTACGCCAAGGATAAATGAACAAAATAGAAGAGTACATCACAAATAACATTCAATTCTCACTTTTTGCAGTCGACTTCAGAAAAAAATAAATTAAAACAGTGAAAATAAAAAGCAAAACACTATAAACAAATTGGAAGACTGGGCGATGGAAACAGGATTCCGCTTCTCCGGAAATAGAACCAAAACAATGCACTTCTGCAAAAGCAGAAAAGGCAACAAACAGCCAAGAACAAAATTAAATGAAGCGAACATTGAATACGTGGACCTGGATACAATGAAATTCCTAAGTTTTACGCTGAACCAAAAATTGGGATGGGGATCAAGCTCCTAGGCATTTTACCAATACAAGAAATATTTTGTGCAACTTTTCGTAAAAGGCAATGTATTACTTATATTCAATATACATTTGCAAGTCAAATAAGCGTGAATAAAACAAAAAATGTTTTTTTTTTTACTTGTAGTAGTGGTCGCTTAGGGGGAGGAGAAGGAGAAAGAAAGGAGAACGGCAGCCAGCAGCAGGCCGCATGGGTTGGGGGCGAGATAAAGAAAAGAGCTGGGAGCAGCAGCAATCGAGGCTGTTTGGTGGAGGAAGAGTCGGTGTCGTTCGAAAATCTGTCGGTTCTCGTCATTTTACTGCTTATGCGCTCACGATAGAAGCTTCGCTTCAAAAATAAGTCAGACTGTATATTGAAAAAATCAGCCCTTTTATTTTCCGGGGTTTAGAAGTAGGCGGCTGAATTTGAACCTGGCTGTACGTCAATGAACAAACGCGACGCCCAAAACTGTCATGAGCGATGAAATCGTCGCGAAAATCCACATTTCCGTACTAAACGATTGTTGACTGAAGGTTCGAAAAATTGCTTGGGTTGTAGACGTCCACCGTATTTTACGTGATATTTGGGTATGTGGAAGCTGACTGCTTGCTATGTGCCACTTCTATTAACAATCAGAAATGGCTATGACGTCCTTCCAAACCTTAAACCGGATGGTAAAAATACTTTACCTCGTTTTTTCGGTTGCGCTTTTTGCGGTGACGGTTCTGTTTTTATTCGGCGGTGGAACATTAAAAAGAGGACCTAGGTGTTGCTATAGTGGAGGAGAGCCCAGAGTTTCGAGGGCACACAAATAATTAATAAAAGATGAATATTGTAATGTGAATAGAAATGTAACAATGAGATATTAGGCGAAATTGTATCTGGACGAAATTCAACCGGGCAGTGGAATACGACAAAAAAACTATCCAACCGATGAATAAATGTTAGAAGTTCTGTATTGAAGACAGAGTCAATGAAGGATTCAAAGTATCTCGATCGTGGTCTTCCTGGTCGGTTTCTGAGCAGTCTGCAGATATTGAGAGACAAGAAAGGCAGGTTTCTGGAATTAATTTATCCTTTTGGTAACCGTGATGTTTCTGGCAAATATCCCAACCGTGGTTTTCTGGAAGTTGTCTAGAATGTCCCTTCTGGTAGCCGTGGTTTTCCTGACAGCCATTCCTTTCCATTGTACTAGTGACAGCCGTGGTTTTCCTGGCAGCAGCCGCTCCTTTCCATTGTGCTAGCGACAACCGTGAGTTTCCTGGCAATTGTCTACATATAGAACGTCCCTTCTGGTAGTCATGATTTTCCGGGCGATTGTTTTACCTCCAACCTGAAGAAATGGTTGAGGTTTTAAATGAAGAAGTCAAAACTGAGACTAACGCTCATTTTGCAGACTTGGCAGCTTATTATTCTGATGGTATTAGAAAGTTAGCATATCGTTAAATTCCTGGACGATTATGTGGGAACGTAAAAAAAAATCGGGCAGTTTTACGATTTCTTCATCAGGCCTCATATCAATTTACCTAACTAACAGACCTACTTCACTCTGAAAATCGTCAGAACATACATCTCAATCGTTTGGAGAGAATAGCTGCTTTTTTCACTGGCGCCTAGGGTCAAAGAAGTTCAAAAGAATTATTGTAGGTGATTGGTCGATTTTTTAAAACAATCTTTGAAATGCAAGAAAAATCGACGCTTATGTCTCTAAAAATCGCGCATATATTTCAACCCCTGCAAATCAGAGTCTGCGCGCTGTCGCGCGGTGAGAAATTCAATTAAAATGTATGATAGTCAAGTGCTCAACATGGCATTTGTTTCTTAATTGGATGGACGCAAACTGATTTGGCTAAATGTCAAATCTGTGTTCGCTTTTACGTTTGTATTTCACTTACCTAGTATTAGCAATTGTCAGGTTGTTGCATAAATTGGATGGTTATCAAAAGCTGTTTGATCTAATTGTTAAAGTTTCAATCATTTCGTCCTCAATTCAAATTGGAATCGAACTAATTAGATGACTATTGAAATCACGTCCTTAATTTCATACTCAAGTCTGAAAACGACCACAAAAAATCATCACCACTTATATTCCGTAATACGATTCTCTATAAAATGTCAAGATATATTGAATTATCAGAAGAAATATCTATATATTGAAGTTTAGAAGTGTAGAAAGAGAATAAAACAAGTACGACAATACCTCACCATTAAGTGCGAAGCGTACAATAAACGATCTTTTTAGCTGAAACTATTGACTGAACAGACAAAAGACTTCTCGGCTTTATAGCCTTGCTAGAGACTACAGCTGCAGTAAATCCTGACTGTCTGTTTTAGGTAAAAATGTACTTTGCTGGTAATAAATCTTTCCAGTCCCCAAAGAATTCTTTGAGCGACTATCTAATAGATTCCACACTTGAATGTATTATCACATATTGAAGATGGATTTGTGCTGAATCTTGAGATTGTAACAAAGAATTTGATGCCTTCTTTCGTGTACTTTCATTACATAATTCTTGGATAAAAAAGAATTGAAAGCACATTGAAGCGTTGCAGCTAGAATCAAGCATTCTCTACAAAAATTGCCCCACAACGCAATAATTCTAAATCTAAACATTAAAAGAGATTACAGTGTAAATGCAAGATCAGTTGATAAAAATTGTAGACATCGAAAACTGAACAAAAGTAAACTACGAAGCTAAAGATGACAGTAGCTTAAAACATGCAAACAGACGAAGAATCTACTAAGATGCAAGCCATGGAAAAGAAAGTGATAGAAAGTATGACAGATAAGATACATGAGATTGATGAGGAGTTCATGAAAGTAAAGTTTTGCAAAGGAAAATAGGTTCAATTAAAAAGCTTTAGTCTTGAGAGGCCTTTATCGCTTTTAGGCATAATACTCAATCAAATTGAAACTCAATAACTTTTTGTTGGATGTGATAAAGTAGAATTTTGATTGAGTACGTATTTATGAAAATACAGACATTTTCTTCAAGCAGTTTTCTGGACAGCTGTTTTCAGTCTCATTTTTGAGGACCTGATTCTCAGATCTAGAATGATTTTCCATTTTAGTTTTTTTGATGAAATTGTAGTTTAATATATTTTTTCCTGATATCTGTAACCTGAACAATGTTGCAGCTCTGTGGTACGACGTTTGAGGTCGGCGACGTATGATGGCAAGACAATTAAGACATTCTGGGATAAGTATTTCGTCATGTTGACAGATTGTGGCAAGGGTACGAAGAGTACATGATATGTTTGAGGAACTTCTAAAGACGGTCACCTTCAAAGGGAAACCCAGCACTAAGTTTCATTTATTATCACTACCCGAATAGATAAATCATCTTTAGAATAACTATGAGGGTTGTCTTTTTAGTACTGCATATATAAATAAACGAAAGCAGTGGATAGATGTTTCTTGAAGTATTCTTCACGAAAGTTATTGCATTTTTGCATTCGACGGACCAAATTTGGAAGCAGTTATTCCAGTCGTTTGCTGGTACTGACAAAATTGCTTCTTCCACCGACTGCAACGTTTGATCATGCAATCCGTAAAAAAATTGTTGAAACTTAGGTCAAGACTGTAACGAGAATGGTCAAACAATTCGACGTTTTACTGCACAGAAAATTCAATAGTCTTGCAAGTTGTATGCGAACTTGCATTGTCTTAGTGGAGGATAAATTACCATCCAGGGCTCAGCAATTAGTTCCGATAAACAAATGGTTGTATAACAATTGGCAGTAACAATTCTTTGATCTTGCAGAGAAATTGTTGCTACATGACCTGTTTTTATGACAAATGTCGCGACCCAATCAGACAACTGGCGTTTGCTTTTGGGCTCATATGAGTGAATCTACGATTAATCACCACTGACGATGCTGTACACGTTTTTAGACTTGCCTGCCTAGTTTTTGACACCAATTCTGACTGTTCTTCGGTTGACAGTTAAGGTTTTTAACGAGAAATTAATTCTTTCACACACAATTCTTCATGCAATTTTTTTGAATTGAGGTCTTTGAAATCCTTAATGATGCCTCAATCTCGCAATATGTTATATGTCGATCTTTGTTGATGAGCTTGCGAACGGCACTGACGTTTTCCTGATGGACTACCGTTTTTGGAGAACCTGTCCTTAGCTCATCGTTAAAACTTATCCGCCCACGTTTGAATTCTCCATACCTCCAAGAAACTGTCGACTGATGTGGTACTCCATCACCGAAAACAGAAACCAACTTGGCGAGGCATTCTTATTGAGATAATTTTTTTCAAAAGTTGTCAGAAATACTGTGCGGATATTTCTGATAACTTGTGAACTTTGAAAGCTCTCTATGTGTGTCACGTCAGATGGCCCCATACTTGGAATAAAAAAAAATCACTGAGTAGTTAGGTTTGTGCTGGTTTGTGCTAGAATCCTAGAGTTTGTGCTATTAAAATACACTTGCAATTAACAATCGATAGTGGGAATCTGGCGTGACACTAAGAGTGAACCTCAACTATTTACAGCAATATTCGATCAATTATAGTACAGGCACTTAGTGCTAGGTTTGTGCTGGCTAGATATGAGTTATGGAAGTTTGTGCTATTTATTTGTACATAATATTAACAATATAATTGGGGAGTCTGGCGTGACACTACGAGTGAACCTCCACTATTTATTAAAATATTCAATCAATTATCAAACAGGAACTTAGTACTAGGTTTGTGCTACTTATATATGAATTATGGTAATTTGTGCTTTCTGCTAGCACATGTTATTAACAATCGATAGTGGGAATCTGTCGTGACACTAAGAATAAACCCCTACTATTCATGGGAATATACATGTGAAAATAATTCTGTCACTTAGTGCAAGGTTTGTGCTACTTAGTTGCAAATTATAAAAGTTTGTGCCTTCTGTTAGCACATGTTATTAACAATCGATAGTGGGAATCTGACGTGACACTAGGAGTAAACCTTTACTTCTAATCACAATACTAGATCAATTATGGTACATACACTTAGTGCTAGGTTTGTGCTGCTTATATAACTCATATATGGGCAGCACAAACCTAGCACTAAGTGTATGTACCATAATGATCTAGTATTGTGATTAGAAGTAAAGGTTCACTCCTAGTGTCACGTCAGATTCCCACTATCGATTGTTAATAACATGTGCTAACAGAAGGCACAAACTTTCATAATTTGCAACTAAGTAGCACAAACCTTGCACTAAGTGATAGAATTATTTTCGCATGTATATTCTCATGAATAGTAGGGGTTTATTCTTAGTGTCACGACAGATTCCCCAATTCTGTTTTCAATATCAAGTACAAATGGATAGCACAAACTTCCATAATTCATATATGGACAGCACAAACCTAGCACTAAGTGCCTGTAACATAATTGATCAAGTATTATGATTAGAAGTGAAAGTTTACTCTTAGTGTCACACCAGATTCCCACTATCGATTGTTAATAGCATGTGCTAGTAGAAAGCACAAATTACCATAATTAATATATAAGTAGCACAAACCTAGCACTAAGTTCCTGTTTGATAATTGATTGAATATTTTAATAAATAGTGGAGGTTCACTCGTAGTGTCATGCCAGACTCCCTAATTATATTGTTAATATTATGTACAAATAAAGAGCACAAACTTCCATAACTCATATCTAGCCAGCACAAACCTAGCATTAAGTGCCTGTACTATAATTGATCAAATATTGCTATAAATAGTGGAGGTTCACTCTTAGTGTCACGCCAGATTCTCACTATCGATTGTCAATTACAAGTGTATTTTAATAGCACAAACTCTAGGATTCTAGCACAAACCAGCACAAACCTAGCACTGAATACTCAGTGTTTTTTTTTTTATTCCAAGTATGGGGCCATCTGGCGTGACACACATAAGCTCGCTACAGTTAAAATATTGAACGTACCTTACTGAAATTTTGGATTTAGCTCAAATTAATTTTGTTTAACATTTGATTGGTGGTAGATACCATCTGTGAGCCAATAGGCACAAGTAAAATTACTGATTTCGGTACGTGAGATTTCTTACGCTAAGATAATCCACTCTTTCTTTGAACCTGATTCATAATGATAAACTTAAGTTACATCAGAGCGAGATTGAGGCCTATAAGCACATTACACAATGGTTATTGTAGCAAAGCATAAAGAGTTCTCTCTACAAAAGCTCGTGCAGGAAGCAAGTATAAGAAGCAAGCGCAGGAAACAGTTTTCAAGTTTTAGATGCAGCTCGAGGGTCCAGAATACAGTTTGTCATTTATCGAGGCCGTGTGGTCGACGTCTCGACGGCTGCGGTCTGGATCACAGCGGGCTAGGCGCCAGCTGACCGCACGTAACACGCCGCTGTCAATATTTGGACGGGATGATGCTCCATTGCCCTTCTGCCACAAAATGACACCTCCAAGAATTTGCTAGCGAAGTGTTATCGACCGAATTATTACTGCTTTACACCAAGTTATTCTATTTTATATCAGGTTGGTCTTTCCGAATTCGAATGAATCTTTGAAATATAGTGGGGACGATTTATAATCTCAACTAAAAGATGAACAATTGTCGCTGAAAACCGAGCTTGATGGTAGAAGATAAACTTGAATAATTATAGAGTGGAGTAAATAACGATATGATGTGTGCAGTACATCAACTTCTCGTTATCATAGAAGTGTGCTGAAACATTTGTTTGTTTAAAGCAGTTCAAGCGACTGCGTAAATTACTTGTTTTAGCTGTCTTGAAAGCAGAATCTATGAACGTCCCTTAGAAGTCTTTCGAGCATGAACCTATCCCTCTTATGTCAATGTTTATTTTGAAACCAATCTAAATATACAGTAAATAAGATTTACAGACCTTCCTGAAAAGGATACCTTACATTTGGTGGAGCCTTGAGTTGAGAAGTTTCTGAGGAACGTTAATCAACCTATGTCTTTGTACATGTGGGGCATTCTATATTCTACCTGATGAATCTACATCAAAAAACTACTGGAAAACATTAATCAACAAAACCCAATATAAATAAAGATCTTCCTGAAAGAGGCAGTTCAAAAATAAGTTTTACCCCACATTTTTAATGAAACTTTAGTTTGAGGAGTTTCTAAGGAACTAAAAAACGCTAATCAATCTTGAAAGCCAAATCCAGCACTTGTGCAAAAACCAAGTCTTTCAACATGAAAAGTAATGAAAAGAGTTTCGGATCTTCATCCTACAAGTGAAAATCAAACAAGCTTGAGTTTAGTGCCAGTCTAAGGGGATTTAGTGGAACACTACCTACAGGGGTGGATCGGTTGTATATGATTTACCAAGTTTGCGTATCGGCCAATGGGGCTCAATGTTGAGCTTCAAAGTTCAGTGAACATGTTCTCAAGTTGGGAAACTTTATCCGATACATCAATACTTACTTGTTGTAGTACACGGTTTACAATCAACTACAAGATCTGGCTTATATGTTAAGAAGAGGATGAACACAGCCTGCTTAGCTTCAATTGAAAAATGACTTCTAAATCCTTTCATTAACACAAATCGATGCTACTGTTTAGAGTTCTAGTAATTTTTTCATTTTAACCATGATAACACGGTTCTTTCAGCACCCATATAAGTAATTACTCTGTCATGAATGATAAGTTTATTATAAACGTAGCATAGTGTAGGTACTGTTGCAGCTGTCCATAAATCGTCATTGGATACACAAAATATACGGTGGAAGTATCCATAAACTGTCCGTCAAAATTCAAAAACTAATTAACTCTGTTAAAACCGCAACTCGTTCTGTATCCACAACCCTCACATCTTTAATGCAATTTCACGCCTGAAATTCAATAAACATGAAGTTAGTCTCAGTTCGCCATGTCCCACACGAAACATGAATATCCATGAACATGGCCTGCAAGTGACACGATGCGGTGTGAAGTTTGCTTCCATTCTTTATTTATACGTCACCACGGAGTATGAACATATCGTATACATCTTGTTCGAGGGTCACAATATGACGTGCGATCATTTCATGCACAGAAATGGACCACAACTTTTATTTATGACCTGTTTGGTTGCGTATTTGTAATAAATATAGATGGCATTCGACAGAGGGGGAAGTCAGTTGGATATGAACAATGATGCTTGTTTTAGAACTGAGAGAAATATATCCTGTGATTTATAGATATTTGTGTTGATCCTGGATTTTTTTTGCACGCAGTTATTGTACTACAAGGGCTGTCTTTTTAGTCTTGCATATAGAATTGTTTTTCAGAATATTCTCCACGAACTTTAATGCACCAACTTCGGAAGCAGTTATTGCACCTGTTTGCTAATGATTAAATTTCATTTATTAAGACGTCGACCCTTCTTCCGGCGACTGAAACCTTTGACCACGCAGTCCATTTTTCATTTTTGGAAAAATAAATCGTTCAGATGTTTTGCTGCTCTGACAATTCAATGTAGCCCAGACAAAATGGACGAGAAAAAGTGCTGAGTTTGCATTAATTCCCAACAAGCTGAATTTTTGAACAGGTCTTGAATACAGCATTACAAATGCTATGTCAAAAGTCCTTATCGATCCCGCCTGTGCGCTGTTCTTTATCCGAGGTCAAAGATCATAAAATCGCTTTTTCCGTATATCTCTAAAATAGTGATTATATGATTACACATACGTCTGAAAAATATAATCTCCTCACTCACTAGGATGATAAATGTGAAAATCCAGGGCACAAAATGCTTCGCTGTCTTCTATGACAGCCAGTTATTTTATTGTACCTAAACTCCTCCTCTAGAGACTTTTGCATTTCCATTGTATAACTAACTCATCTTAACCACTAGTCGTTTTCCTACCAAATTCTGCTGTGACATCTCCAACCTTCAGCTTCAGGGCACATTGCTAAAGATCCCACTGAGAAGAAAAGGGACGAAGCAATTTCTTTTTCAGAATATTTTGCGTTTATTTTACAAAAATACTTTTTCTAAACTCCTGGTCGCATTGTAATAACAACTATGTCCGATTGATGATCTACAAGAATATCATTTGAAGTGATTATTCAAGGATCCAAATGTTGATAAATATATTAACATTCTCGAAAATAATTTAAAACTACAAATTGAATAGATGGATAAAATGAAATGTATCCTCCAACAAATTGTCTTACGTCTGGAATCGTTGATGATTGAACATGGAAAAGTTCTGAAAAACACGACTATAGTTCATTCCAGTTAAAAGCGGTCCACATTGAGCCCGCCCATTAGTTAGGTGCCACTGTTTATGACCGTTTGATAAACATTGAGCATGACACCTCGAGATTGGTAAGAGCAGGCGAAGCCTGCTCGTGTGTTTGGGTGCGAAGCACCATCTGTTGCACAAAGCAGTAACGGGGGTGGTAAAAAAAATTATGGTAAAAAGAATACGTTGGTAAATATGTTGGTGGTAAAAAGGATTAGTGATAAAAAATTAGTAGTAAAAAAGATGGCGGTGATAATTGATTAGTAAAAGTGGGGGCGAATCATTTCTTAGAGGACTAATATCTCGAAAACTATTAGTGGTAGCACTACGAGTGACATTATTTGAAAGGCCTTGCAAGAAGCTATCGATTGATGTTTGCTTTATGAAAATCGTATGAAAATTTTCAAAGCAGCGTTTTATTACGAGCACGCGCTGCGAAATTCGGAAGTGTGCGGTTTTTTCGACTACTGGGACTACAAATGTATGTTCAAGCGATGAAATCGAGTTGAACTATGTTCAAATTATTTTCTATAATTCAAGTCAGACCCAAGATTTTCCTAATGACCTATTTCTGGAAGAGGAACAAACAATACCAGAAATAGAAGAGTTTTAGTTAATGTTCATGCATTCCAGTCGACATATCCAAGTCCAATGAAGGAAACTCATTTTTAAGTCTTCTTTGATGCAATATGAATAAATAAAATTTTGATATGTAAGATCAGAACCATTCTAAATTTTATTTTCATGTCCCTGACCACATTCAAAGCAAAACCATCGTTATCCAGCAGAATCCACAGACAGGAGCTCATACTGCTGACAAAATCAACCAAGCCAGCGTATAGAGGGCGTAAAGTGCCGTATGAATATTCTATTATAGCACGTCCCGCTGGTATAGCGATGTGGATGTATCCAGCACGGTCATTCTGCGACCCCCAAGTCGAATTGAAACTTTAAACAGTGCATGATATTGTCATGTGTTTATTTATATAGAGCGGTTCTATCCGACCAGGATCAAATGACTTTTACTAGAAAACTTTAATAAACAACGAAGGACAGAATCTCATTTGATCTTTAAAATGCAGTCCAACTTTGACGCTTTCGAGTACAAGAGTAATTCGAAAAGTTTCAAGATAATCCTCTTGCAATTCAGTACATTTATTCCAACGATGAGAATAATGAGGTAAGTCAAAGTCTGCAAAATAAGTGTTCGTGTTAGCTTTGACCTCTTCATTCGAATTGAATCTTCGCCCTCTAGAGTATTCTCTACTCGAACCCTACCCTTTCCTCTGAGCTATCCAGTCGTCCGTTTTTTGGAGCTGTGTTACCGACCGTTAGCGCCCGAGCATACCGTTAGCACCTTCGACAGCAACGCCGAGTCAAACGATCTTACCAAGTGCGAGGTATCGTTACAAACTTGACCATTTCTTCAAGTTGGGGAAGAGAAAAAACCTGGCGTTGCAGGGCATGTGAAAGCACTTGGAATCAAAGTTTCTCGGGTTTTAATGCAACGAAGTGCATTATTATAGTGAAATAGCATCTTTTTTGCCACGTGGGAACGTTTAACTTTGATTGCATCATTCAATTTGTCCAGTAATGAAAAGTAATAGGTCTGCCTTTTTCTAAGAAGTTCATTCGCACTTCTTCTTCTTTTTTTCTCCATGGTGCTACAATGCAATCGGGCCTTGTTGACAATTTTCCTTCATCCAACCTATTCGCAGCTTTCGTTTTCCAGTTCATTACTCCCACCATTTCAAGATTTTCTGCGACCTGGTCTTTCTATCTTGACTTTGATCTTCCTCTCCTTTTCCTTCCTTGTAGATTTTTTTTCATTACGTTCTTTGCCAATCTTTTTTTGTCCATCCTTTCGGCATGTCCTAGCCAGGAGCTTATATATCTTTATTATTCAGCAGTTAGTTTATTTCAAAGTTGTATCTTATTTACCACATATTATTTTCCAGTTTTGGTCTATAAATTCTCCTCGAAATTTTACTTTCAAAACATCGTGAATCGTTTTCTCCTTTCTTAATGATGGTCCAAGTTTCGGAACCGTAAGTAATTATAGGTCGTATAAGTATAAATAATCTAAATTTTGTGCTTTGTATTAGTAGCTTCTTCATACTTATAGTATACTCTATTTGCTGCTTGTATCCTCTTTTGCACTGTTTCAATTATTACGTTTTCGTTATTCAAAACCTTCCCTAGGTATGTGAAGTTTTGTACTCCTTCAAAGATCCAATCTTCTATAGACAGTTTTTGCAGGGTTCTTCGTGCTTGGGACGCTGATATTCTCATGTTTTTTTTTTTTTTCATCGATAATGAGTCCTGTTCTCTTAGCAATATTAGCGTACTCAGTCCTTCTCTTAATTCGTCCTTAATTTTGGTTACAAGTGCTATTTGTGCATTCAGTTTAGTTAGTTCTATTGTTAAGTCTGTTCATCTTATTTAACGCTGCTATAACTTTTGCCAGCGTAAGTTCTTCTATTAGGGGCCCTGCTGTGATTCATCATTTCTCCTAGGTTTAGTAGTATCTTTTATCTATTGAGTATACTCTCTTCGTCTTCCAATGTGTATCTTGTTTGTCCTTTATTTCTGGATGTTTGACTGATTTTCTTTAGTTTGATTGTTCAAGGTTTTTGTAGAATATCTTTGTATTCCGGTTCTTGCTAAGTTCTTCTATATTTTGTACTCTTTTTATTTAGCATTTCTTTCTTTTTCTTTTTAGTGCACTCGATTTCTTACGGCATTCTCTGTATTTGTCTGTGTTTGCTCGTGTTCAAGATTGCATTTTTCAAAGGATTCCATTCATCATCTAGTTTTATGAGCACTACACCATAAGAATCCCAGAAGACCGTTGTCTTGACTTACTTTTCCGGGAGATGGAACTGTTTTGACTTATTTAGGCGCTCTCTCCTCAGCTCCAATCCATTACTTGGACTGCTTCGTTATTTCTAGCGAGTAATGACAGTCGGATAGAATTAGCGCCTATACAAGCTAAAATAAAAAAATGGAAGAATCATCTAGATGATGAAAGCGCATTTTTAATAGCTTGTGAATGCTTGATACTTCAGAGATTTCGCAAATTACCATCTCTCACAATTACTGAGCTTGAAATCAGGTAGTTTGGGCAAACTTACGAAACAGCAGCTTCCATTTAGTACTAGTTTTAAGTTGACTATTTGATAGGTACATAATTTATGCATGTACAAACTCAAAAATACCTTTTAATCTTCATTGCTTAGTTATTGACTGACGGGAGGTCAAGTGCTGTACCTTAAAATGATAATTTGATCTTTATCAAAGCTATATAAAAAAATACGCCAAAAGTGAACAAATTTTCATCCAATAATAATAATTCATTCTAATAAGCTTCAAATTCGCGTCAAACAAGTCATTGAATGAGTCCCGGACAGATTTGACAACTGTACATAATAATAGTGACACCTGCGGCTAAATTTTTATCTACTTTAATAAATTTCAGTTGCCATATCCCTAATGTCATATATATCTATGGGCATTGTTTCACTTGAAACAAGTAATTGAATAATTTAATCAGGAATTTAATCTTCCACAATCATTGAGCTTGAATTAAAGCATTTTGTGCAAACCTACGAAATAGCAGCTTTTATTTAGTACCAGTTTCAAGTCTGTAAATAGTATAGTTGCTGAGAACTCAGCGTCACGCCAGCCAGCCAGCCAGCCAGACAGCCAAAGTGAATATTATAGCGCTTTTTTCCAAAAAATGCGCTAAAAAATTCATGATTTTTTTATTTGTTAGTTTATGACGTGGTATATAACATATTTCATTTGTCTGGCAGGCTGTCAAAAAAATTGTCAAAAACAGTTTTTTGCGTTTCACAAAAAATCTATGCATCTTATGAAAAAAGATATTCTCGTAAAAAAAGTGCGCAACAAAAAGTAATCTCAAATAAATTTTTTTGAATCGCGATCGGTCTAGTAGCTTCTGGGTAAATTGCTAAAAACTGTTATTTTTGCGCATTTTGTAAAAACCAAAAAAAGGTCCTTCCGAAAAACAGCCATAAAAAAGTTGTTAGCCAACATAGACCAATTTTACAGAAGGTCTTTCCTGTGCCAAAAGTTACTCTACAACGTTTATAAATGGCGTTTCTTTTGAGCAAGCGTAAGTAAAATAAAAAACAATTGCAAAAATCGCATTTCACCAATACAAGGAGTATTTTCTGTTATTTTGTGTGAAAAGCAATGTATCACATATATTAAATAAGCGTGAATAAAGCAAGAAATGATGTTAAAATATATAGTAGATTAAAGTCCGGTATATGTTATGATGAATTACAAAAAAGCAGTATTATTGCCACGCGTCCTTCACTTGTAGTGTAGTAGCGGCCGCTTAGGTAAGTTTAGAGAGAACGGGGAACGGTAGCCAGTAGCAATAGTAGAGGCCGCTTTAATAGGGGCGAGAGAGAGAGAAAAGAACTGGCGAGCAGCAGCAGCAATCGAGACTGTCTGGTAGGGGGAGCGTCGGTATGGTTTGAAAGCGTCGGTTTTTGTCATTTCACTGCTCTTGCGGATAATCATAATGTCGCGATAGAGGCTTTGCTTTTAAAACCGCACTTCTGCGCTCTGGTCGGCGGCCAGTGGTAGAAGGCCGCTAAGCTCGGGAGACCACGCGCCAATGGGGTATTCCACTACTATCAAAATTTGAGAAACTTTCATGAAAATATGAAAATATGAGATATAATAGGTATAAATAATGAAAATGATATTGAATATTGCTCCGTCTTAATAAAAAGATGATTTAATACTTATATGACGTCATGATGACGCCTAAAAGTCTATTGTGGCCTTCAAATAATGGGCTTCATAAGTGTACAAATTCCTAGAAGATTTGTTCATATTCATAAAAAAATATTGATGCGTTGCAATTTGATGTACCCTTATAAATTATTGGAAATGTATCGGAAAAGTTGAAATATGTATTATTTCAATTTTTCGAATGCTGTTTAGATTTTGAGAGGCCTCCAAGTTTCACAGGCATGCGCATGGAGAGAAAATTAAGCTTTAAACTACCGGTATTGTTTGGTCGAAAGAAACGTGATTTTGACAAGTAAATTTGATAACTGTATAATTTATTTAGCTCGTAATCTTACTGACAATAATAAAAATAATTTGGATGATGTTAAATAAGCAAGACACTAACGCCACCTACTTCACTTTACGTCAATATTCTCAAAATGTTTGATGATGAATAAGACCTACCGTTTTAGTGACACAATAGACTTTTGGACGTCACGGAAAATTTTCAAATTGAAAAAAAAAATATTTTTCCAGTACTACGAGGTTTTTTTGAATCGCATTTTCACTAAAACTTTTTTTTATTCATGTCCCATCAGAAAAGAGAATTAAAAAAAACCAGTACCATTCGCATGGACTGGCTCCGCACAATCTGACTTTTGAGCATGTTGTTGAAATGGTCAATGTATAATTACACAATAACACAATAACGATTCATGAAACTTTTTCCATAATTGTTGTATTTTAAAAATCGTTATCGCAGAAGTGCGTTTTTTGCGATAGATTTTTTTCACACTTAAACTAGCTCAAAAACAACGTCATTTGAGTACATTGTAGAGTAACTCTTGACAAAGGAAATGCTTCTTGTAAAATTGACTAACCAATTTCTTATGGCCGTTTTTCGAAAGGATCTTTTTCTGGTATTTTCAACATTTTTTGAAAAGCTCACAGTCGATCTTCCTGAAAGCTACTGAAGCCACATTCCATCAAAATTTCAAGTCTTAATATTGAATACAACGCAAGTAATGAATTTTCGAAAAAATGTTTAAAAATGCCGGTTTCTTTCAACCTACCCAAAAGTTACTGGACTGATCAAGGATCAGAAGAACTCATTTGAGTCGTACTTTTATTGCGCACTTTTTTTTATTGAAACAATTTTTTTTTGTCAGGTGCACAGTTTTTTGGTGAAACCCAAAAAAACTATTTTGGGCAGTTTTTGACTATTTTTCTGACAGCCGGCCTGACAACGTAGCTACGTACAAATGGGATATGTTATTTGCCATGCTATAAACTAACAAATAAGAAATGAGAAATTTGAGCTATAAATTTTTTTCTTGGATATGTTAATTCTATCCGACTATGAATCCAATATTCATTTACAGTCGATGAAACGTCGTTGAAATTCAGTGAGATTGTGTTAAATAAGTCTAGACACTGTTGAAAAGTGTTTAAAAGGAGCCAAAACGTCACCTAAAATGTGGTAAATGCGGTCTATCCAGATGATTACAGCCTCAGCAATTTCTCGAACCTTCAGTCGACGATTGTGCAATATGAAATTCTGAATTCTGGATTAACGTACGGCCACGTTCTAATTCAGTCACCCATTTTTTAACCATCAAAAATAAAGGAGCAGGTTCTTTTAATATAGAATCTAATTCATTTTTCATTTCTGTCGGTCTATTCTTCCAAAACGAATTACTTAATCAAAGCAGGATAGAACAAGAAATCGTTGACTTATCGTTATTGCTACAACAAATCTACTGAAACTTTGCTCAGCGCCATTAATAGGTTCTCCATTCGGCAGAGAGTTTTGTGAACTACACTCGTATATGGATTCAAAAATTTGTGCAGCTCTAAATCGTCTTGGTGTTATTATTTTGTTTGTTAGTTAGAGGATAATTCTGCATCCCGTAAGAATGATAAACGCTTGAAGTTATGTGAGATTAGCGTTTTTCTTGAACACCTGGTATGTCATTTATTATTGATTGCGTCACGGCAGAGGGTAGACGAGATATACAACTTAGTTAAGTAGTAAGTTTGAGCAACAACTCACGGCAAAGTACATAATCCCCGAAGGTGTAAGGATATAAATTTGTGCGCCTGTTAGTTATGTTTGCTCGACTGTTTTTCATGATGCGGTCCTTCATAAGTGGATCGGCAAATACTCGAATGTTTAGGGCAACCCAAATATAGTTTAATTTGTATAATAAGATTAATGTACAGACAAAACTGGATGCAACCGTCTCAAACAAACCAAAAAACTAAAATACATGTCAAGTTGAATGAGAACATAAAAAAAAAAACAAGTAGTCAATTAATTATTTTCGCTGCTTCAGCGTTCTAATTTATTAATAAATACACATTGAAAATTGCTGTCGTAAACGTGAATGTAAAATTCCCAAACTCATTAAAACCCTTTCTAAAATGCGCATCAAAATCAACCCCACTCCGGTCAACAAAAGAACATCGACATTCGACAGGCTTTTAATAAATAAACTCAATTCCGAAAAGCGAAAAGCAGCGGTTCATGTCGAACAGAGGCGTAATAACGTGCAATTCGCGTCCAGGGTGGCATTTCACTGAAATATAAAAGCATCGTTCCTGGAAATCAAATCAACTTCGTGCCTAATTCAAAAGCCATCGCTGACAAGATACAACAGTTGCGATTGACGTTATCACGATGTTGTCGGCACGCTACCTCTTCATTATCACGGGGTGGAGTACTCAGGGGATGGGTAAAATGGTGGACACGGCATAAAGCTCTTAATTTTCACTCCAAGTCGAGCTATTTCAATGGACTTTGACACATAGTATTTATTTGCTTAAATTGTACTTGTTATCAAACAAATCTGGATAATAGATAATAAATTTTGTTCTAAAGTGCACTTCGTGATATCTTCAATCTGAATGTATTTACTTAAAAGTTCATTAGTGTACAATATTTGATACATAATTCATGTAATGAATGCGTGGTTCATCTCAATAAAAAAATCCAAGTTTCCAACACGAGTAGAGGTGGCGTGACAGCTGGTAAATTTACCTAAACAGCACAAACTAACTCCACTTGCATTAGTTTAACTTTTTGTATTCGTCGAAACAAATTTCCGTGAAATTAACTTCGCTTTCGTCTGTTTTTTTCTTCGTCACTAGCGCCACACACGATAACAGTGGTAACTAAATAAGTCGACGTTAGGGTGTGGCAAAAAATCGTAACTTAACTTGCCTTTAAAGTACACCTACAAATAGAATTACTCTGCACGAAGATATTTTGTCTTTGTTTATCTTTCAGGAAGAATTGTAAGTTTTCTTCAACTAGAAAAACAAACGGAAATTATAATTGGAATATGGTAATTCGAAATTTGTTCTTTTTGCGAAGTTGCTTTAGTTTTACGAATAATTTAATCCATAGAAGTTATTACGCGTCGGTTTTTAACTTTGCTCAATTTGCATTCAAATATTTTTAATTCGCTCTTTCATAGAATCTTCTCTAATTGGACTAAAATCTGCACTAATTCCGCCCAACTATTAGTTAAGTTCAGTTTTAGGTTTTTTATTAATTTTATGGCGCTCTAACTCAATTATGAACCTAAATTGACCCAAACTTCCCTTGAATGAATGGCAATTAGACTCAATGCAATAAATTTTGCGATGAAATTTTTTTGTATTACAATCACAAACTAATGTAATCGGATTACCTTCTCTATATTTTACCGAATTATCATTCGCATAAACAAAGGTAATGAAATTGATCCTCACAGAGTGTTACCTATAATAAGTGTAATACTATCCGTACTAGACTCTTTTTGATTTAAAACAATTTGGAAAACACGACATGAAATTTGAAACCATAGCAATTCAAAATATTTTCATCGCATTAAAGTTTCGTGCATTGGGTTAGGGTTTTGTAACCTGATCCATTCATTCATTTCGTGTCTAGGAAAGCAGTATTTGAGAAGCTCTGCAGAAAGGTACTAATTTATTTATGGTTGAAATTGAAATCTGCTGGCATTTGGTTAGAACATACAAAATACGCTGATTAGAATGATTTGGTTTTGTCATATTGCTGCAATTGACTTATAAGAGATAAACACGCTCTTCCTTTAATTACGGTGCATAACTTGATAGCACTTAGTTGGTTGAATACACTGATCTCTAATAAACACTGGATTGGGTTTAGGTCGCTGGAATGCGGCCCCAATTGAGCGTCGCCATTTTGGCAAAAGTGAGGTTCTGTGTTCAATTGGTGACATATGTTGGTGACAGTTCAGTATGGTGTTGGGCTGGTGTTGGGGCGCAATTTTTAAATCATGGTGTTCAAATGCATGTTCTGCGGAAATAAAGCCGATTCATTAAGAAATTTGACGCTGCACAAGTAAGTTATGATAGCAAATTTGAGTAATATATCAAATTTAATATAAAATATCTTGCTCACAAAATTAATCACTGGACTGCAACTTTGTGCTTACTTACGAACAATAAAATCTTGATTATTAAATGTATTATTATTCTCCTATCATGTGTAGTAGATATTTAAAATTATAAGTTTTAAATAGGCAATATTATCGCAGAAATGCACTTCATTTATTCATATAGGTAAATTCATAGTTTTAAATTTTAGGTAACAAAAATTTATAAAACTATTGAACGGATTGAATAATACTAAACTACAACGCTTGAAAAATAGTTAAAACACTGACACTAAGAAGTTCACAAATATTTTCAACTATTAATAAATATTTCAACTATTATAACAATTTTTAACTTTTATTGATTATTAATGTATGTATTTGAATATATATTGAGGATAATTTCTTCATCTTACTTGCATTATACTTTGAATTTCATCGAGTGTCTTCTATAAGTGTTTTGAATTTGCCGCCGAATAGTGACACAAAACCTCAGTTTTACTGTCAAGGCCGCCGTTCAACCGGGGCCGCTTTCAGATGCCAGAATACGGTCTAAACCCAATCCAGTGTTATATAGAGATCAGTGGTTGAATAATATGTCAAACTTCTACCAAATCCTTTCGTTCGTATAAGAGTCTTCTGATGTAAAGATACTTGTAAAAATTTGACGTGGACATCACGTGACTTACTTGAACATCATTGGATATAATCGTTTCGTATTTATCCAAAAAATTCTAAAAATTGATCTGTCAAGAAAAGTGCGCTTTCGGTTCAATCGGTTGCTTTGGAAATAGTAGGTCATCGTTCTTATGCTACAACATTCCTAAATACTGATTTCCAAGATTCTACGGCTAGCAGTACTGCATTTACGGTCTAAATCCAATCCAGTGTTATATAGAGATCAGTGGTTGAATAATATGTCAAACTTCTACCAAATCCTTTCGTTCGTATAAGAGTCTTCTGATGTAAAGATACTTGTAAAAATTTGACGTGGACATCACGTGACTTACTTGAACATCATTGGATATAATCGTTTCGTATTTATCCAAAAAATTCTAAAAATTGATCTGTCAAGAAAAGTGCGATTTCGGTTCAATCGGTTGCTTTGGAAATAGTAGGTCATCGTTCTTATGCTACAACATTCCTAAATACTGATTTCTAAGATTCTACGGCTAGCAGTACTGCATTTATGAGCAAAATTAAAAAAAAATCAACTGAAGTGTACTTCTGACTGAGTCGTTCTCAATGAAAATAGGATATGAGCATCTAGATGGTACAATCGTCTTCAATACTAAATTCTAACATTCTACATTCAATTGTTTTGGATTTATGTGAAAAATTAAAAAAATGTTTCGAGTAGAGTGCACTTTCGGCACAGTCGATTGCAATCATAATGCAAGATGTACAACTAGATGTTATAGAAGTGCCTAATACGAAATTTCAATATTCTATGACTGATTGTTTTAAATTTATGCGAAAAATACGAAAAGTCTGTTATATACAATCTCAAATACTGAATTTCAGTATCCTACGGCTAATAATTCTGGATTTATGCAGAAAATTCAAAAAAAGTTTCAAGTGAAGTGCACTTCCGGTACAGACGACTGCAACCATAATACGAGGTACACAACTAGACCTTATACCAGTCTTAAATACAAAATTCCAATGCTATTCGCTATGTGCAGCTTCTTGGAAGCGAAACACTGAACGACCGTGCGCGCTTAGCGGCGAAAGTTGGCATTTTTAGTGCACAGGTACTGATATAAAATCAAAAGTCAAAAATGACAATTCGTGAAGGCTACATTATCATTTGTAATAATACATCGAAACATAGTGATGCTAGCTTTTATTGTTTACCTAAATATATATAAACATGAGTTAATTCAAAAAGAAAAGTGAATTTCCGTCGTAAGAAAGCAAAAGTAAATATCACAACCTTAATTGTACATTTATAATGATGTTTCAAAAAATTAGTGCGAACGCAATATGTAAATATAATTTTATTATAAAGTAAATATAAGAATAATGAAATTCAATAATTTTTATGGTATTACAACTCGAATTTTGTTATTAAATTGATAAAATGAGACATATTTTCTTATTACTTAGTGAATATACATACAGTTGGAATCCTACATCAAGATATCCAATTTGTAGTGCACATTTCATTGGGAATAAAAGGGGAGAAGAGAAGCTGAGCTCTAATTTCGTACTCAGCCAATTTTCTTCTCATTGGAAGCCAAAATTAAATGACGAAATAGTTTTGACAAGACATCAATGTTTCATTAAGCGTAGGCTACAGAATACTTCAATAATGGCTTTAAGCTCAAAAAATATTAAAAACTAAAGTTTCAATTCAAAAAGGGCTGTCAATACAGAAGTCTCAATGGATAAAAGTTCAATGAATAATATAAGTTTAATATATGAAAATGACTGTGACAGAGCACATGACAATTTAATGATAGTTGATTCGAGTACCAAAAGCACAAGTGATGTAGAATGCCAAGCTGATATTCTTGCTTATTGTGATAGTGTTGAAAAAGTACTGTTTTGTAATAACATTATTGAAAAAGGTTTTAATACTTTTGAGCTTTACCCTTTGGCACAGTTTGAGGTTGAAAGCTGATAGTACGACTCATTCTTTCAAAACCCGTGCTTAATATAGGATCCATACTCATTACGTTTATGATTAATTTTGATTTCAATTCACTTTTCACTAGTTGTCACATTTGACAGAACATATAAAAGTGGCAGTGGGTTCGCCGATCAATGCCGCTAGTTGTCACCACTTTGATGTTGCACATAGCGAATACGTCGGACAAGTTTTGAGATGTACTAACATCAATACGAAAACAGCCAAAATGGATTAAGGAATGTTCAAAACGGATAATTCCATCAAAATCTCGAAATGTGAATTTTGTCGATTTTACAATACTTGTACTTTCTATAAGTAAGTAAAAGGGCAAGCTGTAAAATAATGACGACAGGTAAACTCAACATCACCTTCGAAGGTAGTTCTAAGAGTTCTCAACCTCAACTGCAACTCAATACATTTAGTCCAACGATGTTCGAACCTTTAATAGCATCAGAATAACAAGATGCGACTAAGTCTGTGGAATAAGCGTTTATCTCAAATTCGACCTCTTCATTCAAAGTGAATCTTTGCCTCCTTAAACATTTTCTTAAGTTGCATAAAAAACAATCTGTTAAATACGAAGTGGAAGCACTTGAAATGGAGATTCCTCGTGTATTGCCGCAACAACGGGAGACTTTTGGGCAGGGGCATCATCATGATAAAATAGCACCTTATTTCTTTTCTAAATGGGGACGTTTAATTTTTGATTGCATCATTCAATTTGTCCAGTAACAAAAAGTGAAAGATCTCAGTGATAGTTCTGCTTTTTTACTTACTTGTACAAAGTAACAAGTAAGTATTGTGAAACCGACAAAATTCACCTATTGGGATTTTTATGGATATATCCGTTTTGAACATTCTTGAATCCATTTTGACTATTTTCGGTACGTTCGTACGTGCGTAACTCGCAAATCTCGAAAACTGTCAAACTTATTACGCTGAAATTTCATATTTAAGACAAGTATAGAGTGTTAATTTGCATCTCGTTTTATGGTTGCAATCTGCTGTACCGGAAGTGCACTTTACTTAAAACTTTTTTCGAATTTTCCTCATAAATCCAGAATGATCAGCCGTAAGATACTGAAATTCAGTATTTAAGCTTGATCTGATATCAGAATAGTTATCTAATATTTTTGTATGAATCGGCTGAGCCGAAAATGCACTTTACTTGAAACTTTTTTTGAATTTTCCGCTTAAATCCGGAATGATCAGCCGTAAGATACTAAAATTCAGTATTTGAACTTGATCTAATATCAGAATAGTTATCTGCTATTTTTGTATGAATCGGCCAAGCCGGAAGTGCATTTTACATGAAACTTTTTCTGAATTTTTTGCATAAATCTAGAATGATCAGTCATAGCATATTGAAATTTGGTGTTTGAACTTGTAGTATCAAAATAGTTATCTACTATTTTTGTATCAATCGGCCAAGCCGGAAGTGCAGTTTATGAGTATAACAGACATTCAGAATTTGCGGTATTAAACAATCATTTTAATTGAAATGATAAGGTAAGCAATGATAATCTCTTGTCAATTTTTTAATTTTGTTTGACATTTTGAATGTCAAAATATTTTTCTCTAAATTTAATTTCGTAAGCATGACAATAGCGACAAAATTGGATCAGAACATGCTTTTTCATACAAATTCAAAATTAATTTTCATCATGTTGGTCACACGGTTCAGCTTTAATTTAAGCATTATTCAAATTATACATACTTATCAAACCTCTTGAAGGCATAAAAAACAAAATGAGGCACTAAAATCTACGGTTATCTGACGGTCTAAAAGTACAAGGAAATATTGTGAAACCGACAAAAATCACATATCGAGATTTTGATGGATATATTCGTTTTAAGCATCCCTGAATCTATTTTGACTATTTTTGGCTTAATGTCGGTACGTATGTATGTATGTATGTGTGTATGTGCGTAAGTCGCAAATCTCAGAATTCGTCAAACGTATAATACTGAACTTTTGTATGAAAGACTGGTATAGGATCTTGATGTGCACCTCGCATTATGGTTGCAATCGTCCGTACTGGAAGTGCACTTTACCTGATATTTTTTTGAATTTTCCTCATAAATCTAGAATGATTAGCCGTAGGATACTGGAATTCAGTATTTGAAATATCTGTAGCATCCGAATAATCATCTCCTATTTTCGTCTCAATCGACTAAGCCGGAAGTGCACTTCATATTACAGACTTTTCGAATTTTTCTCATAAATTTGAAATAATCAGTCGCAGAATATTGAGATTTCGTCCAAGCACTTTTATAGCATCTAGTTGTACACCTTGCATTATGATTGTGATCGGCTAAGCCAGGAATGCAGTTTACTCGAAACATTTTTTAATTTTCCGCATAAATCCAAAACGATTGAACGTAGAATATTAGAATGCAGTATTCAAGATGATAGTACTGTCTAGATGCTCATATCCTATTTTCATTGAGATCGACTGAGTCGAAAGTGCACTATACTTGACGATCTTGGAATCAGTTATATATATATATATATATATATATATATATATATATATATATATATATATATATATATATATATATATATATATATATATATATATATCTCCAATGATGTACAAGTAAGTCACGTGATTTTTCTAAGTAGTTTATGAGCACTACACTATGACAATCCCATGACTTTTTCGGCTGTTTGAGACGCACTTCCAATCAATTATTCTAACTGCTGCTTTGTCTCTGGCGTGTAGTAATGAATCCAAGATTCATTCACAATGAAGAAACGTTCCTCAGTTCAAATAAATCTAGACATTCTTGGGGAATGTTCAAACGAATGTATTTTTGATCGATTGTCAATAGACGCGGCACCAAGCAAGAGTCACCTTCCGCAAACCCAAAACATCACATAAAATATGGTGGATGCAGTGATGGCGAACCTATGACCCGCGGGTCAAACACTGACCCACGCAAGCTTTTTGACTAACCCACGAGCTGATTCTCATAAACACATTTTTATATCATAAAAGAGAGAACAGACAATCAAAAATATTGATTGATCCATGGTATCCCTCACATATATGAATTTTTTTGAGAACTGTCATCAAAAGTTAACATCTACACGGGATCTAGAACCATGCGAAATGATTGTTTTGGTTCCGCATCCTATTGATTATTAGTATAGCAACATTAAAAGTCACATTGATTGATTCGAAATATTAAAATTTTCTTTTTACATTTTTATCAATTTTGAGACATAGTTTTTAAAACAACGTTGTTTGATACTCGATCGCGAAATTCTTTTGCATTCTCGGATAATTTTTTTGCTCGCTATGCTCACAAAAAATCTTTTATTCTCGAATGTAAAAGTGATATTTCGCAATTTAGAATCAAAATAGTTATTTTTGTATTAAGTGATTGTTTTCTTTGTTGCGCGTGAGAATGTCAATTTTAACCGAGACTGTAAGGACGAGGTAACAAATTCATCCGAAAGCGCAACAAAATACAATCACTTCGCACACGAAATACAAACAATATTTTTTCGCCAAATGTCAAAAAATAATAGATCAACAATAATTATTGTTTTATTTAGTAAAATGTAGGAAAAAAGTACAAACAATAATTAATTTGCAGTCACCTGGGTATTGTAACCAAAAGTATACGCAATTGTTGTTTGATAAATAAAGAACTGTCAACAATCAATTTTTATATTAAAAAATAAGTAGTTTTATGTACAAATTCATATTTCTTTTTTGTTAAATACCTGTTTGTTTCTATCCTTGTAGCATTACTAAACTGATTTATATTAGATTAGGTATGCAAAAATATGTTTCATTTTTTTACTAGTGAAAAAATCACGAACTTTGCGTATCCATAACAATACAAAAATATCATGTTTTTTTGACAGTTGGCGAAAAATAACTTTTCTGATGTCGATCTTTATTTTTTGCTCTTCACTTGCATAAATAAAAGTTATCAAACAAAAAAGGAACGTACATTTTTTGGAAGATTTTTAAAAGTGAGAACCAAAGAAAAATAGTTTTGGATCATGCTTCTCTCTCGCTTTCTAAATGACGCCACTGACTTAGTGACTGAGTCTATAAAAATGTTTGCAGCCTCAGCAATTTCTCGAATCTTCAGGCGACGATCTTTTAATATGGAATTGTGGATATTTGCGACGATTTCGTCGGCTACGATAGTTTTTGGGCGTCACGTGTATTCATCATCCTAGATTGACGTACGACAAAGGTTAAATTCAGCTGCCCACTTTCTAACCGTCGAAAATGGAGGAGCAGTTTGTTCCATTGTAAAATCCGATTGATTTTTATCTCTGTTAGCCTTCAGCCTTTCAAAACAAAGTACTCAATTAATGAACGGGCCTCAATTTGATCCATTATATAGTCCTGAGATCTGTACGGTCACGTTAAAATACAGTCGCCTACTTTTTAACTATCGAAATGAAGAATTTTTATAAAAATAAATCATGTCTATCGGTCTTACAACTTTCAAAACGAAGTACTTGACAACACGATCTTGAATTTGATCCATTTTATAAGATAAATAGAAATTGTTTACCTATCGTCACTGCTACAACAAATCTGCTGAACTTTGTTCAGCGTCATCTAAAGGTTTTTAGCTAAAATTTAATAACAGGCGAATGTATTTTTTGTGTACCTACTCATGTAGGAATAGTAGTATTCAATAGTTATTCATTAGGCTAATAGATGGCGCTTTCAATAACAGAGTACAGGAAATTAATCAAGTTTATTACGACCTTTTGAAAATAAAATTATTACAATACAATTTCAGAAACCGTGTCTCGAGTGTCGAATCGAAAGTTTCGAAACCTGAGACAAGTAAATTAACAAAAACTCCAGGGATTTCGAGACACGAGACGTCTCAGGACCCAAACCCTAAATAGCATTATGGTCTTACTAGCAACATTTATGTTTCCAATCGACAGCTATTCGAACTACCCTAGTATTGGAAGATATGATCACTTTTTTCTGATTTTAAATGATTCTGGTTTTGATATTAGTGCCCTCTTCGTGTGAATGATCAAAAATATTTTAAGCAAGCTGTTATTTTCACACGTCATGACAGTTAAGGTAACTAATGCATAATTCAATTTGTGGCGGGTAAGAAATAACATTTCGGTCCGTATTTCAACATAAATAGATTATGAAATTAAATGGAACGAAAACACAAATATGCACCCTTTTCACATTGTCATGTCGTTCAATTAGAACAAACGATGTAAATCTCCTAGCAGAATACATTCATTCGAAAATTTAATTAAACTATTTAAATGAAGCACAACTAGATCCTATTATAGATATCAACAATATAGGTCATACTTCAAAACAAAACTCTTCACAGATTTCTATTGTAAAAAACAGCAAAAGTTTATTTTGAAAGTTGCATTGCGGGTCTGTGACAATGTGTGCGTCATGAGTGAGGTGGAATAAAACCGGAAGGGGTGAGCGTTCTAGATTTACAGGGCGGTTCCTGGAAATATCAGGGTGCACGACCGCGGTACTCCCTCACTCTGGATACGAGAACGTGTAAGAAAAAAGTAAAAAAGAAAAAGTTGTTACAGAACGCGAACTAATTCTTGTCAGGAGAAAATTTAGCGTGTTTGACAACATATTTATAAAAGGTTTTTTCAGGTTGTATGAGCTTGTGGTTAGAGCTGCAAGCGGTTTTTTGATGGCTGTTCAACACACTCTTCTCAAACAAAGACTGTTTATTTATTATTCCAGTTTTTTGTTTAGAAGTTTGCTCAAGATATTTGCATATTAATGTTTTGGTATTTATAACAAAGTGAAATTAATAACATGTTGAAGTTTTTACGATCACAAACTGCGCAAAATCTCATTCACATAGCAACTAGTGCAACCCCAAAGCACCAAAGCCTCATTAATACTCTTATTTCAATCAAGGAGTATTATTGTATGAAATGTAAAACATCTTCGCTTTCTAAATCAGATTTCAAGCAAAGCAGAAAGTTCTTGACAAATTGTAGCAAATTACCACGTAAATTCGGGTCTTATTTGTGGAAATTTGTTTTAAGGGGGTAAGAAATTTGCTGGGTGTAACGTTTTGTTTTAACGGATGATTCAGCGATCAATTTGCAGTCAGTTCGTCGCAGATGGTTGCGTCGTTGTTTGTTCCAGGCTTCTCCCGTTGATCCTCTGATCGCATTGCACATTGCCCGGCTAACGACGCTCATTTTTCATTCGGCTCAGCTACTTTTCCCTCAATTAACGTTTTGTCTGTATTTGGAACGAGCTCAGATCGTCTTCATAGCCTACTTATTCGACGATTTATTTATAAACTTTTTAATCGTTTCAATTTCATTTTCATTTGCATGCGCAATTCAATCCTTCATTTTGTGAACATACAAATTATTTTCTTATTTCTATCAAAGTTGAGTGATATTTCAAAATGTTACAGCAATATCACTTTATTTGATTATCTCTTCCAAATAAAATTAGATTATTTCGTATTTTGGCAGGAATACTCTCATTCTGTTCGTGTGACAGTAAGATCGATTTGGCAGTATCATAAAGAGGCGACGTGAACGAAACGCAGCCATTTGCGGTTTTTGGTGGCAGCGCGCCTGGCGACATCAAATATCTCGGATCGTCAGATCATGTAGGATCACTCACAGGCCGCTGGATGTCTTCGGTGTGTGAGTGAAACAAAGTATCAGCCAAGCCAAGTCAGCACAGTATTGAATTGTGCCCTTAAGAGATCAATGTTGCGTCTTATCGCCTCGCCGACCGATATATCTCAATCACACGCACACCAACGAATTCTCGCAGAAATATTATTTAATCCTCGTGTGACCTTTGCACCTTCAAACGATGGATAAAAACAAATAAAATAAGAGAAAGTTGCCAAGGCCCATCATGAAATCCTTCAAATTTAATGTAAGCTCAAATAAGCTGTACTTAAACTATCAGTTAAATCTATCTTCCATTAAAATTATAAGCTCCAAATAATCTAGAAGTCAGATCACGGAACTAACTTGATCATTAGGCGCAAAATCAGCTGTAATCTCCTTTCTGTAACTGTAGGACCAAGCTTGTATTGCAAGCTATTTCCAGACATAATCGATTAACATTGATTCTAGAAGATTTCATAAGCGCAAAGATCAACTAGTTGGTTGCAGTGGCACACAATGGCGCCAAGATTGCGTAGCACTATCGCGCAATCTATTTCCATTATACTTAACAGAATAAGGAAACTATGCTGAAAATGTAACGGATGTTACATGGAAACCTATAGCAAGTATGTGTGCAACTTTCGTTGGGATTAAGATAACTGAGAGTTAACAGGTCAAATTAAAATTGCTGCGTGATCATTTTGAAACATTACTGAATTGTCTATGATAGTCCAGTCAATTTAGACAAAAAATTACTCAACCTACCGTGTGGCGTGCACAAAAATCATATAGTCAAATCATGGTGCTTCAGGAGACATCGAAAGCCATTTGAGGTCATAATTAGAAATTAAGTACACACTTTTCTCTACAAAAAAAAATTATTTGACTCATTTGTGTATCCATAATCGTTAATGAGATATCGCGCCTAACGTTTTTAATGGAAAGTATAGCTAATATTATATCAATGGAATCAAATTTAGTATAGGCTACGTACATGAAGTCTACTAGCGCCTCCAGCGGGCAATGAAGAACGATTGAACTCCCATTTTATCATTGTTTCATACCTATAATTTTTTAATTGTACTAATATTATTTAATTCAGCTGTGTACGTATAATATAATCTGCATAGCATAAAAGGTACGTTGAAATTATTCATTTTGAGTATTTTTTTCTTCAATTATAACGTATCTATTGGAGAAAACGTCTTAATTCGTCCAAATTGACAGGTTAACCTCAAATTCTGACGCCGATGATCTTGCGGATCGGGTTTGTATGTATCAAATACTGTATGCCTTTTACCGAGAAAGCATTGAAGAAAAGCGTGAAATTAGTTTTGCCATATTAAACATGCTGAAGAATATGTTACTGACAATATTAACAACAAAATTATTACGAAATGCATCCGACAAGCTTCTATCCCTAAAACACCTTACAAATTAGAGATAGAGGTAAATTCATGAATCCCAAATCGATGACTAATTTTTCTAATTTCACAATTGAATTACAAACATCTTTATTGTTATATAGATTAATAATAAAAGACAGATAATACTCTATTTACCACTTTGATCCACTTCACTCGTTTTTTTACGTTATAACTGCGTACATGAAATCTATGAAACTATATTTCGCTTCAATCATCTTTAACACAACAGCCTAAAACAGAACAAGCGTTTTCCTACACTTTATATGCAATTATTTTCACTTTTAAACTACAATGGTCAAAGACGTATTCGTAGAAATGGAGTTCGATTCTTACAATGATGCTCACCATGAGCGCTCGCATCAATTTTTGTTCAAACTCCGCCCCTTTGCACATAGCCTATATAAAATGTTGTATTTAAGACTTGTCTAAGGTCTAGTTGTGCACCTCGCATTATTATTGCAAACGTCTGTACCGGAGGTGCATTCTACTTGGAACATTTTTTGAATTTTTCACAAAAATTGAAAACTATCAGCCATAGAATATTGAAATTTTCTATTGAACACTTCTGTAACATATAGTTGCACGCCTCGCATTATGATTGCGATCGATTTAACCGGAAATGCAGTTTACAAGAAAATATTTCGAATTTTTCGCATAAATCCAGAACGATTAGCAATAGAATCTTGAAATTTAGTATTTGAAGCAATAATTGTGGCGTTCAAATTTGCGTAATACTGGTCAAAAAAGGGATTTTTGATCCTTGACCTTCGGTATTTCCTGAAGCACCATGATTTGACAACATGATTTTTGCACACTCATTGTACATGCGAAAACGAAGATATTCCCGCAAGAAAAAAACAGTACCAATTATTCGGTGGATAAAATCTAAATTGACTGGACTATGACTCGAGAAGATTTGGCTCAGTTCTGATGCCTCATAAGGCGTGTTATGTCAGATTGTATCAAACCACATATTCTCAATTGTTGATGCAAAACAACTCCTAATATAAAGTAGATGTCACAAATTATTTGTAACAAAGTTTATGCTGTGGAACAATTAAAACAAAAAATTATCATAAACAAATCCTAATAAGGACGAAACATGTTTATTCAGTTGCTTCCCGATCTGAGATGATGGTGTCAAAACCGATTCTTAGATTTGAAATTTTGTGGAACAAATAATTGAATATTTTAGAATTTTTTGTTCTAGTTGTTCCACAGCATAAACTTTGTTACAAATAATTTGTGACATCTACTTTATTTACATGCCGTAACTGGATTAATGCTCGATAGATGACGCTGCATATAGTTTTTACTTTTGCAGTCCATCTGTCCTTATGAGTTTAAACACCTTGGGATCCAAGCCCTAACTATGTTGGGTTCTTGGCTATACTGTACTGACGAGTCCTAATAAGGACGAAACACGTGTATACAGTTGCTCCCCGATCTGAGATGATGGTGTCAAAACCGATTCCTAGATTCGAAATTTTGTGGAACAAATAATTGAATGTTTCAGAATTTTTTAACTCCTAATATGTATATGATGTTTGTTTCTTTCATGTTTCAAGGCTTTTACCCCAAGTCTAATGAATAAGTGAGTTGTGCTGAAAAACTCGAAATACTTGTCATTCTTCTGTCTTTCGATTTGAATGTCCTGTCAGGAATTTATTGATAGACCCTCATATTTTCATATAGAATGTAGCCCCAAAGTTTTTCAGTAAGTTTATTATTGGTTTCCTTTAAGGTCATACAATTCTGTGGTAGTTCCACATCGAATCGACATTGACATAATCCCATATCTACATAAATCAGACAAAATGAACAAAAAAAAGTGATGAGTTTGCATGGTTTCCCAATAAGCTGAATTTTTGTAAAGGTCTTGGATACGTCATTACAAATGCTATGTCAGAAGTCCTCATCGATTCCGCTTGTGCGTTTTTTTTTTAATCCAGATTCAAAAGTCACAAATTTTCGTTTTCTGCATATATCTTTGAAATGGTGCAAGCTACCGGAAAAATGGATGAATAAGAATTTAAAGAACGTAAGATTCTCTACGAAAAAGTTGTCAATATTTTTTCCCTACGAAGCATTGTTCTCGAGTTATCGCAATTTTAAACCTAGAAAATACAAATATGCACCCACAGTTTGCATCATCTGAAGAAAAAATCTGACGTGAACATCATGTGACTTACTTGTATCATTTGATATATACACAAATTTATTCAATAAAGTTTTCTTTCACTTCAAAATATAACTAATATAATTTTAATGATATTTTGACATGTACAATGTCAAACAAAATCGAAAAATTGATAATAGATTATCATTGCCTACCTTATCATTTCAATTAAGCTGATTATTTTATACGGCAAATTCTGTTATATATATAAACTGCACTTCCAGATCAGCCGATTGATACAAAAATAATAGATAACTTTTTTGATGCTACAAGTTCAAACACTAATTTTCAATATGCTACGGCTGATCATTCCAAATTTATGCAAAAAAATTGAAAAAAAAAATTTCAAGTAAAGTGCACTTCTGGCTTGGCCGATTCATACAAAAATAGCAGATAACCTTTCAGATACAACATCAAGTTCAAATACTGAATTTCAACATCCTACGGTTGATCATTCTGGATTCATCAGAAAAATTCGAATTTTTTTTAAGTAAAGTACACTTCCGGCACTGACGATAGGAACCATAATGCGAAGTACACAACTAGACCCTATACCAGTCTTAAATACAAAATTTCAACATTATACGTTCAACCAGTTTTTAGATTTGCGAGCTACGAACGCACGCACATACGTACCGACATCAAGCCGAAAATAGTCAAAATGGATTCAAGGATGCTTAAAACGGATATTTCTATCAAAATCTCGATAGGTGAATTTTTTTGGTTTCACAATACTTCCTTGTACTTAGTACAAGTAAGTAAAAAATATTGGAATAGTGGTTTTTGTGATTCTTGCACTCAAATACCATACTTGGAAAATATACGATTGAGTCCCTAATTCCATTAGTCAGTTGGTCTTGAGTAACATCAACAGTCCAGTTAGTTTTAAATAATATTTCGTAGTGAATAGACGTGTCTGGAAATGGTATTTTCATTATAAACTGAGCCGTTACAAAATTTTATAAAAATATCAGAAATGCGCTCCATTTGCAGCGAATCTTTGACTGAAAGTGAAATAAAAGAGTGCAGTTATCTTGTATCCCTCCAACATCTGCTTCTACTTATCAAACACTTGTTTCGTGTGTTCTACCAAGTGCAAGTGTGGTTAGGATATGAACTGGAAATTGATGGATAAAAGTTCACTTCCACCTGCTGCAGAGAAACTGCTGAATACAATTTTTTGTAATTGCAAGAAAGGCTGCACTAACAATTGTGGGTGCAGAAAAGTTGGATTATTTTGTCCGAATGCAACAGATGAAGATTCTTTCGAAATCAATGAGAATTTAACTGATATATCTCTCTTCTTAGAGCAGTCGACACAAATTGAGCAAGAAGAGGAAGAAACGAGTGATCATGTGAAATTTGATGAGGAATAATGTGATTTCCATGCTGCTTCATTATATTTATAAAATATTGTCTCTTTAAATTTACTGGATAAAAATATATCGTGGAGTAATCCTACTGAGGAAACCGCATTAATAAAAAGCGCCGAGTACACTACTTCAGAAGTAGTGCGGAAATGTTTGCATACCTACGGCCTGAAATCGCGGTAACTCGAGAACGGTACTGCGCAGGCCAAAAGTATAGATATTTTTTTTGTAGAGAATTTTACGATCAACAAACTTTTAGTGTCCATTTTTCCAGTAGCTCCCATCGTTTCAGAGATTTACGTAAAAAATAAATATTTATGACCATTGACATCGGATAAAAAACAACACACAAGTGGCATCGTTGGCGATTTTTGTAATGACTTATTCAAAATCTATACAAAAATCCAGTTTGTTGGAAATTAATGCAAACTGAAATGTCTATTTTATCTGGACTACTCGTTTTGAACCCTCAATCCTTGTCATCTTGATTTAGATATCATTTTCATAGAAAAAAAACTTCATTTGGTTACTGTCAAGTTTCTATAATAAATTCTAATCGGAAACATGTCCAACTCTTATTGTAAATTGACTATAAATATCAAGCCAATACCAATTTCAATTCGTTATAGTATTTTTAATTTCCATTCGATATGAGAACGAATTCAACAAGAACAATGAACCTAAAAACAGTCCAAGACTTTATTGTTACTGTCTCCCTCGTACTGAAAAAATATTTCGCCTTGCAAAATTAAAAATAGGATCAGCAGGTCTGCCTTTTGCAAACATCCATTAAAGTAATGAAAGTTCTGCATGCGTCTCCAACAGATTCATTTGTGAATCAGCAGCGGGTATGACGATACGGCACACCCTTTGACCCCACATTCCTCCCTTTTTTGCAAAGAGCCCCTCTGTATATACATTTCCAAACGTGCAATCAAATACGCGCGACTGGCGGTTATTGTCACAATGTCGAACCTTTTAAACAGCTTTGACATTTTGGACATTTTTGGTGTGAGAGCTTTGCAAAAATTTTATAAATTGGAGCTCGGAATTAATTGTTTGAAATCGTTTGGGATGATTGTGCTTAAAAGTTTTTGGCTGAGCTCCTCCATTCAAGATATGAAGATTTGATATGTGCGAAGAACAACCCCGATGATACATGTCATATGCAGAAACGTGTACGACGTGCAACATTCAACATTATACCTCGCTGAGCCAACTGAGAAGGTAGCAGATGATAAAGGAGAACATGAATGTATTGTTCGCAAATTTGCATATCAAAGACTATGAAATGTAAATTCTGCTGAAAAAATGTTGGCAACGACGTTTTTGGAGCATCAGATAAGTGAACATTTGGTTACTGGTAACTGGTAGATGCCACTGCTTTTCAAGATCTTTCGACAGCATCTTTATTTCCATTGGAATTGCTAATCTGATTTGTCTTTTCAAAGTCAACAAGAATTTTGATTCCGTTCGTTATGAGAAGAGATCTTTGGTTTTTCGACACACAGCTCCAACAATCTATACGTGTTTGTTTCTGAAACAATGTGACCATTTGTAACTTGCACTGACTTCTGAATGTTTGGATGGTCTTGGATTCTAGTGAGACACGTATTAAAAGGCCATTTGTTCTTGTTAATATTGTCACAGATATTCGAGCATACATATTTTTTCCGTGAAGACTTCTGGACAAAACAAACCTGGTAGATGTCTTCGACAATTTTTATTCATTCAGACTACAAAAAGTAGGTATGAAGAAGATACTGTGAGACTTCATGAAGTGTGAGACCATCGAAACTGCCTTTATTAATTGAATTTGAAAGAATCGAGGAATCAGTATGGTACTTGAGGGCCTTTTAATATAAATGTATTGAATTGCAGAGGGAATTTTTCGAGCTATTGATAAACATAAAAAAATGAATGTAGAACAAGGGCTCCTTGAAACATGTTAATGAATTCATGTCGGAATTGACGCGTATGAAATGTATTTGTGCGAATGTTTCACCTCAATCTAAATTCTAAATTAGAATTCGCGCAGTTAACCGGAGCGCATGACAATTTCATCCAAGATACGAGCGATGTTGGTACATATAAAGTCCTATTTAGTCGAGAGTTTGCCGTCGAACCCATGTTCCATTCGCAAATTGCGACCATTAGCTGACGTCGTCTAGTTTTCGTCCGCACGCGTCGACCCTTTGCAACGGTGGAGGTACGACGGATTACCTGGAGCTAAATTACCATCTATTCTCCGGCAGACAGTCGCTATCTACTGCTTTCAGTACATTCATCACTGAGAATGAGAATTGTTACAGAATTGGGAAAATTTTGGTGCTCATTGAAACACGAGAATCAAAAATGCCATATCCATGTTTGTCTGGTATATATTGGCGTGAAATGAATTACTTTTCACAGGCTGCTAGTTATAAGCTCAAAATGCATTTTAAAATTCCCACATGTTATACATACTGAAAATTTTTTTTTATTGGAATTAAGAAACAGCTTCTTCGAACAACTTTTTACAGTCTGCCATTTCTTCGAACGTAAGACAAAATTGCAAAATGGTCTGAAAGCTTATTGGCAGACGGTCTACATGAGTCCAAGAGTAAAGCATGTTTAGATGGACCTGTAAATTAATTGCGTAGCCTGGAACAATTTTTACAATAAGCTTTCAGTCGATTTTTACCCCAAATGATCTTTTCTTGGTTCCAAACTCAAACTCGACCGATACCAGAAGCTTTCCAAGGAGCATTCAATGACCGAATGTGCTGCTTGCTCTGAATAATGAAACCAATAAAGCTTGACCTGTATTTCTCAAGTTAAAATAATGCAATAAAATGGATAAATAAAGATTCTATATCATAAAATATGAAACTGTATGCTTATAAGAAAGCGCAATGTCCGATACTATAAAATGAAATTATTCCGTAATATTCGATCACATGAAGAAAACAGATTACAAAGACCATTCAGGAACAAAGAGCCGCAATTGCAAAACTCCATTTTAACAACAATAAGTACAAAGATGAAATGAGTTTCTTTGGAGACTAGTAGAACCAGGAACTATCAAAGCTGCAATTCAAAATAAAAAACGTTTTATGATGCTATTTACAGACATTATTGGCAAATTTTAACTTTACGAAACGTATTGTCATTCGCAATTTTATTACACGAATTGCCTTTGTATTACAGTAAGCAAAAAGTCTTTACTTTAATGATTTCTATGAAACTTTTCTGCATATTTACATTTGACTCCCTACAGTATCGTTACTTCAGACCAGTCCAAAGCTTCTTATGGGACTATGATTTAAACTTCCTGATTGACCGAAATGCCAAATTAAATACAGGATTCAAAACAAGTTTGCAGAAATAAATTATAGTGTGCCTAAATAGATATCAGTTCGATTTCAGTAAATTTGATCTCCTATTTTGGCTGATAGAATATCAAATCAGAATGAATCAATGCCTGCGGTGGTTTTCTACAAAAGCTTTTGACCACAAAGATTCTATTTAAAGTTGAAAATGTCAGTTTTTCAGACATCAAAGACTGTTCTTTCCTTTGATTTTAAATTGCTGTAAGACACGTGCTATTCACTAATAAAACACTGGTTTTTCTTCTTTATAAAGAGTACAATTCGATGGTTATCTACAATTTAACACATGGTGAATCCAACAAGATTAGAATGGCGCACTTTCTACAGATAAATAAGTTTAACTGCATCACAAGCTCTTCACATACCGTGAGACATGGTATGCTTCATATACATAATTACAAATTTGACAGCTATGTACTTAAGAGTATGTTCCACTAGGCGACCGCAACACTTATGTCGTCTTATGTGTTCAGGATCAGGATGTCATTGATCGCGACCGCTTCAAGCTCGAAACTTCAACGATTGGAAAGTGGGTCGAAACGTTCATTTTCACAAAAATCCCATTTTCATCATTAATTATTTATCTTGAGCAGAAGTTGTCAGTTTATTTAACATTCGACAGACACTCGCATCACTCCACTTGAAGCACCAACCACAGCAATCATATGTTAGTGGAACGGCAAAAACTGCAGTCGTGGGCAAATCGTTGCGATCGCCTAGTGGAACGTACTCCAAGTATCCATTTCGAAATGAAGCATAAAATAACATTCGGCAAAAAAACGCACCACTTGAAAATACACCAAAACTACCGATTTATCAAACCGCCATAACTTGGTTGATTTTGATCAAAAATGGATAAATCTTTGAGTTTTAGAAAGTTTGTAGTTCTCCTTTTCAGGGCATGTAATTAATCCGACGTCAAACTCGCAGCCCTGAGAAAAAAAATGTTCTTGATGTCAAAAAATAGCAAACTTTGACAGCCCACGAAATCAAGTTCAATCATTTCTTTTTGAATTGCGCAAAAAATCGAGTGTCTGCGACGGTTTGGTGCAAAGCTATGAGTTAAAATGTCGTGTTTCATAACTTTGCGCCGAATCGTCGCAGACACTCGATCTTTTGCGAAATTTAAAGGAAATGAATGAGCTTGATTTCCTGTGTCGTGATTAAGCCCACGATTTTTTTTGCACCCTGTATAAAGTTTGGCCTCTTTTTTGACATCAAAAACATTTTTTTTTCTTAGGAGTGTGGTAGGGAATGCAATGAATTTACATGCCCCGAAGGAGAAACCTTTAAACTTTACAAAACTTGAAGATTCATCTTTTTTTGATAAAAATCAACCGGGTCTCTGCGGTTTGAAAAATCGGTATTTTTGGTGCATTTCCAAGAGTGCGTTTTTTTACCGATTGTAGGAGACAAGAAGGATTAGAGGTAACAGTTCGACCAAGGACTTATGAAGTCTGTAGTGCCAACTAAAAATGAAGAAGATTCTTATTATGTTACCTAGAAAAATTTCAGAGCAAAGCGTAATAGACCACGGTATAGAACCCATTTCTTCGGATTATCAACACTCTTCTAATACTTTGTAAGTGGCTTCATTTTGATGAGTCCGACAACTTTTTTATCAGCGAAAATCTTTGAAACTGTTGCATTTTCCATCGAACAGCCTAAAAAGACGTCGATTTTATTATTTATTCTTGATCAATAACATCACTTCCTTTTATAGTTTGATCGTAAGATAATAATAACAAAAACACACACAATATTTTGTCCGACAAAAATATTGCGGCGTTCGGCGTAACCCTCATCTCCAACATGTCAAAATTACAAGTTTTGTTAGATTATTAACATTCTGTTGGAATTCTCAGTATTATCAAATAAACATTAGTGAAGTTGAGTGAATTGAGAAAATGTCAGTTCCATGAGTTTGGTTTGCTGATTAACACTTGTCGGACAAAAATCATTCATATAGGTGAGTATATTTCTTGATCAAACAATATATTGTCCGACAAAAATAGTGCGCCGTTTTGCCAGTCCGAAAATAAAAGATAAGAAGTAGCGTTCTCTGTGTTTGTAAGCGCACAATATTGAATCTACCTCCCAACCAAATTTTGTACATCTATTTGTGAGATACAAAAATAATATTCTCTAAATTTGTACGTCGTTATTTCTGTAACTTGGTCCATGGCGATTTTTCATTCGCAAAAATTTTTCCTCATATTTTCTCCACAATATAGTGCAACATATAAAAAAAGGAGTTGAATATAGTTATTTAAGTATTAAGGTCAGTAAGTACAGTTTATCGATTGAGAATAATAGTTTGGAGGCCGAGCCTTGGCGAGGTTTCCAAATATTATACGAAATCGGTACTGTACTTATTGACCGCGATGCTTACAAAATTTTTTGCACGATTGGAACATCCAAAATATGCATCTGAATTTTCTTTTTAAGATTGAATTACTACTGATGATTGTTTATTCGCTGTTAGCTGTCAAGTTTGACATTTTGTTCTATAGAGATATATCATATAGAGATATATAATTTTATATTTTTTGTGAGAATCCACAATTTTTTACTTACCGCCTTTGCCCATGGGCGGTAAGCCAGCATAAACATAGTAACCACAGTCTGTCAGTAAAATCAACATACCATCTCAAATAGAGGGCCGGTAAACACATGAAAACGCTTAATCGTGCAAAAAATATATTGATGTAAAACTGAACATACAATTTGAAGATATTTTTATTATAGAGAAAATTTTAAAAAAGAAAGGCGGAAAATTGGAAGCAGATGTGCAACAAGAAACATAAAAACATGCTTAGAAAAAATTGTTTCAAGATTAGAAAATCTATCGAAATGATATTTTCCATACGATTCTGAAATATTGATATCTCAAAAATTTCCAGGAATAATGAGAAAATTTGAAATTAAATTTTTATAATTTATATAAAAGAATACATGCTTCGGAAGAAAATAATTTTTAGAGCAAATATTCATTTATTATACCATAAGTAGTTGAAGTATTATCGAATATTTTTGTGGTGCTATCACGAATGTATATTGTGCTTGCGTTTGAATACCAGGAGTGTGAAGCACAAGTGTGTTTCACAAGCACAATAAACATGAGTGATTGCACCACAAAAATAGTTTATAATACTTTAATTACAAATGGTATATGGAGGACTATTCCAGGAGTTAAACCATTTTGTCAAATTAGTTTTCTATGAATCTAGTAACAACTCACGTAATTTTCATAGGAACGAGTAAACAAACTTCTGTCAAACTGAAAAATTAGAATTTCTTGCATTTTCTTTGACGAATAATAGAGAAATATATTGCGTCTTGATATGGAATCTAGTTCAGAAAGGTTTGGTGTTAGATCAGAAGATAAAATTGATGAAGATATTCAGAAAAATATTCCATTAAATACGAAGAAAGCACAAATTGGAGGTATCCACATCTTTGAGTGAAATACTCACTCTGACCACTAGTGTAATACCCGATGGAATTTCCACACGTCCAAATACCCACTGATATGCACCATTTCTATGGCGATTTAGCATTGTTAATCTTGTTATAAATACTACGATTGGAATAGTCAATTTAATCAGTATCAGATTCATCTGTTGATGAATATTCACCATCTGCACGAAAGTCATATTCATTGTCTACTGCCATCCTTATCCTCATTATTATCTGAGTCTGTAATAAAATCTAAAATATATATTCAAATGAAGTGAAGTATATTTATGAACTAATAACGAGATCACATGGAGTCCGAAATCACCAATCTCGATGACACTTGCAGATATATTTGAAATATGAAAAAGATGGAAAGCGTAGGTATTACATTGGAGAATATCACGGTACTTATCTTCAGAGATTGATTTCAAGATATCATTGAGAATTTGCGAAATAAGTTTTTCGAATTTCTTATGAATATGCAGCAGATATTTTGTCGGACAATCATATCAATGTTTTCTGTACATCATTCCAAAGCGAAAAACATTTGGAATAAATGAGTGTTAATCAGCAAACCAGATTCATAGAATTGACATATGCAGCAGAAATTTAATAGAAAGATAATACTGAGAATTCCAACAGAATGTTAATAATCTAACAAAACTTGTAATTTTGACATGTTGGAGATGAGGGTTACGCCGAACGCCGCAACATTTTTGTCGGACAAAATATTGTGTGTGTTTTTGCTATTATTATCTTACGATCAAACTATGAAAGAAAGTGATGTTATTGATCAAGAATAAATCATAAAAATGACGTCTTTTTAGGCTGTTCGATAGAAAATGCAGCAGTTTCAAAGATTTTCGCAGATAAAAAAGTTGTCGGACTCATCAAAATGAAGCCACTCACAAAGTATTAAAAGAGTGTTAATAATCCAAAGAAAGGGGTTCTGTACCGCGGTCTATAATCAAATATAAGGGTTTAGTTTAGGATGCAGCTATTGGACCAGAATTTGTTTGCGGAATTTCAATAGGAAATTTATATATCGCTACGTCAGTAGCAGAAGATCTTGTGGACAAATTTACCAAGTCTGAGGCACGCAAGTTACTTACTAGATGTTCCATCCAACAAGAGGGCAGATATATTTTTCCAACACATTTATATTTATATTTTATGTACAAGATTCGAAGAATTATCATGCAGGGATTGTGGAGAAGAAGATTTAATTAAGCATTTGATATGTAACTTCTAGCAGACATGATATCAACATCTTTTCTGAATCAAAAACAATTATGCAGAGGAGTAAATTCTTGAACGTGAAATGTCACTGCCAGTAAATTTAGCCTGCTAGGAGAGAAAGATCTGCTTGAAAGAATTAAATCTGAAAGCAGATGAGTGAACAACAGACCAAAAGGTCCCAGTGCAAGGATTTTCAAGAGGACCAGCGCTTGGCCCTTCAGGAGGACCGGGTATCACTTAATTCCAATATTAATACAAGAATATCACCATTTAATAAATTATTAAAGATTGTTTAATGTATGGATCATTTCATCTTGTCAGTTGATCATTGGGCACACTGACACTACCCGCACACAGATCAAACCAAAAATGTAACCACAAGTTCATCATGCATAATGATACTTATGTGAAAGTCAAATGGACAAGATTACAGGAAGCATTACAATTATCTTATTGAGGAAAGGGCTTTGGGAAAATGTCTGATAAAGTTTTATTCATCATTGACAATTCACTGCGCTATTGCATTGTCAATATTCGTCGTTAGAGTCAAGGGTTGTTCAAAGAATGCCATACACATCTCATAAACTGTCGTTCAGTTATTATTCCCAGACTTGTTGAAGTGTTCTGAAAGCGTTGAAAATCTTTTTCCAAAGAGAAGCTTGGTGAATTTACTCTTATTTTAAATTTTATCTACAGGTGCAGTCTACAACGCTGAAAATTTCATAATTGGAAATAATGTATGTTGAATGAAAGAAGGGAAATTGGCAATTCATTCAGCATTTCATTGAGCTTGAAGTTCAAAATGAGATGGTTTTTGCAATTATTTACTTATTTGTACAAAATACAAGTACTGTGAAACCGACAAAATTTAAATTTCGAAATTTTGATGGAAATATCCGTTTTGAGCATCCCTGAATCCATTTTGACTAATTTTGGCAAATCTCAAAGTCCGTCAAACGTATTATGTTGAAATTTTGTACTTAAGACTGGTCTAGGGTCTAGTTGTGCACTTCGCATTATGATTGCAATCGTCTGTACCGGAAGTGCACTTTACTTAGAATTTTTTGCATAAATTCAAAATGATTAGCCGTAGGATACTGAAATTCAATATTTGCATTTACTGTAGTATCTAAATGGTTATCTTACATTTTTGTACCAATTGGTTGAGCCGGAAGTCTAAATCTAATTGTGCACCTCATATTATGACTGTGCACTTTACTCGAAATATTTTTTGAATTTTTCGTATATATCCAAAGCGATAGGACGTAAAATTCTAGAATTCAGTATTTGAGGGGATTATGCCATCTAAATGCACATATCCTATTTTCATTGGGATCGAGTGAGCCGGAAGTGCACTTTACTTGACAGTCTTTCCGAATTTTTCGCATAAATTCGAAACGATCAGGCGTAGAATATTGAAATTTGGTATTTCAGTCTGCTGTAGCATCTGAATGATTGCCTATGATTCTCATAACAATCGGCTGAACCGGAAATGCACTTCAGTTAGAATTTTTTTAGAATTTTGTGCATAAATTCAGAGCTGTTAGCCGTAGAATCTTGGAAATCAGTATTTAGTAATGTTGTACCATAAGAATGATGACCTACTGCCTCCATAGTAACCAACTGGACCGAAAGCACACTCTACTTGACAGATTCTTAGAATTTTTTGGATAAACTCATAATGAATGGAATGATGAGATTTTGTCAAAAAATATATCCAATGATGTACAAGTAAGTCACGTGATGTCCACGTCAGATTTTTCCATTAAAATGTTGGATAAGGTTTGTCCAATCTCAATTGAGTAAATGACATGATGTACTATTAAAAATGAAAAATTGTGACTATCCATAACTTTTCATGATAAAATCTCATCGTTTGAATGTTAACTGTTCATTATCCCGCACTTCAGTGACGTACACTTGGGGGACAGTAAAATACGGCTCTTGGAGGGATCATTCACCGACAGCAATAAATACCTCTACAATGTCACTTGCGTAGCATGTGCATGTATTTCATTGATATATCTTTTGTGCCACATGATTGATACCAACATGTACATAATCATTCAATAGCCGGTCTGGTAGAGCTAGGGCGGATTGCGCGGGTGAGGGAAGGGTTTAATGAACGTTTGATTAATGACCGGAGCAGCGGCGGTCGTCGCTTAGGGGCTGTGTTTGCTAGTGTTGGTTGATCTGTCCGAGGGTTTGTTTTCTGTCGCCTGACACCGATTTATGGGGAATAGATACGTTATGTGTGCAAGTTTTACATGCGTTACAAATGCCTAAACACGACAAACACAAAATAGAGGACGTCCTCGAGGAAAACACCGCACAAGAATAGTCAAATTATAATTAATTGATTAATACATTGTCATTTGATAAATAAACAATAATAATTTTTTTTTCTATCAATTTGAATGATGTTTGATGATTAAAATATTTTGGTGAGTGAATAGCGTGGAGTTACGGCCCTGTAACTCTCCATTAATAATAATTCAGTGAAGAATGATAGCACAGATCAGTTATGAAGTTCTTATCGCTCATTATTTTCAAGCCTTGTACTGTGCTGCCCTATTCATTAAAGATGTCAGTAATTGCGATAATTGAGCTGTTCGCACGGTGAATCTTCATTTAGACAGTGGTGACATTACAAGACAGCGTCACTCCATCTCTGTTTTTCTTTTTCAATTGTTTGTGTGCTTCAGTTTTCATTCCCTTATGTTTTTAATTATTGTTTACAGCGCAATTATCAAACTGAAGGATTGCACACTTCATCATTCATTTTTTTTTCTATTGAGGTACTATAACTGAACTTCCCCATGTGTAATATTTCAATTTAATTTTCGAATATTTCCATAACTAATAACTAGAGCAGGCCTGCCAGATCTCTGTTCATCTTCCAGGTGACACCATCTGGGTTTAAATTAACGGAACCACCTGTTAACCGTGGCAACAATCAAATTACGAAATTCATATGTCAGTTCGACGTAGACCGAGTTTTTTTACCCTCGTAAAGAGTTTCTCGAAGTCTCTAGAAATTTCTAATTAGTCACTACGTCGTTGGAGTTGCGTTTGCCACCAGTTTATCCAGCGTGTTGCAATGTAAATCTAATCTATATTCTAATACGTTACTAATTTTACTTCTAATATCTATCAAGATTTCGTCAGTAGGCATAATGTAAAATTAATGTTTACTAAAGTGAGATAATCATCTTAGCTTTCTCTTTTGTTTTGAAAATCAAATAGTGAAATATTTTGATAACATTGTATGAACCACATTCTTCTACGGTTGCATGTTAAAATATGTTGCTCCTGAGGCCTATTTTCATGAAATATTGTGACAAGAAAACATGCTCCAAAAGCATAAATCTTTCAGTTAGTTTTAGTTTCCCAAGATTCTGAATTTAGTTTTGTAACAGAATCACATATGAGGAATAAATCAATTGTATTATTTTTCTCTGCACATACGTACAAAGCGAATGCTTGCCAGTAATTAATTCACTAATTACTTTTAATTAACGAAGTCTGTTTCTGAGCTAAATAATTTCACACGTTTTTACCCCTTCGTGCTGTGGAATAATAATTTATAACTTTTTTTAGCACGAGAGATTTTGTTTGAGCTAATCTCTTGAATTATACGCAACTACTTGCGCAACTTTTGTCACAAAATTAATTCAAACCCCACAATATATTATCAACGCAGTTAAAAACAAGAAAGACTTCCTTTTTAGGCAAATAAATGATATCTATCATTAGTCACTCGGTGCGAGAATAATGGAGAAATCACGGGAAATATTTCATTTCAGTGTCAAACAATAAATCCACATATGGAAATGATTCAAGACGTTCTTAAACGTCGCGCGTCGTCGCCGAGTTTTTCTTTCGTGACTGATAAATCACATTTTACACTAGTACCATCAATTATTCTAAATTCATACCTAGAGACGTATTTTATTGAGGATTAAAAAACAGCTATTAAACAGGCGAAGCCCAATTCGCGCGATATTAGACACAAAAGCCTCATTCACATACAAACAAAACACCATTTCTAACATCGCAGTTGATGTCAAGCATCTGTAATTATTAAGACAAGCAAATGCAAAACTTAAAACATCGGCGAGCAAGAAGCACGGAATGTCTGGGTATGTGTCGCCCAAACCACAAGAGCATTGTGTAGAAAAGGACAAAGGACACAGGAGAATGAGAAGTAGCACACGTACGATAAAGATGGGGAAGGACTACAACAATATGAAATGAATATGAAGTGAGCAGTCTTATGCATACGAACTTCAGTTCTTAACATACGAAGTTCTGTAGTCTTGATAGAGAAACTGAGATAATTTGTATATTGAAGAATTGTTTATTATTTGCGCAGTAACACGGTCTGCTATTTATTCACACTGCTTTTCATTTATTTCAACTGGTTCGCTATTAATTTTCAATTTTACTCGCTCTGTATCTGGACTACTAATAATTATTATTTATTTTTAATCTTTTATGCTCCGTATCTGGCTTACCAATAAATTATTGGCTCGACCAAGTCCGGGTTTTCATATCCTCTCCTAGAATTCGTCGAAGCCTCTAGAAAGCTCTAGTGATTACTTTAAGCTCCACTAGACGTCATTATGTCCTTGGCGCTATTTATTTTCAATCTATTTCGCGTCGTATCTGGCCTACCAATGAATTGTTGGCTCGACCGAGTCCGGATTTTCATATCCTCTCCTAGAATTTGTCGAAGCCTCTAGAAAGCTTTAGTGATTACCGTGAGCTCCACTAGACGTCACTGTGTCCTTGGTGCTATTTATTTTTAATCCTACTCGCCTCTTATCTGGAGTATCAACAGTTATTGGCTCGACCTGATCCAGGATTTTATATTCTCGCCTATAGTTCCTCGAAGCTTCTAGAAAATTCTAGTGGCTGCAAGATACTTCACCAGACGTACCTACGTCCTTGACGCTATTTATTTTCAATCTTACTGTCTTCGCATTTGGACTGTCAATAATTATTGACTCGATCTAGTCCAGGTTTTTATGCCTAGAGTTTCTCGAAGCCTCTAGAAAGTTCTAGTGATTTTCAGAAATCCACCAGACGTTACTACGTCCTTGGCACATATGAGTCCAACCATTTTTCCGGTGTGTCACAATGTAGGGGCTCTGTCCATTACAGTATTCTATTTTGCTCAAAACTAAATAACCATCCAAGTGACTACCTCAGGACTTTGAGTGACAAATCGAGATGTAAGCCATTTTTAACTAATAAACCAAAAAATCTTACAAGCCACCAATTTCCTCAAATTTGTCCTGGTACAAAAGCATCTTTTTTCTTCGCCAAATGAGATCGTTTTCGCTTCAAATCGGTGTTTAATCGATTCAATAGCTCTGCACCATACACGCCTGTGATTGTTTTGGCGTAAAAAATATGGCCATGACCTTATTGGTCGACAAATTATCTTAACCTTCATCGGTTTGGATTTTTCAGGAGCAGTATACACTGTTGTTTTCTAGTGTGTTGTGATGGATCCATGTGCGGATGACCATCGCCAAATATCACTCTGTAATGGTCAAATAATGGAAAATGCCACATCAACAAGCTTCCTCTGTCAAATTTTAGGCATACCGCTCAGTTGAGATGTCCACAGTACTGAATACGACGTCCTATCGAGACTTTCACTTACTAAATCGAAATGAAAGTTGAAAGAGGATCGATCCAACGTTTGGATCATAATTTTTAGATGTTTATGTCATCAGCTTCTCAGAGACATAGACAGCCGCTAGATAAATAAATTGGCTGACTTTCCAAGCGATGTGAATGTCATCATCCATTTTCTGTTCAAGAACAAGTATTTAATCATTGCACAATATTTGGCTTTATTAGTTTTTACAGAAATGTAGGAGATTTTCGCTTAAAATGACCATCAAACATAAGCTCAATGATGTAGCTAGTTGAAAATTCCACAGCAATCATCTAAAAACACCGCCAAAATTTTCTTTATAATCGTCAAATAATAGAAAATACGACATCAACAAGTTTTTCATTCATATTCACGTAAAAAGTTAGACAACCGCTCGGTTGAGATGTCCACAGTAATGAGTACGACCAAAACACATGTTAATAAGGAGTCGGTCAACGTTTGAATCAAGATTTTCGGATGACTACGTCATCAGCTTCTCAGTAACATTAACAGCCGTTAGATTCATACGTTGGCTGCTACTAGAAGCAACATAGATCTCATCATCCTTTTTTCTCAAAAATAAATATTGTGACGTGCGAGAGTGAGGGGGGAGCTCGTAAAGACGACGTAGTATGGGGAGGAGCTTCTTGTCGCCGCTTACGCCGCACCATGTCGCAGCACATTACCCCTCCCAATGAAAGCCTCTGGTGATTTCTAGGAATGGAAATAATCGAGAAATGGAAAATTCGAGAAAACAATATTTCTCTATATAAGGTCAAGCAAAAGACGTGTAGTACAGTACAGTAATAAGAGTAGTAGTGTGAAATAAATAATAAACAGTGACAGTAAAGTTAACAGTGTATATAAATAGTGAAATATAAATATCTGTGACCTTGATTAAATTAGAATTAAGTGACAAATAAATAAATATAGTGTTATTAGTGACATAAAGCTTTATTTCATTTAGATTATTAAATAGTGACTATTATTTAATTACAAACTGATTCGTCAAGCAATAAACATTACAATATTTAATCGTTGCACGATACTCGATTCTATCAATTTTTATACAGAATAAAGATTGTCTGTCACGTGAGCAGCAAAAGTTCGCATTATGATCAGAACTATCTTCATGGATAAATTTATTTATTTTGATAACTACGTTACCGACATTTGAAGAACACAGTGGCGTATATTTTGCATATTTTAAGACGGATTTATCCATAATCTGACTCAAAAGACAAGGAAGCAAGTAAATAGCTGTATTATTAAATAATTATTGAAAATTGATTATTATTTTACCAAATTATCACGTTAGAATAGTGTTTTCAAAGGAACTGTCATCTGTCACTTGAAGCTCACTATCTCAAGCAGGCGGCAAAGGGAAAATCAGAACAAGGCGGCACGGACAATCATTTTTGATCACTCTGTATAAATGACTGTCAAATACAAATCCAATGACACAACTAGTTGAGCTAGTTGAAAATTTCACATTAGTCATTTGAAGGTTGATATTCATTGAAAATATTGCCAGACATTCCTTTGGGATAGTCAAATAAAAGAAAATGCGACATCAACAAGCTTCCTCATTCACATTCATGCAAAATTTTAGACACTCGCTCGGTTGAAATGTCTACAGTAATGAGTACAACGCCCTATCGAAACTTTCTCATACTGAATCGAAATAAATGTTGATAGGCAAAAATTTTTAGACGCTCAGTGACGTCGACAGCCACTAGATTCATAATGTAACGAGCAGTGCCTCTACAGAGTAAACTTCCATTGTAACAAGTATGTTAAGCGAGTGGTGGACGCAAGTTGTGTGACTGATGCGACCACGGCCTGACCAACTGATATGTGTCAAGGATAAGTGGCGTCAGACCGAGTGGAAGTTTCTGGTAGCCAACTAGAAATTTCTGAAATCATCGAGAAACGAAAGGCAGGTGAATAAACCGTGAACTGACAACTGAGTCGAGTGAGACAGATAGTGAATGAGTACTTAAGAAGCAGGAGGAGAAATTGGAGCGCGTAGAAGTAGTATAGGTTGGTTACGGAAGCACGCAAAAGTAATCTTAATGAAGTGAACAAGTGGAAATAAATGAGAAGAGTGATAAATGAATAGAGAAACAGTTGGAAATGAATAAGAAACAATTGAAATAAATAACAAGACAGTGCTCGGTGCAAATAATCAAATGTAGTGTTAGTGACTAATTTAAGGATCGATAATAAGAAAAAATATTGAATAGTGGTCAATTTTAGTTATATAAGAGTAGTTTGAGGTAAAAGTAAATAAGTAACCTACGAACGACAGTTTAAATTTCGTTACAATACGTTGGCTGCCACTTCCATCCATTTTCTTCTCAAAAATAAGTAGTTGAAAATTACATCAATCATTCAAAAGTACATATATACATAAGTAATGGCAGCATCATCCCTTAGCTAAGTAATTTTCAAATCATGCATACATATTATTATTATTATTATTATTATCACCCCAATATGTTTAGCCGTGTACCTTAATCAGAATAAATAGAGTGTACAGATAATAATGTACTTCTAAGTCAGTAAATTGATATTTTCTGGGGCATCTTGATCAAAATTCATATCAAATGAAGTCGATAGAACATCGATATTACTATATAATATTTTTTCTTGGATGATATTACTTATTTTGGTATTTTTCGCACGTGATCCGGTTGGCAGTCGTCACATATCCTTTGTAGGCATATTAGGTGTTTAGTGTGTGGAGTCGGGTAGGAGCGGGTGCGGTTACAACTCCGGCTTGATGCCTGGGCCCGACGCTCGGCGCCCGGCGCCTACAGCCAACGGGATCAATAGTCCGCACGAGGCGAACGAGCCAGGGCGGTGGCGTAGCGTGGAGGACAAGCCACCATGCTACATCCCATGATAAGATTACCGAAAAAATTTTACTCCTACATTTCACATGGAATAAAAATTTTTTAAATTATGAAATTTGTCAATTCAATCGATCTAAGAGGAAGTAAACGATAAAAAACTGTTATGTGCTAAAAATGATATTGAATTTAAGATACGTTCATTGGAATGATGAGTAAAATAATTTGATGTTCTATTTGTGGATTCAAAACGCATGAATAATTAGATAAGGATTTTATCCAGACTTTTACACGGGCGTGGAAAGGTCTAAAAGGAACGTGGATAACACATTTTCACATTTTTTCAATCAACAGCCAAATTTTCAATATAAAATTCATATTATACATTATTATTATTACTAGAGGTCGCCACTTATACTGAGGTCGACCAGTACCAGTCAAATAATTTGTTAGCCCCTATTTGACTACTTTCATGTAATTGCAATGACTTTGAACTAATTTGATAACCTGACCTTAGATACAAGGACTGTAAAATAAAAATAAAGGAGTAAAACGCGTACGAATCATACTCCTATCTTCCTTCAGCCTCTCTTAATATGATTAATTTTTTTTTTTTATTCTATTATTTTTATAATCTCTACTTCTTGTGAAGCTCCTCTCGTTTGCTCCAAGCTATCGTCGGATTTGTTTGCACACAATCGTATTATTTGCGCAATGGATCTGCAAGTCGTCTGCACACGTTTTACACTTCCCTTCGTGACGTCCAAGTCGGGGAGGCTATGAAAGACTCATGATCAGCGCGGTGGCTGCTTGGGAGCGAGACGGGGTGAATCCACGACATCAAGTGCAATGTAAACAGCTCGATTGGCAAATTGAGTGACATTGGTTCAATTCGCAAGCACGATCAACGTCACATAAGGTTTTTATCGTTTGTTGATCGAAAGCCAATGGAATTGTTCACGAAGAAAAATAACGGAATTGTTTTCTAGATTTTCCTAAATTAAAAACGTACATTTAAAAGTAATTAATATTCGTAACTTGTAACATAAATAAAAATAACAAACTAGGATATGCAATTGCGAGGGGACTTACACAGCGAAGTTATGCGGGTCACGTTTTCAGAAGAGGCCATTGAACTCAGGAGATATTTATTTTGAAAGGCGCAGATCAAACTATTTCTTATTCTTTAGTGTAGTAAAAACGTGAGGACACTATTTGCAATGCTGTTACTTCAAAAGGGTATTTCATAAAAAAGTTTCTTGAATCTTAAGACCTCTATAAAATTTTTATTTGTTACCCAGCATTCAAGAGACGAGAAGTTTCTTAGAAATTTTATATGGTAGCCCTGAAAAGAATTTTTAATATCGTTATAAGGCAATATTTTTTGAAACAGAATAAAATAATATTCGACTTCCATCGTTCATAGATAAATGAGCAAAATTACGCTACTTTAAAGATTCGAATGTATGCATTGGTGAAAAAATGATCACTTACCGTCTGTTAATAATACAAATGACAAATTTGATTTATGAAAACCGGTAGGGGAAATTGCAGACGCTCAACTTTGAATTATACGGGATGTTTATTTGAGATGCACGTCTATCTGATATCTTGAGAACTGATATAATAATTAGAAATACGAAACCTTGCACATCAATTTTTTTATTTTAAATTGAAGTCACCATATTTCATTATATTTTTGAATTCTCCTCTATTCTTCAATTAGACTTTATTCAAGCAACTATGGCTTCATTTCAAACAGTTTCTGAAATAATTCCATTTTTTTTGACAGATGCATGCAGCTACTAAAAAACGAATATCTCGATTTCACGTCGTTGAAAAAATTTGATTTTATGCATACGTACTCACAATGAAATAAGGTTCTCCATAATGTCAATGATTTTCATAAATATTATACAGGATGTGTATAAAGTGGCTTCAAAATTTGAGAACTGAAATGCTAAAAAACTCCAATTTATTTAATGAAAAAAACCCCCATTTTTAACTACAGCTTTTAATTCTATTGTAAAAAACAAGACAAGTTTGTCATTAGAACCATGATGCTATCTCTAAAGATTTCTGAGATATTAGCAATAATAAAAATTTTTGCCTAATTTACCAACACGTAATTATTTATTGCATACTTTGTTAAATTTAATATTTGTATTTGATATTACTTTTTGTTAATATCTCAGAAACTTTCAGATATTGTAACATGGTTCCTATGACATACTTGTCTTGTTTTTTACAGTAAAATTCAAAGCTGTTGTTAAAAATGGAGGTTTACATTTGAGAAATTTGAGTTTTTTGACATTTTATTTCTCAAATATTCAAGTCATTTCAAACATAGTCTATATAATATTTATAAAAATCATAACCAACATGGGAAACCTTATTTCATTGTGAGCACGTATGCTTAAAATTAAATTTTTTCAACGACGTGAATTTGTCACAAAAAATTTAGAAAATGCAATTATTTCAGAAACTGTTTAAAATAAAGCCATAGTTGCTTCAATAAAGTCCTATTAAAAAATTGAGGAAAATTCCAGAATATAATAAAATATAGGGTGCTCCGTTTAAAACAAGAAAGTTGGTATCGACTTCCAATATAACAGAAAGTGTCGCCATTCTGAAAATATTTTAGATTAACTCGGCTTCATCATTAAGACCAAAGTGCAAAGTTTCAGATTTGTAACTATATCAGTTCTCAAGATATCGTTCTAAAAAAACACCCGGTATAATAAGAAACACATCATAAACGTCTGCAGTTTCTTCCCATCCTTTTCCATGAACTAAAAGTACCTTCTGTATAGTTTGCAGACGGTAAGTAATAACTTTTTTCGCCAATTCAGCCTCACATTCTAATTAATTTTACTTCTACTAGTTCACGATAAAATTTTCCTCGAAACATTGCTTCGCAGGAAGTAGTAATGATTATAGTTGGCGAGGTTGGTCAACAACGCACACAGGACAGGACACAAGAGAGAATTTATCCTTCCCTTCCATAACCTGCGCCCACACAGGACAAATTAACCAACGTGCCGAACATTTCGTCTTTGAACGTTGATTAAAAAATTTTAATTACAAAATTTCTAATTTGGTGTTCACACACACACTGACCATATGGACACTGAAATAGATATGTTGCTGCAACCGGCAACGATGTAAATTTGTACAAAAATTGAGAAGAAAAATGATTGATCTGTACTCAAACAAAAAAGATCTTTCTTGATGAAAAACATCAACAGACCCAAAACGAATAATCAGGATGGTACCACAAGGGTGGCGAGTAAGGTTGTTTACCATCTGATAAACGATTTATCTTCAACAGATCCGTTTCAACATCACATAAATCACATCGCTTTCAATCACAATCAGAAATAACAATTCCATAAATACGGCATTGCGTGCCTCGATGTTCACAGACAAGATTCTGTAATCTTTTCTATTATTTTACTTGTTATACGATAGATTTAGTTTTAGTTGGTTTTGGAAGATTCTTTTTTAAATGATTGTTGCAGTGTTATTTAATTTCAATAAAAACTTTTTTTGAATGCTGTTCAGAATGATTGTGCAATATTGGGGAGTGAATTGAGTACTTCGACCACACGTTTCATTCAGTTTTTTTTCAACATCCTAAAAGCCGATTACAAGCAATAAAACATAATTAAAACCAAGTAATCTCAAACAGAAATAATAAAATCTCTCGTTAATAGCTCTCCAGCGGTCATTTCTTGTACTAACATCCAGAATTATCATTGAAGTATCAAATAATCACAAAAAGAAAATAAAACTGGACGTAAAAATGCCACAATCCCAAAATTACATGATTAAACTTGAGCCGTACTCTGCTAACCTGGAAGTCACAGTAAAGTAGTCATAGAATCTTTTATGGGGCTCCTCAAAGTGGTGGGCATCGAAGTTTATGGTCTTGTCTCAAATACTAAAGAAACAGGAGCAAAAATTAAAACATCAAACCTATTAATTAGCTATTTTGAAATGATGCTTGTGAGAATATGTACTTTGTCCATAGTTTTCTTTTTAATTTGCTAATTTAGGCCACATTTGCAACAAAGTTTTGTAAAGAGTAGGTTATATTTGTTCTGTAATCTGACGACCCTTTTACCTTGATAATACGGGTCTCTTTATCTCTAGGAAAAAAGAAATATCCATGTTGGTACATTAAGGGAATGATGTTTTTGTCAAAGCTCCTGCCTCTATGCTTGTTTGCGAATTAAACAAAAAAGCACTGAGAAGAATATTCTGCAATATGTTCATATTTTAACAGCCTTTCTAACCAATCATTTTTCTTGTAAGAGCTCATGTTTCACTAACAAATATTTAACGAGAAAAAATGCACCTTTTTATCGCTTTCGTAATACATGATTTACATATAGACTAGCAATATTAGTAACATCAATTCTTAAAGGAAACCTTTTTTCGCACAAAATGTAGTTGGCATAATTTGCTAGTTGTACGAGAAGTGATGTACATTTTCAAATTCTCATCACGACACAAGCGAAAGAGAAGCTTGAATGAATGTGTGTCAGCTTTCATTATGAAAGCATACTGAGCATTTGACACAAATAAGAAAATCTAGATGACGACTACTGGATAAATGCGTTTCTTGCGTGTATATGTCCACAAATGCAATAAAAATTGAGTGCAAAGTAAGTTTTGTAGAAAAATATAATAAGACAGCTCAAGGAGCGGTACTCGAATCAATGCTGGAAAAAAGTGAGAAGAGAAATGAAGAAAAACTTTCACAAATCTTGAACAAGGAAATGGACAATTATCGACAATAATCTGCTTTATAAAGTCATCTCAAGAGTTAAGACGATCAGAAAACATAAAAAAAAACTTTAGGAAGAAATACAAACATGCTTCGAGGACAAAAAAAGTTTCGTTTCACGTACTTCAAACTTTACTACAGTTGGAATTTTTTTTGCAATCAACCCGTTCGTATTTATTCCCTTTTGTACATCCGTTATCACACGAAAGCGGAGCCACTTTTCGAACCTTCAAGTCAACAACTTTTTGATCCAAAGATATTTTTTATTGTTATTAATATATTTTTGGGCATCCCAAATTGTTTCTACACGACGAGTAATTTGTTTTCACACAAACAGCGCGTGAAATATTTGGCAAACATTCCAATAATTCAATTAATATAAGTGTCTTCACGATCCTAGATTTCTTTTGTAGCCTTTTTTCCAAAAGTAGTAAACCTTTCACTACAAATATGATTGCTGCAAGAAATAACAACTCATTTTTCAAGCCACTCCCTAAAACAAAAGGTAAATGAACAACCCAGAAACATAGGAATCAATCAAGTTTGTTTCAGGACTTCAACTAAATTACTTCCAATTTGTTTAAATGTGGGTACAATCTTTGATTGATTATATTAATTATGCAAAACAATTTCCTACAATGAATTCTTAGAGACAAAAGGCATTGAAACATTCGTAATATCGTAAAATTTTATTTACTCAATATGCAAATTGTGCCTAATTGTTGAAACCCACTTTGGGATGCTTGTATGTGAATAAATTCATTTTGAACTTTCAAACTCCAGCTTTAATCAGTAAATGGGAAGCAGAACTGCAGTGCAGGATACGAAACCAATATTAGAAACACGACAAAATAATAGAGAACTCTCGTAGAATATTCCGATGAAAAACTGCTAACACCAATGTGATTAGAAAGCTCAGGCTCAGTACATTAGATACACATGATTTAAAAACTTAAATTGTGAGGTCTAAAACAAACTTTCTGAAAAGAGACTCAATATACCCACATATCACCACAAATAAATGATCGAATAAGTACAAACTGTACGACCTATATTGCTTATATTGACTGAGCTACTTGTACTGCTCCCACGTTTCTCACACTAAGTCACTAAATATAGTATACTAGGGGGCAAGGCGCCAGGCGCCCGTTGAGAAGTGATGGGTCGTCAGTCAAATAGAACATATGTTTAACACATAATAACTAACATAAAATACTCTAATGGTTATCTATATAAAAGGAAAAAAATATGGAAATTCTAACTCCACTAGAACGCGATTCGAACTTGGTACCAGTCGAGCCACAGACCAACGCTTTGCCTCTCTGCCACAGACTGCTGTAATAATTTGTTGTTGTACCTGACTGATATCTATGTATCTATATTAGAGCGTTACGGAATCAGTGAATAAGTGATGAGCGTGGATACAATTATGTTAAGATTATGAAATTAGTTCATAATCTATAGCGTGATATCAATACCACTATTTGCTAAAAATTGTAGCGGATGTTCTTCGAAAAAAGTGACCAGTATACATGACAGGAATTTACAGATACTTAGCAATAAGTCCAGGAATTCGTCCAAATGTATTAATTCCAATTGGACTACGTGAACATTTTTCAGAATTATGAAATAAAAAGAACTTCGTAATTTTCGCATTCCTTGGTCTCAATTTCATATAATTTTTAATAATACTAATGTACCACGTCACAATCATTCAAAATCGTGAAGGATATATACACTCGGCAAAAAAATACTGATTTTTCAAACCGCAATAACTCAGTTGAATTTGATCAAAAATTGATGAATCTTCAAGTTTTGGGAGGTTTTAAATTTTCTATTTCAGGCTATGTAAAGAAACCCGACGCCAAGTTCATTACCCACCCTACCATACACCTGAAATAAAAAAATTGATGTTAAAAAATGTCAAACATTGACAACTTATACCAAGTGCAAAAAAAATCGTGGACTCAATTCACGACCCAAGAAATAAATTTCATTCGTTTTTCTTTAAATTGCGCATAAAATCAAGTGTCTGCGACGATTTAGCGCAAAGTTATGAATTAAACACGAAAAAATTAAATTTTTCGCTTTTTTGGCTAATTTCACACGAAAATGGTTGAACTTGGTTTTGTTGGAAGCATTTTATTGTCAATTGCGTGCTATTGTAAAGAAAACTCGAAAGTTCATCAATTTTCGTGCGAAATTAGCCGAGTTATGACCAAAAAAGCGCAAAATATAATTTTCTCATTTAATTTAATTCATAGCTTTGCGCCAAATCGTCGCCCACACTTGATTTTTCATGCATCTGATACTTGCAAGTTGTCAAAGTTTGACATTTTTTGACATCAGGAATTTTTTTTTCTCAGGGACGTGGCACGGTGTGCGATGAACTTGATGTCGGATCAACTTGCATGCCCTGTAAGAGAAAGCTTCAAACTTTCCAAAACTTAAAGATTCATCTATTTTCGATAAAAGTCAACCGAGTTATGGCAGTTTGAAAAATCGGTATTTTTGGTGCATTTTCAAGTGGTGCGTTTTTTTTTTTTTGCCGAATGTATTATGATATTTGTTCATAATCTAGTAATGAGGCATTCATAAAATTACGAAGCTTTCTTTATTTTATAATTCTAAAAAAATTTTCACGTAATCCAATTGGAATTAATACATATGGACGGGTCCCTGGACTTATTGCCAAGTATCTGGAAAGTTATGTTTACTGATCACTCGTTCTAGAGAACATCGGCTACAATTTTAGCAAACAATTTTAAAAAGATAAGGTGATCAGAAAAATGATTCAGTTGCTGAGGATTTCATTGCAGAATCGTCAGAATTGCTTGAATGAACGAATGAATATTTCTTGAACAAACGATTTTGTTACTTCCAAAAGTTTATCTTATTATGATCTTTCACTTATATTATTTTAAATTTGAAGAAAATTGAGTGAAATTATAATAAATACACGTATGTATTTTAAAAAGCTGCCACCAGGGTGCAGCACTTGTCCATAAAACCAATTAGTGATCATCTGTTCCATGAAGAAAAAGGTAACTCTGTGATGATTTCAATGCTTTCGTCTAGTTCAAAAATAGTATCAGGATAGCAGAGCTTAAAAGAGATACTTCAAGAAAATAATTGATGATTTTCTCGAAAATTTGAGGATTTAGAGATAAATGTTTTGAATAAAACTTACATATCTCTCAACGCTCTACAAAATTTGTGATTTTTTTTTTCCATAGGACTCGCAGTTTGGAAGGGACGGTGTACTTTTAAAATTTTAGGAATAGAAACATCAATCAACTATAATCAAATTGCCCTTTCAATTCTGCGTATATTTTATTTGAAACATAAATTTTATGTACATAAAATGTTTATAATCCTTTACCTATATTCTTTTTAGATTTGGAGATAAGTAAAATCATATGTAGTATCAAAAATTGCTACCAGAGTGCAGCACCTGTCCATGTAACCAATTTGTGATCATCATTGATCTCTAATATAACACTGGATTGGGTTTAGACCGTATTCTGGCATCTGAAAGCGGCCCCGGTTGAACGGCGACCTTGACAGTAAAACTGAGGTTTTGTGTCACTATTCGGCGGCAAATTCAAAACACTTATAGAAGACACTCGATGAAATTCAAAGTATAATGCAAGTTGGATGATGAAATTATTCTCAATATACGTCAATATGCACACATTAAAAATCAATAATAGTTGAAAGTATTCAAAAATTGTTATAATAGTTGAAATATTTAAAAATATTCATTAATAGCGCAAAATATTTGTTAACTTTTTAGTATCAGTATTTTAACTATTTTTTGAACATTTTAGCTCTGAATTATCAAATTCATTGAATAGTTTTACGATTTTTGTTATAAATCTAAACAATTAATAAATCGTATTGCGAATTGTGTAACTATTTGAATATTTTTTTTTGGTTTTGCAGTTAACGCTATAGTTTTTGTATAGTTCGTTGAAAATTGTCGGAACAACATCATTTTCCAGAGTCGTGTATCTTTTCTATTTCTAAGTTTGGCAAACCCATTTGTTCGAGCCATTTTTAGAACGATTGCTCATCGGATGGAAATCTTGAAAATATTCACATCATAGCATAGCAATAAAAATAAGTAATGTTTACTTATTTCGGTCATAACGACAGTTACTTCAGATTCATTTGTTGTACTTACTTGTGCAGTGTCAAATTTGTCGATGAATTAGGTTTCTTTCCGCAAAACATGCACTCGATCATCATGTTTGATAAATAAAATACCGGCAAACCAAACAGCTAAATTTTAAATATCGCGGCACAACGCGGTATTGATCTGACACAAAACCTCAGTTTTTGCTAAGATGGCGACGCTCAATTGGGGCCGCATTCCAGCGGCCTAAATCCAATCCAGTGTTATATTAGAGATCAGTGGTGATCATTTATATATGAAGAAAAAAGTCACTTCAAGATGATTTTTGTGCTTTAGAAAAGTTCAAAAATAGTATCAGGACAGCAGGGCTTTGAAGAGCTACTTCAAGGAATTGATTAGCAATTTTATCAATAACTAAAGGATCTAGAGATAAATGTTTCGAATAAAAGTTACGAAATTTTTGACACTGCACAAGATTTATTTGAAAAAAAGTCTCTAGGACTTACAGTTTTCGAGTAATAGTGTACTACTTCCCTCAATTTGAGAAATAAAACCATCAGATAAACCTATTAATTCTGCGTATATTTATTTAAAATATAAATTTTATGTAAAATTTATTATTTATTACATTGTTATGATGATTTTGACACTTTTGTGCCATAATATATAATATTATGATGCTAATCGATCATAATAGTAATTAAGGTATCAAGGGTGTTAAAAGGACAATAATGCCTGAGGTCAACAGTGTACTTTCCGAGGGCCTCTGGCCCGAGGTGTGTACGTTGACCGTAGGCATTATTGTCTGTTCAACACCCGTGTTGCCTTCAATGTTTAATGTCCGATTTTTGTTGTATTTCAATCAAAATTTTTAGCAATGTATGTCCTGTCATTGTGATATCTGTCAGAGAAATTACTCTAGTTACTTGCTGTAACTAGGCAACTTGTTTGTTATTTTTCAAAATAATGCCCGAGGGCATTATTTTGAAACATAATGCCCTCGGGTATTATTTGTTACCTAACTACCCTGAAAACAATGTTATTATGACAGCAATAATAAACTAGCCGGACATTAAATTTATTTATGAATGATTGCTGCTGTACTTCCACCCGAAGAAGGCAGTCAACATCCTCCTTTGAAGCATTAATATTGTGACGTGCGGAGTGAGGGGGGAGCTCGTAGAAAAGACGTAGTATGGGGCGGAGCTTCTTCGGCCGCTTACGCCGCACCGCGTCGCAGCCCATCACCCCTCTCAATGGAAGCATCTGGTGATTTCTAGAAATGGAAAGAGTCGCGAAATGGAAAAATTCGAGAACAATATTTCACTATATAAGGCCAAGCAGAAAGACGGACAGACAGTACAGTAATAAGAGTATTAGTGTGAAATAAATAATGAAGTAACAAGTACAGTGAACAGTGCATATAAATAGTGAAATATAAATATCTGTGACTTTGATTAAATTAGAATTAAGTGATTAATATATAAATATACTGTTATTAGTGACATAAGAAGAATTAAAGATTTTATTTTATTTAGATTATTAAATAGTGACTTTTATTTATTTACAGAGTGATTCATCAAGCAATAAACATTACAATATTAAACCTAAAATTGTTATGTTCAAGTGAAGGATTCAAATTCTACTTTTTATGAAACAAGTGCACATTTCTTTCGAAGTTAAAAATATGTGAGTGAATACCCACATAAATTCTCGTAATAATTTCTAAATGGAGCAATTCTATCCATTTTATGGGCAGACACGAGCAACAGTATCAATATCTTGTCACTGAACAAACCGCATTCAAAATAACTTGTACATTATCAAAAATTTCGAACAAAAAACGGTCTAAACGACCATTATCAGTTCGCTGAATGACATAAAAATTTAACGTTGTTCACTTCGTCAGGCAGATAATGTCATCGGGAGGAAACAAAATACGACACAAAAATTCGCAAATATAAAAACGTCACGTCGGGGCTCTTTGCTTGAACTCGTTGCTCGTTACCCGACAAAACATTGAGGTGCGTTTGTTATTACAAGGGGAGATATTCAAATAAAAACATCAAAAAGTGATAGCTGTGCTTGCAGTTCTCGTTTTACTGATAAATTAAAAGAACGTCTTGAAAATGATAGGAATTATAATAATTTGAGATACAAGAATAGAGCCTAATGATCACGAGGGTTGAAAAGGAGAAAAAGCATTCTCATTAGAATTGTATATGCCACAGTTATTATTAATAATCAACAAAACCAACCAATCGTTGTAGATAATTCTCTTTATTGGTTGGTTAATGTATTTAGTTTCTTATTTATTCCTTTCTTAATCAGAAAAGATTTTCTTAGTAGAAATGGCCAAGTGCTGCCGTCATTGGCTCCTCATCTTTACATCAGTTGCTAATATTTCATTATTTGCCAAGTGATATGTGGAAAAATACAATTTAGATTGAAATTTAATGACAAGCCATGTACAAAAAATAGTAGAAGGGATAGGGAATATCACAGTAACATAATATTGTCCACATTGTACTTTCTAGACTAATACTATTTAAAATTCATATTTCATTTGCTACTCACTGAACCAGAAGTATTCATATTGATGGAAACATAATTTTATATGAAAATGCTCACAATATACATTTTGTTGGATTCACACAGTTCTGCCACATCATTATCATTCATGATCACAATCTTTTCAGCGATTCAACTATGGAGTCGTCAAATTCAAAACTCAATTCCATCCTAGTGCAATTTTACAAGCATACAAGCACCTGAACCTACTTCGTTATTTTCTGTTGATGTTCAATTTGCAAATAATTTGAAAGGTTGTTATTTGTAGAGTGCAGAAAAACACAATAAAGCCACCCTTCCATTCGTGCAAGTTTACTCATCCAATGAAAATTGTGTACCATGTTCCCAGTTTTTTCCGCATTTTTTTCTGCATTATTCGCTTCTATATATGTCGAAAGATATATGCTGGAAATTTCATTTATTTATCGCTCTGAGTATACTTAACATCGCGTATTGTTGACAATATATGATATATAACGGAAGTGCATGTATGTATAACGAACGTATATTGCTTTACGGATAAGGGGAGTAATTTTGATCTAATGTGAAGCTATGATATTTTATATAAAATGTATTACTGCTCAGATTTATCGAACAGTAACATTTTATTGAAGTACCTCATCAGAACAACAAAACAAAATGAATAGATAGTTTTACGGGGGCTACATAGTCTTTTATTGAATCAATATTTATTAGGATTTTTATCGAGGCTTGGAAATTAGTTCTGTATAATTATCACTGATCTCTAATACACACTGGATTGGGTTTAGGCCGCTGGAATGCGGTCCCAATTGAGCGTCGCCATCTTGGCAAAAACTGAGGTTCTGTGTCAATTGGTGACAGTTCAATATGGTGTTGGGACGTAATTTTATACTGAATAAATTTTGTTTATTTATTTAAATGTAGATATATTAATACATAATATTGTAATTGTTTTATTTTATTAGAAAAACTCAACTGAAAAAGTTTGAAGATATAACTTATTCCTATTTTCAGTGAAGTATTACTTTTTACAGGTTTTATGGAGACCTAGAAGGATACATCAATTCATTATGTTAAAGTAATCAAACGATTTGATTTTCAATTTTAGATTAAATTGAAAATATCATGAATAATAAAATTATATTGCTGGGCAATGTTACAAAGTTATGATAACAAATTTGAGTAATATATCAAATTTAATATAAAATATCTTGCTCACAAAATTAATCGCTGGACTGTAAATTTGTGCTTACTTACGAACAATAAAATCTTGATTATCAAATGTATTATTATTTTCCAATCATGTGTAGTGGATATTTAAAATTATTAGTTTTGAATAGGCAATATTATCGCAGAAATGCACTTCATTTATTCATATAGGTAAATTCATAGTTTTAAATTTTAGTTAACAAAAATTTATAAAACTATTGAACGGATTAAATAATACTAAACTACAATGTTTAAAAAATAGTTAAAACACTGACACTAAAAAGTTCACAAATATTTTTAACTGTTAATAAATATTTCAACTATTATAACAATTTTTAACTTTTGTTGATTATTAATGTATGTATTTTAATATATATTGAGAATAATTTCTTCATCTTACTTGCATTATACTTTGAATTTCATCGAGTGTCTTCTATAAGTGTTTTGAATTTGCCGCCGAATAGTGACACAAAACCTCAGTTTTACTGACAAGGCCGCCGTTCAACCGGGGCCGCTTTCAGATGGCAGAATACGGTCTAAACCCAATCCAGTGTTATATAGAGATCAGTGATAATTATTCTCATTGTGTATTTAATATATGAGAGACATTCAAGAATTGTTGTCCCTAACATAGAAGAAGATAACAGAGAGCTTCCTCACATCATTCTCAGCTCGTCTGATTCATCCTTGAAAAAATTCTCTGAAGCTAAATAGATGAATAAAAATTAAATGTTTCGCGTGAATTAAATGACGATGTTGAATGTCTGCCAAAATTTGAGCCTGACTTTAATTGCAATATGAATTATTACGACTCAAGTTTTGGGTGAGACTCTCTTCAACTTTTCCAATATATTATTAAGAGTCTAAAATGGGGCTAAAACCACAATTTCATCGAATATTAGCCTATACAGGGGTAGCTCAATAAGTTTTTAGCCTGATAAAAAAAACACAAGATTTCCGAATAATTTTTACTTGTACTAAGTACAAGAAAGTATTGTGAAACCGACAAAATTCACCTACCGAGATTTTGATGGAAATATCCGTTTTGAGCATCCCTGAATCCATTTTGACTATTTTTGGCTTGATGTCGGTACGTATGTTCGTGCGTGCGTCCGTAACTCGCAAATCTTAAAACTGGTTGAACGTATAATGTTGAAATTTTGTATTTAAGACTGGTATAGAGTCTAGTTATGCAAATTTTGTATTAGGCACTTTTATAATATCTAGTTATACACCTTGCATTATGATTGCTATCGACTAAGCCGGAAGAGCACTTTATTCGAAACATTTTTTGAATTTTCCGCATAAATCCAAAACGATTGAACGTAAATTGTTAAAATTCAGTATTCAGGATGATTATACCGTCTAGATGCTCATGTCCTATTTTTATTGAGATCCACCGAGCCGGAAGTGCACTTTACTTAACAGTCTTTTGGAATTTTTCGCATAAATTCGGAACGATCAGGTGTAGAATAGTGAAATTTGGTATTTCAGTCTGCTGTAGCATCTGAATGATTGCCTACTATTTTCATAACAATAGACTGAACCGGAAGTGCCCTTCAGTAGGAATTTATTTTTTAATTTTGCGCATAAATTCAGATCTGTTGGTAGTCGTAAAATTTTGGAAATCAGTATTTAGGAATTTTGTAGTATAAGAATAATGGCCTACTGTTTCTATAACAACCGACTTGGCTGAAAGCGCATTCTACTTGACAGATTCTTAGAATGTCTTGGGTGAATCCAAAACGATTAACTGTGGAACAATGAGATTTTATGTTTGATTATATATATCGAATGATATATATGATCAAACACAAATTCACATCGTATTATATATATATATATATATATATATATATATATATATATATATATATATATATATATATATATATATATATATATATATATATATATATATATATATCCAATGATGTACAAGTAAGTCACGTGATGTTCACGTCAGATTTTTGAAGCGAAATTTCTATCGCGACTTTATGATTCTCCGCTCGAACAGTGAAATGACGAGAACTGACAGATTTTCGAACGACACCGACGTTCCAGCTCCTCTGCTGGCTGTGCTGTTTGTTGCTTCTTTCGAGTTTAATTTGTATTACGTGATTTGATTTTCCAATATTTTAATTTATTAACCACGTGAGTTCTACGCTTCAAGAAAGTATTAACAAATTACGCTCTTCGATTTAATTTATATTTTTACATTATTTTTTGTTTAAAAAATCATTTTTTGCTTCATTCACACTTATTTGTTTCAATATAAGTAATTTATTGCTTTTAACAAAAAATTACGGAAAATATTTCTTATATTGATAGAATGCATTAAGGATTTGCTTCTTTCGGGATATCCGTGACCCTCACACCGATTTTTTTTTATTTTCTACATGATCTTCTCGCAATTTTAGGTTTATAATACAATCAGAATAATAAGATGTATTCAAGTATTCAGTAGAATGAACAAAAAAGGAACTAATCCTAAAAAGTCACAAGATAGGATAAAAAAGTAGATGTACGACGACCATGCGACGAAATGGACATGAAAAATCATCACATAAAAACATAGAAATAAAAAATAAAGGCAAAAACCTCTAAAACTAGAAACAGGCGCAATAAAATTGAAAGCTACAACTAGGAAAGATTAAAAAAATAGGTTTAGAACTGTCAAGGTATGAAATAAACAAATCAGCAATTAAAGAAACACGGTGGAAGAAAAAAGAGGTAACAGAGAAGAAAGACTTCACGCTAAAATATTCTGGAGATGAAAAACAAGCACAATACGGCGCTACTTTTTTAAAATTGGGTAACATAAAAGACAAAGTGATGAAATTTGAACCAATAAATGAAAGAACTGAAAAATTGAAGCATGAAAATCAACAAAGACAAGACAAAGACTATAATCATCGACAGAAACCAAAGTGAACATAAAATAACTATTGAAGGAAAACGCATACAACAAATAAGAGTATTCAAATATTTGGGAGTCAACATACAATACTTCAAAAAGTAAATTTTTGACAAAAAAGTGGTTCCAGCAAAAACAAAAGTAGAAATCTTTAAAAAAGTCACAATTCCAGTGATAACTCAAGGATACGAGTCGTGGACAACAAATGAAAGACTACAGAGTAAAATAAAAAGCATTGAAATGAAGATTTTGCGAAAAATTGACGGAAAAACCGAACTCGATCGCATGAGAAACAAAGCCTACAGACAAAAGTCGATACAAAACCTGTGAAAGATATTATACAAGGACAACTGAAACAGGTAAAAAGAGAAAAGGCCGACCAAGAAATCTACATGTTGTTAGAATGCAGAGGAATCAATCCCAAAAAAGCTGAATCACTCATGCAAGATCGGAAAGTATAGAAAGATGAGTTTAAAAGAAATTCCGAAGAAAAATAAAGAATTGGGTAAGTAAATGAAAGATTGACCTGTGTGAGAAAATAAACAGCACCATTTGAATTGTCACATACTAACTGAAAATGTTAAGACAGAAATAAAAGAAAAATAAAAAATGAAAAATCAGAAGAATAAATAAAGAAAGTAACAAAAGGAAAAACTCTACTATTATTAGGAGATTTCAATGCTTGAATAGGAAAAGAGGATTATATGAAACAAGTACAAAACACCTACAAGTAAAGTAACTCAGACACAAAAAGACCACGTACTAACCACGGTACAATACATAGTAGGTAACCTAACTCGCCCCGAAAATGCGTCCGCTGAGATGGTTATAGTTCGCGCTGTCGCCGCTAGAGACGCCTACATCAGTAAGGCCTGTTTTACAACAGTGTTCAATGTATAATTACACTAAACTTACAAAATTTTACGAAATCATTTATATATTGAAGTTAACCGTATATATGTAATGTTTACAGCATATATTTTACTTAATTGAAAATTGATATACTTGTTAAATTAGTGTTGCATTGAGTAATATTTAATATTTAATTATTACCTATGCAAGAAACTCAGTTGGATAAATTCCGAGATCACATGCGATTAACAATAATTGAGAAATATTTGAACAATACATTAACAATGTGATTAATCTTCAAGAATACATATAGATGATATGTTTTCAATTACAAGAAAATTGTTCGAACTTTCAATAAAGGAAACATGAAAACATAAGTTAAACAAAAATTAGATTCAGTTCAAAATATTATATTTCTATATTATACATAATGTTTCACAACGTAGTAGTTTTTTCTGTATTAAGGGCACTTATATTTATTTTTAACAAATACACGTTATTTTAAATTATCTTATACTTAATTCATTAACATTGTCAAAATTTAGATTTCATTTGAATGACTTGATACAAATTTACTTTGTGAGTAAATTTTGAATGTGAATTAAATTCATTTATGAAACTGGACCTAGTTTAATAATTATTTATACAAGTGAATTAAACCACTGTTTATTTGCGAGAAGAAAGTTCAAAATCACGAGCGCGTACAGCGCGAGTGTTCTAATTCTTTGAGCAAATAAAGAAGTTCAATTCACGTGTTTGTATACATAATTTTATTCAATTGCTTTGTCCCAAATTTCTATCATGTCAAGTGGAGCTCTAAAAACACTATATTTTATCTTACAACTCTCATATCCAGAATTACAATTCGGGACAAAACATTTTCCAGGCATTTTAATTGAATGTTCATTTATCACACGGCTATCACTTTATTAAATTATTATTTATTTACTATAATCTGACTGTATTCAACGACACAAACACTAAAATCAAACGCTTTTCAATTGGCAACTAGGCCCTACATATCCGCCATCTTGAAACATTTCCTCTCACCTCTCACGTCCACATGCTTGACGCAGTCAGCGGACACATTTATGGTAGACCGACAATGAGAGTTGTAGGGGCCTGGTACTAACTAAAGGAAGAAAACAATTGGACATAATAGATTCAAGATTATACAGGAGAGCATACGCAGATTTAGATCACTTCATTGTAACAGCAAGTCTAAGACAAAAAATAAGAAAAACTCTAAATGTTAGAAAAGCTAAGCAATGAAGACACAAGGAAAAAGTATATTCATATAATCTGTTCCTCTTCTACCCACTGAGTGTCGAGGTTGCTTCGCTCAAATGTCTTCTATGAATTTTCTCCACTCGTTCCGGTTCCTTGCTAGCTCGTGTGCTCTTCTAGTTGTTATTTTCTTTTTGGTTATTATTTCTTGTATTACCTCGTCCTATGTTTTCCGTGGCCTGCCGCGGTTTTTTCCCCTATTGTTCTTGCTTTCTATGTTTCTTTTACTTTTCTTTTATCCTCTAGTCGAATTAGATGTCCATACCACCTCAATTGTTTTTGCTCTATCTTCTTCATTACTGACTGTACTTCCAATCTCTCTCCAATCCTCTCATTTCTAATTTTATATAGTTTTGTTACCCCTTCTATAGCTCCAAGACATTCAATCGAAAAAGTACGTCAAAGAAATAGAGAAACAGAGAAAAAGGAGATGTAGCAAAGGAGTGGCATGATATACAAAACTGTATGAACCAAGCAGCAAAAAAATGGTCCAGGGAAGAGTGTAATGAGTACCAATGGAAAAAAGGACAAGGCTGCAGTGGATGAAAACACATAAAATAGAAGACAGGAAAGAATACACAAAAATAAGAAAGGAATGTACGTGGTAAAATCTTAAAATAACAGACTGTTAATAGACGCAGCACCCAGTAAGCAGTCAGCTTCTGCATACACAAAACATCAAAATGTGGTAAATGTTTACAGCCTCAGCAATCTCTCGTATTTTCGGTCGATTGTTGTCTAGTATGAAATTATGGAGACAGATTTTGGGTATCGCATACGTTCCTCACTCTGGATTGATGTACAGCCACGTTCAAATTCAGTCGCCCACTTTTTCACCGTCGAAAATGAAGAAACAGATAGTTTTAATATAGAATCTGACTCATTCTTAAGCCTTTCAAAACGAACTTCAATTTTATCCATTTCATAAGACAGAGAAAAATCGTTTATTTATTGTCACTGCTACAACTAATCTATTGAACATAAAGATCTGAAACTTTGCACAGTATTACCTGAAGGTTTTTACTTAATAATGGTGTCACAAGTGTAAAATATTTTAAGTAAATGTTCGGTGGTTGCCAGGCATCAACTGTTAGACAATTGGATGTTGGCCTATTGTTGGATTAGGTATATAAGAGCGTGAGCTAAGAGAGGAATTCATTCAGTACGAGTAACTGTGAACGATATTGTATTCACACGAGTATATAAAATTGATATTTACACTGCAAGCTGTTTTAATAAATTACTCACAATAAAATTTGTATCAATAGCATTACGGTTCTACTAGCTACAATTATGCTTCCGGCCAAAAACTTTACGAACTATCCTCGCTTATTTTATCACATTGTATTTTTTGACGTCTTGGAGCTTCATTTGCCTGCCTTGTGCAGTTTACGTCATCAACATAGCTGTGATATTGAATAAATTAGTTTTGACCAAACGAAATATTCTTCAAACTCTTATTAAAACCTGAGAGATGGGAGCAAATTATCTCTGAAAACTCATTTTCTATGTCATAAGCCTATGATCGAGTTTCTGATGGTAACATTGTATATTTTCTGGACTTTATGAAATCCATTTTCTATCAAATTGTCAGTTCAACTCTGAGCGTACTCGAGCTGAGAAAACATTGACGTGGTGACCGCACCCGCTTCAATTTTCCTCTGTTCTTTCTTTAAGTTTTGTTTCTTGACGCAAGTTTGAGCTCCGGTGGCTCTTATTCTATTTATGTCTGGAGTTTTGTTTGTTATGACAGGTACCTTCGAGCATTGGGGCTTCACAAAAGAGCTTGTCAATATTGTTATGGTTTCAGAAGGTAGAGCGGTTAGCCAACGGTCTTAGCATAACACACTGTTGTGTATTGTGTTTTTTAGGGTCACTTCCTTAAAATAATATCCTATGTTGGCAATTGATGGACACATTGAAAACAGGAACTCATTTTCAAAGCTGGAAATAGCTCATCACTCAAGACAAAACATAATCAGATAATTTCTATCAAGTTTTATTCAACGAAATCTCTTTCACAGAATGAAATGAAAAGGTGTGATTCTGCTCATTGAATTGACTGCGAAATCCTCGACAATAGCTTCTCTTCTTAGAAGACTTCGCTGAAAATTGAATGCTCAGAGATCGTTAAATCGCTACACATTTGCAGTGCGCTCACGTTTAGTTTTTATTTCGGTTGGTATTTACTGGGGATGCATTAAAATCATTCCGCTCAACGTCACTCGCATAAATACATCAAGTGGTGCATACTATGATACATTTTAAATTTCCACCCGAAATACATAACGTAAATAGATTTTATCCCGAGTTTACACTAGTGAAGTAATTATCGTACAAGCCTATTTCGGTGAGTGGTTGCATTTATTAATTCGCTTTTTATTTGATGGTTGTGAAATGAGTGCAAATGTTTCGAAAACTGCATGTATTTTATGCGGATGTTCTAATCAGATTTTGGTTTGAATATTTGATGCTTTAATCATTTTAATTCCGTATTTACAATGTTGATGTTCATTAGCTTTCAGATGTATCAATTACGAACTCACAATTGCATTATAATATAATTTCCCTTTGTTGAAAAAGGGATGAATTCACATAATCTCATAAACTTACTTCCTACTTGTCATTTTCTCCAAGAACATCTTACTTTCGTCATCACGTTCATGCACTGCTCGACTCCTCCACGTACATATCATAAAGAATAGGAGCGTGTGTCGGACAAGCAACCACCTCCTTGGGGGACTCTCCCTCTACCTACTAGATCTCGTCCTTTGTGCGGCAAAGAAAGCACAGGATAATAGGCAAGTTGTACGTCTGTTTTACGACAGACCGGAGGAAACTGCAGATAAGACTCCGGTGAGCGATTCCAGGATGACAGCGTAGAGTTTGAACGCTGTTGCTGAATCCCAGAGTGCGTGGAAATGTACTAAGTTATTTATTATACGAGGGCTGTTCAAAAAGTTGCTATCATTCTAATCAAGTTTCATCACTGTATGCCAGAGACAAAGCAGCATTCCAAACAGGATCAGAGCAGGAGAAAATGGACCTAAAAAGCCAAAAAAGTCTTTTAGGAGTGCTCATAGACTAATAGAAAAAGGCAGAGCCACCACTGAAAAAATTGAATAATGCAATCAGAGTTAAACGTCCCCATCTGACGAAAAAGGTGCTTTTCAATATAATAATGCAACTGAGCACAACTCTCGTGTTGTTACGGCAAAACTCGAGGAACTTTGACTTCAAATGCAAATTTAGTTTCCAGCGACCTTTTTCCTTTCCCTAATTCAAAAAAATGGCTAAGAGGTCAAAAATATACTTTGATTGGAGAGATCGAAGGTGAAATGAACGCTGTCACCCGTTTAACTTGCGTAAAAGTAGGGGCACTTTTCGTTATAGTAGCTTAATATTCTGACGGTATTAAGAAATTGGAACATCGTTTGACTGTATTACAAGATCATGTAGAAAAATAAAATTACCAAAGAATCACGTTTTCTTTATCAAGTTGAGAACTTCTTGAACTATTCTGGTAAAGACACGTATAAAAACATATTTCAGAACAGTCTGTGAAGTTTTGTTATCCTTTTAAATAGCGATTAATTGAAGTATGTGATGAAAATTTTACAATTGATGGCATCTTGTGGCCTGGTCCGTCATTGGGCTTAAAAGTTACGATTTGCGCAGCAGAGACATCGAAAAACACATGTTCACGATCTATAGATCACCTGTTCAGTTAACTTTAACTATAATAATCAATAATCAACAGGCAAATTTTAGGGCCCTGAATACAAAATTAGAGTCCTTAAATTGAATTCCAGGACCAGAAAATATGTTCCTGGTCCCCTAGAAGTATGAAAAAAGAATATTCTCGAAATACCGATCTCATGAACAAGGTGAGGAAGAACAAACTCTTCGGCTATTGTAAACTTGGAGTCCAACTTAAAAGAAGTATAGCAATTTTGTTCGCTTGGAGCCACGCTGGCTCCGATGCTACAAACTTGATCCGATGCTTGGTGCTGTGCTTGCTACGCGACTTGTTTTACAAGATAGATCCGGCGATATTTTTCACATTTGTTTCGCTGCTGGCTGCTATCGATCATCAATCAGAACAGGTATCGAAATTACGTGACTACAGCATCAGTTTCATGTTGCATTTACCATGCCACACTAACTTGTATATCGTAAGATTTTGAGAAATTGTTACTTTGAAGGCTTGCATATTCGATTATTTATAATTAATCATTTGATCTTGATGGTTTTCTACAATTAACTAGACGACGCAGCGAGACGACGCTTGGAGATACCATTTAGATCAATTGATGGATTATTAACAATCAAAGTAAGAGAAAAAGGTAAAAATGAGAAGAAGTTTTTCTGTACCTACCCTGTACGGAAAATTAAGTGGTAAGGATAATCATTTAAGTTGTATGTGAGCAATTTAAATTCCCCAACAACTTGAAGTGATAAGGTCGATGTGATGGTAATTAGTAAGATGTTGCAGCTTTGAATTGTAAAATTTGACCACTTAATTAATAACCGGTATCACTTGCAATTGTGAAGCAAAAAGATGTCCAACGTCAAAATTTTGAGGCTAGGAAATCGCCACTCTCTTGAATATAGTTTTCTCAATTTATTTTTTGTCCCCATTTCAATTAATATATAGCTATAACTGCTCTTCTCCGACGATAATTTCCAGCAACATCCATATTTGTGATGGGCAAGTCCATGTTCTAGGGTCAAAATAAATGTCGCGGCCTGCTTCACACACCAAGCGCAGCTCAAAGCGGCCTAGAATGCAAGAAAATTAAGTGGGCAAAATTGCTTAGAAAATCGAAAAAAAAGAGCAGTGCTTTCCATTTATTCGTAGAACTCTGAAAATGATTTAATATTACCTTCGAGAGTCCCAAATAACAGTAATATCATTTCATTACGGTTTCTGAGGACGGCTAAGCTTTTGAAAGCCTCAAGACTACGAAATTTTGGCACTTTATTTGCAGTTTTTTGATTATTACATCTAAATAGTGCATTGTACATAGAATCTCACTTTTACCAAAATTAAATGATTTCCTTAAACTATGAATTCGGTTCTGTGGTTTGGACAGCATCAGAGGTCAAAAATAAGCTAACTTCTCCATTTTGATGCTCAACAACTTTGAATATGTAATTTTTTACTTACATGTACTAAGTACAAGGAAATATTGTGAAACCGACAAATTCACCTATCGAGATTTTGATGGAAATATTTTTGTAAGAATCGGCCAAATCAGAAGTACACTTTACTTGAAACTTTTTTTTAATTTTTTGCATAAATCTAGAACGATCACCCATAGCATATTGAAATTTCGTATTTAGCACTTCTATAACATCTTATTGTACATCTTGCATTACGATTGCGATCGGCTAAGCCGGAAGTGCACTTTATTTGAGACTTTTTTTTAATTTTTTGCATAAATCCAGAAAGATCAGCCGTAGGCTATTGGAATTTAGCATTTGAAATTGCTGTTGCACCTAAATGGTTATCTTCTATTTTTGTACCTATCGGCTGAGCCGGAAGTGCACTTTATATGACAGATTTTTTGAATTTTCCGCATAAATTCTAAACAATCAGTTGTAGAATGTTTAAATTTTGTATTGGACACTCCTATAATATCTAGTTGTACACCTTGCATTATGATTGCTATCGACTAAGAGCACTTTATTCGAAACATTTTTTGAATTTTCCGCATAAATCCAAAACGATTGAACTTAGATTGTTAGAATTCAGTACTTAGGACGATTATACAGTCTAGATGCTCATATCCTATTTTTATTGAGATCCACCGAGCCGGAAGTGCACTTTACTTGACAGTCTTTTGGAGTTTTTCGCATAACTTCGAAACGATCAGGTGTAGAATATTGAAAGTTGGTATTTCAGTCTGCTGTAGCATCTTAATGAATGCCTACTATTTTAATAACAATAGATTGAACCGGAAGTGCACTTCAGTAGGAATTTATTTTTTAATTTTGCGCAGAAAATCGGATCTGTTGGTAGTCGTAGAATTTTGGAAATCAGTATTTAGGAATGTTGTAGTATAAGAATAATGGCCTACTGTTTCCATAGCAGCCGACTTGGCTGAAAGCGCATTTTACTTGACAGATTTTTAGAATCTCTTGAGTAAATCCAAAACGGTTAACTGTGGAACGATGAGATTTTGTGTTTGATTATACATATCCAATGATATATACGATCAAACACAAAATCACATCGTATTATATATATATATATATATATATATATATATATATATATATATATATATATATATATATATATATATATATATATATATATATATATCAAATGATGTACAAGTAAGTCCCGTGATGTTCATGTCAGATTTTTTTGATTACATGTCAAAATATTATTAAAATTATATTAATTATAAACTGAAGTGACAGAAAACTTTATTGAATATATTTGTGTATATATCAAATGATGTACAAGTAAGTCACGAGACAACCATTTTTGAATCACAGTGAAGTGAGCGTGATGCATTTTTTAGTGAAAACGGAAAAATTTGCTCATTTTTGATTTCTAATTATGATTAAATCACTGAATTAACTCCTTAATAGAGTGAAATTTTATGTATGATGCGCTGAAAAAAGTTCTTCAATTTCGCGGTTCTGGGGCATTTGAAAGTTTAGCCGTTCTCCAAAACCGTCGAAAACTCATATTACTTTAATTTGCGATCTCCAAATGATGAAGAAACCATTTCCAGTTTTTGACAAATTAATGGAAACCTTAATATTGATTAAAGTGAAACTTGATGTACGATGGATTGTTTAGAGGAGTCAAAAACTGAAAAAAGTGTCTTAATTTTGCGGTTCTGAGGTTTTCGAAAGTTTAATCTTCCTCAGAAGTCGTCGCAAATTCTTGTTACTGTTATTTGGGACTCCCATATGACAAATAAACAATTTCCAGTGTTTCACGAAGTAATGGGGATCAAAAATCTATAGTTTGACTGAAGTATTAGGTATGAGGAGCTTTACCAATAAATTATATAGATAAGCATAGAAAAAAAAATGAGGGAAGAATCTTCTGGACAATAAGCTATAATCAAAATAGATTCTCCATAGATCTACATTTTTACTTACTTGTACAAAGTACAACCTCCTAATTCATTTTGACTATTTTCGGTTTGACGTCAGTGCGTACGTATGTATGTGTGTATGTACGTTCCTAACTCGCAATCCTAAGGACCCGTCGAACGTATAATGTTGAATTTTTTATTTAAAACTGGTCTAAGACCTAGTTGTGCACTTCGCATTATGGCTACAATCATTTGTATCGGAAATGCATTTTACTTGAAACATTTTTTGAATTTTTCGTATAAATCCGGAATGATTAACCGTAGGATACTGCAATTCAATATTTAAGATTGCTGTAGCATTTCAATAGTTATGTTCTATTTTTGTACCAACCGTCTGTACTGAAAGTGCACTTTACTCGTAATATTTTTGGCACTTAAGTTGCATTTTTCTTCAATTTCGGGCGTAATTCCTGTTTTGCCAGTCGTAGAGTCTTGGAAATCAAAATCAGTATTTAGGAATGTTATAGCATGAAAATGATGACCTATTGTTCCCAAAGCAACCGAAAGCACACTTTACTTGACAGAATTTTCGAATTTTTCGGATGGATCAAAAGCGATTAGCCGTAGAACGATGGAATTTTGTGTTTTATATGCAAAAAAATATATCTAATGATGTACAAGTAAGTCACGTGATGTATACGTCAGATTTTTTGTAAATTAGGGCCGATATTAAAATGCTAGTCTTTATTGAAAGAATTTGTTATTGATTTGTAATAAACAAGTGGAACTACAACAAATCATCCAAATCGAGATAGCAATCATCATTAAATGGTTGATGATACAGACTGCTACTTTGAAATACCCTACAGTTTCGATCCCATTTGGAGCATACTCAGGTATGAGAATAATTTGTGTTTAAGATTATTAACATAAGTTGTTCAATTTTTAATTTTCACCATTGAGGATGGTTGAAGTGGGACCGAAACTGTAAAATAAAAAATAGAAATCAAATTCTTGTCTGCATTATAAGTAACAATTCAAATATCAATATATTTCTGATAAAAATCTCCTTTCATGTTTTGGTGCAATGTGAGGAAGGTCACGTGTTGGCCACACCCAAAATAATGTACTGCTTTTTCACTTTAATTATGTAACCCAACTCCGGGCTCAATAATATTTGGAAACGGTCCTGCGTAGAGGCAACTTACATCGAGATCGCGATCCCTGGAAATAACTCGGAATTCTCCGGGCTGCTGCCCTCTTTCCCAATCCACCGTGAATTTGCCACCACACCCCGCATCCTGCTAGTTCAGTGACGCGTCACCAACCCAAAATCGAATCCTGCTGATTTTCTTTGCACATGATTCGAGCTCTTTGACTTAGGATACACAATATGTATATTTACATACGATGAATACATAACGGATATAGGGACTTGATTTTCTATCATTGGATGAATTGAACAAGCAAAATCTTGTACGCTATTACTTGTTAGCGGAGCAATTGAAGCCAGTTATGCCGTACGAGCGAAGCATACATATTTTAATGTAGTATTTAAAAACTTTAATATATAAAATGATAACTGGAATAATGAGGATATTTTCTTAGCCATTAAACTTCTATTGCGTATAATATTACTCATATCAACGATAAATGTGAAACCATTTTGTTGTACGTTATAAAAATTATCGCTAGAAAACGTCATAAAAATCCAAACAAACTCGAGCTTAAAAATTTATATGATATCGTTGTCTAAATATAAACTTCAATAAAAACCAATAATAAAAGCACTAACGTGAATAACAAAATAATTTCGAAAGCGGAGATAAACTGACATTTCTGGTTCGTTGGAAAATTGAAATACTGGGGATTATTTTTTACTCCTGCCGTTACGATACACCTGATGATAATATAGCGTATGAGTGCTTGATTTAGAGTCCCTAAAATATGATTTATATAGTTCCAGACTGACGGTTGTTTGTATTGATGAATGATCATACAGGTGACAGGTAACTGGAACGAGATTTTCAGGTGAAAAATTGTCGCATCCAATCCAACAATTTTAATGAATGAGAGCTTCTAATACAATTTTAAAAATCACGTGACGGTCAATCATCCATAATATTTTAATAAAGCAAAATTGTATAAATTTTGGATTAAATGAAGTGTCCCGAGTTGCGTAAGAAGAATTCACCCCTCGATTGTTATTTTCAGAGTCAAAAAACGCAGAACGCGTTAATTATTCTGGTCGTACATCACAGATTATTTCCATATCAGGAGTTTATGAGTGTTCCGCTCGGGGTGCGTGGCCTGAGTAAAAAAAGAAGGGGTGACAAAGAGGGAGAGAAGGTTGAACGCTGAATGCTGAAAAGGAGGATATATTGCAGGACTACGCTAGGAATACTGGCTGTTTTGATAAACCTGCAAAGAATTTGAAGCATATAAAAATATTTAAATAATATCTTCCTGTACAACAACAAAGCATTTCTTTCAGACAGAAGGAAAAATACTTAGATACTTCAACAAAACGAACTTCCATTGTAAGACTCCGGTTAAACGGGTGATCAACGCAATTGACTGATATGCGTCAAGGACATGGTAATTAAAATTTCTGGAAGTTCCAAAAAGCTGAATAATGAATGCACAGTGATAGTGGTTGGTGTGTCGGATTCGGAGCGCGCAAAAGTGGAAATAAGTAAGAAATAAGTAAGAAGCAATGAAAATAAATAGCGGACAGTATGATTGTATAAATAATAAATAACTCAGAGTCTAGTTTTAGCGTCGATCATAAGTAGAATACTTAAGCTAAGTAAAAATCAATTATTACGCCCATGAATGAGATGTGTTCATGTGTCGAAGTAAATATAATAAATGGATATAAAGAGCAAATAAAAATAATTTATTGGTTCTATTTGTTTTATTTGATTTAAAACAATCATAATTCTAATTCCATTAAAACAAATATCATGAATCAGCTCTTTACGTACCCACATTTTGATTCGAATTCCATTAATGCAAATATCATGAATCAATTCTTTATGTACCCACATTTGAAAGTACTTTGAAATCACTGTAAAATGGTAAATAATTCATCAAAAATCTTGTTGAAATATTGATAAATGCTCTTCAAATTCTTTTGAAATAAACAATTTAAAGAACGAAGGAGTTAATATTTAATACAGACAATTTTGAGTTAATTTGTCATCCGCATTAGCTGCTTTATGATTTCATTCAGTATAATCCGGGATTAGAGTTGCTTATGCCGAGAAATCCGAATGATGTACTAAATTAAATGGCATTACATGAGTGTACACCGAAAAAGGAGACGTCTTTGTCGAGCAAAACATTTTTCAGTGCTACCTGATTTATATATAATAAAATTTGAAGCATACGACAAAAATCAATGGAATATCGTAATAAATGATATTTATAAATACAATCCAATTTTATATTAGCGCAAAAATCGTACTTGGCATCATTTGTCAGTCATTCATCAATTATTCAGTCATCAAAAATAGGCTTGTGTTGTTCGAAGATTGAAATTTGTATTTATTCAAGTAATATGTGAATTTCGACCAATTAGAAGGCTCAAACCGTAGTCCCATAAGAAGCATTGAATGGATTATAGGCAGCTGAATATAAAACGATCTTAAAAACAGTTATCATGATGAGCGTCCAGGACGTCCAAAAGAAGTCACCATATAAAAAAACGATCGAAGAGTTCCTGAGAACAAGATAAAGTTCGTTTCAGAATGAATCAAAATTAGCAACAGCAGTAATGGATCTTTGTCAGATAAGATATAACTTTACTAGGATGGTCATAGAATGCCGCACGCTTTTTCTGAACAATAGAAACACGGCTATAAACGTTCCGATAGTCCCTTTAGACCCATTACATAAACGAAGATAGAATTTTTCAGAGTGATATTTGTGTTAACTAAAAATAAACAAGCCTTTTCTTGTAACTTGCGGTAGATCGTCATCACTGTATACCAACCGTAAAATCTTATCGAGGGTTAGAATCTGTTTATTGGAATAAAATGAATGAACTTTTCTTCGAATTGCACCCTTTATAAAATCATTCAATCTAAAAAACTTCATCCTTCCCAGATATTGGCTCACGAACTTAACTACAAATTTTCTTTCCCGTATAATACGTTGTACTTTTTGATACCCCGCCTTGGTACGTGCTGTATTCTTGCCAGTTGCTGATGTCTAAGAGGAGGGGCATTATGCACATTCAATAGTATCAATTTTTCATCAACTGTTACGTAGAATTATTAGCCTAACAAAATCCTTCTATTTAATTTTCTTTTTTTTGCCGATTGACTTTAAAAGTACAACTTTATTGACAGCTTACAGTCTGTAAAGTGACACTTTTACTGCCTAGGCAGTGAAGTGCCGTTTCCACAGCAACGCATCACAACTTGGTAACCGATCAACAAATACATAGCAACATAATTTAATGGCGATGACATTTTTCAAAAATATTGAAATTAATCATAAAATTAATCAAATATGAACAATCGGCAGAAAAATTTGTATTCAACATGGCAAAAAATGAAGATTTACTGCCTTGCCTAGATTCATAAACTTTGCTACGCTTCGTCTCTGAAACTCTAGCCGCGACAGTAAATCTTCTATTTTTCTGCCTAGTTAAACAAATGACTATTAGTTATCATAGATCAGCAAGATTAGACTAGTATTAAAGTTCAACGTGTGGCGTAGCTAGTTCGCCCTTAAAAAGTGTAAATTTTCAGAAACCCGAACATTTATAATATTTCTGTGAAACATTTCTGATGCTTGCGCTGTGATCATAACCTATAAACAATAATGGGTTAAAACAATAAGTGGAAGAAGATAAACTAATTTACGTGATACTATTTACTGAGTGTCAAAGTGTTAATTAAGTATTAGAATAACTATTCATGCCATAATTAAGTGTTCTGAATGAGTTATAGTTGTAATTATTGAACATCTATCAAATTTCATACCTCTCATATATATGCGCAGAAGCTTTTGTATCAAAGATGGTACTAATGCTTGTAAGTTATACTTTTGTAATAAGAGATGGCACTGTTAACATTTATTAGTGCTACAGTCGTGAAGTCTCGGTAGGTTCAATTGATAGGCTTGAATCTTTGAATCAAATTTAAGAAATGCATTAATTACAAACATTTGGGCACTCTTCACTTTCTAGATCTGTAGTGTCAGACCATGAAAGCACTAGAGATAATCGATATTAGAAAAACATCGATTTAAGAGTGTCGATAGCAAAATGAACAACCTATTATATATTGCTACAGCAACGAGTGAGTAATGAAAGTCAAAAGTCACGTACATACTAAACTATCAATAATGCTTAAAATCTTGGAATAATAAAAAATGACTGAAGTAATGATCTATGTATTGATTGCAAACGCCTTAACCGAAGATTTCAGCTGAGCATAACAGGCAAGCTGGCTATCTAAATATCATTAATTTAACTGCGTCAAGTTAGAAGCAATTTGACAAAAATAATTATAGGTTATATCAAGATGTTTATACCAGCAAAATGAGCTGCAGAAGGTATCAAGATTTATGTCCAATTTTAATATTAGTCAAACTATATGCTAGAAAAATAAAATTTCAACAACATCGATGTGTCAATGTCTTTGGGGATATAACAACCATGTTTTCCCACTAAATATCAATTTTTAACTACCATCGATGATGGAAGCACCTCTTTGTGAGCGCTATATTATTCAATCTAACCCAGACGCTCGAATTTATTAAATTAGACTTTTCAGATTAAATCCTTCTTCTTTTGAATGTAGACTGGTTGTTTACATTTTTGGGTTTCCCTGAAGCGCTTGTTTAACAACGGAATCACCTAAGGTCCAAGAATAAGCTGTTATATTTCTTTACTAAATTATTTTCTAAAATAATTAAATTCATTTAACAGCCATCTCTCTTAAAACCAATTACTGTATGTTAAATAATCGTCTTGATACCCAATATATTATAAGTAATGTTTTGTTTACGTTTTTACTTTATTTAAATTCATAAAACTCATTCTGTGGTTTCATTTCGGGGAAAACATTTTTACCCTTCAGCACCGGACTCCATAAGATCAAAAGTTCCAATGTTTTGCTTCTTTTTAGATAAAAAGACCCTGGCGCCCGAGCACATGAGATCTCAAGTAAGTAAGTGAGGTAGAAATCGAGTATTCATTTATTTTTAAAGGTAAGAATAAATGATTTAGGAAAGCATGATTGTGCAAAATAATAACAAAACTAGATCCTTCAGAATAATGTAACGAGCAGAGCCCCTACAGAGTAGATTTTCATCGTGACGAGCTGGATATTCTCAAAGTGATCGATACGTGCCAAGGACGGATGACGACGTTAGGCCAAAGAAAAACGTAGTCGTAGGTATATAAACCGAGCGGGTGAGTCAAGTGGGAGACAGTAAATAAGACAGTGAGTGAGTAAGAAAGCAGAAGGAGAAATTGGAGAATAATCGGAGCGCGTAGAAGTAATATTGGTTGGTTGGTTAGTTATGAAGTGCGCAAAAGTGTAGTAGTTGGCCGTAAATAAGAGGTTAAAATGAATTGAAGACAGTGTTCGGTGCAAATACGATGTTACAAATTATAAATATTGAAATCTTCCATAAAAAAATGTAATAATCATTCTCGAGCGTCAAAATTAAGTTACTTCAGGAACAAAATTATTTATTAAATATTAACAGCCCTAAATTTTCAAGAACTTTTCAATTTCATACCCCAACTTAACGGGGATCGGATAACCCTCTTTACCAATATGACTTGAGACGAGCCCTCAGTGGCGAAGCGCACAAGAGTTTTCTTTTATACGTTCATAAAGTTTGTAATGTTTGTGTTGCAAAGTAATACAACTTGCCGATATTGCTCTTGCATTTCATTTTAGCATCGAGAACCCGGCGTCGACCAGGTTTGTGCGTCTGTTGTGTCTTTGTTGGAAGAACGGTGCCTCGCTCCGTCCCACTGCGATCATTTTATGAGCATGCACGTGAAAAGGAATTTATGGAAAGTAAATTTAATGTTTGATGAAAGTTGGAAACTAATAAAGTAGTTTATAAGCAGATACTAGTACGTTAATTCTCCTCCTCGTGCTCTTTCAGTAATTAAAGTATATATTTTTAAAAACAAAATGTTTGTAGCGATCTATTGTATAAAAAAATACATTCTATATGTATCTTTCTTCAGAAACGTTGGAAACAGAGACTTCCAAAAAAAATCCATCACTGGAACTGATCCTGTGTAAATGTTAAATTTATTCCACACACGAATTCAAGTATCCAGTGTTTATTGCCACTTATAACCTCGCCATATTTTTTCGTATCAGGGAATTTATTTTTTGTCGATTTTATGTTGCTTATCTCTGGTCACCCACAACATTTACAGAATAACAGTATTTTTATTATTTGGGAAAAGGTTTCCTTTTGCGCTCGCAATTTTTTGCTTCACCTTCTATTTTAAACTTCTCTAGTAAAAATATTTGCGATAAATCTTTGGAATCTTTGGAAATTTGGTACAATTACCTCCAAAACTACAGATTCAAAAATTGATTATAAAAACAAAATTATAATTCATTCTGATACTAACCGCGAGTCAATATCTTATGGTAATTCGCGAGATTATTGGGATAAATAGTTTCTACCCTAAAATGGGTACTAATCCATATTAGTTCAAAATTTAAGGTACAAAATTCAATTACTGACATGTTGTACATTCTGTGCAGCAATTTTCAGATTTCAATTATGCATAGTTGAGCAGTAATTACTTTTTGAATTTTCATTCAATTTTTTACTTGAAATTGAGTGCATTAATAAAAAAATCTAGCAGTTTGGGCAGATCCACAAAACAACAGCTTTTATTCAGTACCAGTTTCAAGTCTGTAAGTGCTGTAGTTGCTGAGAACTCAGCGTCACACCGGCCAGATAATCAGCCAGCCAGCCAAAATAAATATAATAGCTCATTGTACAAATGCGCTATAAATATTGTTCAAAAAACATTGGCCCATATTCTCACCCCTTGATTAAGCGCTTGTTCCTAAAATTCGGTGCACTGTCTTACTTTCTTACATTGTTTTTACTATTATAGCGCTCAAAATTGATCTTACTTCCTGCTATAACTCAAGGCGGATACTTTCGGAACAATCTCGTACACCAAATACAAAGTAAAATATCTATGATATTTTCAATACATTAAAAAGATAACTTACCTATTGTCCGTCGTTTCTGGCACGAATCTGCAACAAAATATTAATATTATCGATACAATTTTTCCAATACATGATAAATAAGTTTGCTTATGAGAAAATATCAATACAACTCTGACCATGGATCTTATAGCCAGTTTCATTGCTATTCCATGAATTTGGAGTACGTTCCACTAGGCGACCGCAACGATTTACCCACGACTGTAATTTTTGCCGTTCCACTAACATTTATGATTGTCAAATCGTGGTTAAGATGAAAAAGAAAATCAATAATAAGGCAATTAGTTCTGTACTGATATGAATGAAAATAATTCAGAATCTATTTCCATAATGAGTAAAATAAATAAGTGAAATAGTGGCATAATAACAAGAGAACGGCATTGTTTCACCCGGAACCCGCTGGCAGCATCAAGAGATCTTTTTAGTTTTTGTGTAGCATGGCTACGGGGTTTTTATCTGCTGCAGACACGCTGTTATTCATTCCTTAACAATTAATTAGAGCCCTTTGTTTTCTCTTTGTTTTATTTAGTGATGAATTGTTTTTGTTGTGAATTTTATTAATTTTCGCACGCCGTACATTCGCCCTCTGAACTTTGGCGGATATTAAAAACAGATTTTTACTTTCCCGACCTATATATAATAGGGGAAGTATTATGATCGTAGTTTTTTGATAACTCGAAACTTTGACGAATCACGATTTAGACCCTATAGAACCCAAAAAATAATTTTAAAAAATCTGTCTGGAAGCACGATAACTTGACAGTGGGTACGAATTTTCGACTGAAATTTTATATTCAAGCTTTTGATCAAAATATTGATCCTTGAATAATTTGTTACAATATTTACTTGAAACATTTTTCAAAATTATCAGCGGTTCATTTGTTATTATTAAAATTTGAATTATTATAAAATTCGTTTGATTCTTCCAAAACATGCGAAGGAATGAAATAATAGAAATCATAATGAGAAATCAGAATTATTATTACTCATATTTGGACATCACATGCAAATGATCGTCAACTGTTTATTTTTTTAAATAAGTAATTTGATCCTATCCTATTTGATATCAAATTGAAGTTCTTGCGAAAATTATTCTAGTAGAAGTATAAAAAATTAAATACTCAACAGATTGTTGAAATGATGTCTAGTTTGGTATCAATATTTTTTCTTATTGTCAATTTATTTTTTACAACTCAACCAAATTATGCCAAGTCTGGACTCAATTAAAGCAAGTGGACTTAAAACTTATGGCCATTGTAAAATAAAATGGTAATTTTATTTAACCTCCATCTGTCAGTTTAACGATTACAGATGTCTCTTTGAAATATGCAATTAATTAATACGACACTAAATTTATGAAACAGCAATGAAACTGGCAATTAGATTTATGATCGAGGAAATATTGTGATGGCTACAACAGATTTTATATTGAGCAGAGAGCTTGACGTTTTCTTATTTGCATGAAAGCGTATTGTCTCTGCAATACCCAAACTTAAGACAATTCGAAAAGCGAAAAAGTCTATAAACGTTGAATCTTATTCCGATTTGTGTTTCCTGCACTTTGAAGTCTGCTGGAAGCTTGGTAGAACTAAAATCTAGACGGTTTTAATGGAAATCACAAATCTGGAGCTTCCTACAGACTTACAGACTGCTTTACACATGAAATTGAACTTTCACAGCACTTCCACGTAATTTTCTATTGAAACTATTTTAACATAATTGGGAAGGAATTTTAAAAAGATACAAAATTGAAACTGAAAACGCAGAGACAGAGAGGTTGTATATTCAATATTTTCCTGTCTGAATCTACAACTGTTTGAACTCACAGCTATAACTTTTCACTTTGTACATCTACTTTGGGGATTACTTGATGAGATTTGCTCCTGCAAAGAACTTCTAGAATGGAAATACAGCTCTGTAATGTGAGTACTGCTGGAGTTGCTGTCATGAAGTCTGCCTTATGTTTAAAGACGTTTTATTTGAAGTACCATTGCTCCAAAATGAACTGAATTAAATTTTATTTGATATCTGAGTAGTCTTGAATTATTATTGTTGAAAATACTCACCAAAAATTCAAATTTGGGATTAGCCAAACGTATGAAACAGATAACAGCACAAACGCACACATGAAACACTAAACCTGGACTGATGACTATCGAACCTGCTCAATCCTATCACTGACGTCACAAGCTGTGCTAAACTAATTAATACAAAGCAACAATTGTATTGAATAAATTGTTATTGTATACCTTTGGTCATCATATTAGGTTTTTTCCGGTAAAAAATTATTATTTAATGCACCAGCAGCTAGAGTAGCGTTTTAAAGTAACTTGTTCGTCTCCTAAAAATCAGCAGCTAACTATCTCTTGAAACTTTATTGTAAGATTGAAATAACAATAGCTCTGATAAGCTTGTTCATCTCCTTGATCCTAAATCAGTTGACACTTCATTTATTAAATTTGCTTGAAAGTTCTTAGCGAGTAAAACTGAACGTCAAGTGACAATAAAGCCAATCAGTACAGCGAGAAGTACTCTCTCGATTTCTGGAGAACTGTGCAGTGAGGTGGAAGGGAAAGAAGAAGACCTTTCTGATCTTCCATTTCCAAGAGCCACTTGATAGTTTTAATGATGATGGACGCGCCACTTGAGTCGTCTTTCTCCAATCTTTTATTTATAATCAATTAATAAAGGACGATATTCTCGTTTTCTTTCATTTCGAAGTTTTCTACAACCAATAATTCACTCAAGCTGAAAAATCTTCAAAAAATACGTCTCAAATTTATTATTTTCCCAAACTGGTAAAAAAAATAGGTCGATTCTTTATTCTTTCCTAGTGTCAACTATTACCTCCAAAAACAAGAGAGGATCAGTATAGAAAGCCGCAGCCGCCGCAGGACATCCCTAGCAGCACAGAATCACAATTTATGACGTCATGGTCAGCCAAGCATCAAACCAATGCCCAAGAAACATCGCGACCGCCTCTTAAGACTTATTCAGGGATGTCCTGGGCATAAATAGTCGTCACTTTGTACAAATGTTTCGGTCAAAGAACACTAGATAAACGGCGGACATTGTTTTCCTACAAGAGTGATTTTCCCCTAGACTGTAAACTTTAATAGTTTTTCTTTTCAAGAGATATTGCGAGAACTACGCAGCTAATGTTGCTGCCCCTGCGATAAATTTCTAGCGCTATTTGATTTGTTGCTACCCTGATGAAATTCATACCAAATGCACTTAAATCTTTTACAACTCATAAGCACTCTGAAGTTTTTGCGGAGATAAACAAAAATAATCCGGTAGAAAAAAATGCCAAAAGGACTTACGACTGTATTTCAAGTCAAACCGTATGTGATTTCAATTAATATATATAATAGAGAAGAACTAGAATTACAGATATTTAAACCGCTTTGAAAGCATTGGAGTCTTCTGAAACGAGGTTTATTCTAGAAGCGAGAAAATAAATTTAATGTGCGTACCTGGACATTGAGATATTGCTGGCCTATAACCTGTTTGTGATATTTCTATAGAAAAAAATTTAAACATTGCTCCAATAGTTGCACAAGATTCAGAGATAAACTTGGCTCTCCCTGGACGGAAGCATCTAAGAAAAGGATTACTCTATAAGAAAGCGAAACATTGAACTATTGACAAAGATTTGTAGCAGGACATGGGAATTGATAAAAAATGGCGTAAACAAAGCAGCAGTAGAAGTAGAAAAGCTAGTTCAAAACAGAAAACAAAGAAATATTGGAAAAAAAATTAAAACGGATATCAATTAGAAAAAATTAAGATAAAAACGGATAAAAGAAGCAAATGCAACAAAAACTTTTGAAAAACCAAGAGAATATGAATAGATAATAAGATAACAACTGTAGAAGAAGAAAGAGCAAAATAAATTGAGCCAACAAATTAACGAACAAAATAGTACCTATAAACTCAAAAAATATGGCATAAAGGATGAACATGGAAACAAAGAAAATGAACAACAATGTAGACAGATATGTATCAAGCATTTTAAAGAATCACTAACAGACTTGAGAAACCAAATACAAGGAGACACCGAGACAGAATCAACCTACTTTAAGAAAAATGGAAGATGTATCAAGAAAAAGTCGCATCAGAAAAATGCTTGGAAAAGACAAAATTAATATAGAATTCATAAAACTACAACTACTAATAAGCTCATACTTAGAATATGGAGGTAAAAAAAACACCAGAAGAAAGGGAAATGCGACAGATTACCATAATAAATCAATGAACAAAATAGGTTCTACAAACACAAAATGTATGGCATAAAAGATAAATCTGGAAACATAGAAAAAACTAATAACAGTATAAGCAAGTATGGATTGAGCATTTTGAAAGATTGCCAACTAATACAGGACAAAATTTGGCAAACGAATTACAAGAAGATGTATTAAGAAATAGTCTCAACAGAAAAACTCTTGGAAAAGACAAAATTAATATAGAACTCATAAAACATGAGGGTGAATTATCACAACTACAAATAAATGAGCTCATAATTAGAATACGGAGGCAGAAAAAGTACCAGAAGAGTGGAAAATGGGACAGATTGTCACAATTAAGAAAAAAGGAGTTTAAGAAGTATGCTAGAATTAAAGAGGAATTACAATGCTGAATACTACGTACAATAATACAAAAAAATGTTAACAAATGTAACAAGAACTAACGGCGGACAATATCAATGCGGTTTCATCTAAGACAAAAAAACAACAAACATCATACATATAGTTCAATAAATTATTGAAAGAACTATAGAATTAAACAAGAATACAGAGATACTGTTCGTGGATTTCAAACAAGCGTTTGACTCATTCAAAAAAGGAAAGCTGATGACAGCTTTAAAAGAACTAGAAACACCAGGAAAACTGGAGGCTAATAGCAATGACAATAAGAAAAATTAAAGTTAGTATTATAACACAGAAAGGACAAACAGAAAATTTTGTAATAAACAAAGGAGTAAGACAAGGAGATGCGCTATCAACAACTATATCCAATTTAGCATTAGAATATGTGCTAAAAAATCTGACGTGGACATCACGTGACCTACTTGTACATCATTGGATATATATTGTAATGTTTATTGCTTGAAGAATTAATTTGTAATTAAATAAAAGTCACTACTTGATTATTTAAAATAAAATAAAAATTTTATTCTCATGAATATCACTATCAACACTAATTTATCTATTTATCACTTAATACTAACTTGAACAAAGTCGCAGATATTTATATTTAACTATTTATATACACTGTTCACTTCACTGTTTGATATTCACTGTTCTAGTTCACCATTACACACTACTACTTCTCAAGTCTTTGGCTTTCCTTTATATAGAAATATCCATTTCTCGAATGTTCTACTTCTGGAATGTTCTACTTCTGAAATGTTCTACTTCTGGAATATTGCTAGAGGCTTCTATTGGGAGGGGTGACGTGATGCGACGCGGCGCGACGTAACAAGGACAAAAGGCTCCACCCATATAAGGTCACTTTTACGAGCTTCCCCACTCTCGCACGTAGCAATTTAATCAAACAGAAAATCTCATAATTCCACGGCTAATTGTTTTTGATTTATCCAAAACATTCTAAAAATCTGTCAAGTAAAATGCGCTTTCAGCCTAGTCGGTTGCTATGGAAACAGTAGGTCATCATTCTCATGCTACAAGATTCTACGGCTCACAGTTCTGAATTTATACGCAAAATTGAAAATAAATTCCAACTGAAGTGCAGCTCCGGTTATTATTATTGTTATGAGAATATTAGGCAATCATTCAGATGCTACAGCAGACTGAAATACCAAATTTCAATATTCTACACATAATCGTTCTGAATTTATGCAAAAAACTCCAAAAGATTGTCAAGTATAGTGCACTGCCGGCTCAGTTGATCTCAATGAAAATGGGATATGAGCATCTGGAAGACGGTACCTACTGTACTCTAATATTCTACGTTCAATCGTTTTGGATTTATGCGGAAAATTCAAGAAATGTTTCGAGTAAACTGCTTCCGGTTCAGCCGATCGCAATCATAATGCAAGATGTACAACTAGATGTTATAGAAGTGCTTTATACAAAATTTCAATATTCTACGACTGATTGTTTTGAATTTATGAAGAAAATTCGAAAAGTCTGTCATATAAAGTGCACTTCCGGCTGAGCTAATTGAAACGAAAATAGAAGATGACCATTTAGATGCTACAACAATTTCAAATGCTGAATTTCAACATCCTACGGTTGATCATTCTGGAGTTATCAGAAAAATTCAAAAAAAGTTTCAAGTAAAGTGCACTTCCGGCTAAACCGATTCATATAAAAATAGTAGATAACTATTTTGATATTAGAATAATTTGAAATACTGAATTTCAGTATCTTACGGCTGATCATTCTGGATTTATGGGGAAAATTTAAAAAAAGTTTCAAGCAAAGTGCACTTCCGGTACAGGTAATTGCAACCATAATGCGAGGTGCACATCAACACCTTAAACCAGTCTTAAATATGAAATTTCAGCATAATACGTTCGACGGTTTTTGAGATTTGCGAGTTACGAACGTACGAACGTACCGACTTCACGCCGAAAATAGTCAAAATGAATTCAGGGATGTTCAAAACGGATATATCCATCAAAATCTCGATAAGTAAATTTTTTTGGTTTCACAGTACTTACTTGTTACTTTGTACAAGTAAGTAAAAACATAGGAAAATAAACATTTACGAAATTGGACATTGGATATTGGATAAAAAAAAAACAAATAGTAGCATACGTTGACAATGCAGCGATCATAACAAAGAATAGATAGACAATGGAAGAAATATAACGAACAATAATAACATAGGATTGGAAATAAATATCAATTAAACAAAAATAATAGAACTGAGGGAAACAAAAAAGGATATAAAAATAAAGATTAAAGAATATACTTCCAAAAAGGTAGATAAATTCAAATACCTAGATATCACAAAAACAAATAAAGTGAGAAGAGAAGTAGAAATAAAAGAGAAGATGACAGCAACAAACAAAGCTGTCTACGCAAATAAAAAACTATTGAGAAGTGAAACTTTGACAAAATAGCAATAATAAGAAAATATAAAGCAAAAATAGGACCAATAGCACTTTGAGCTGCCGAAACAATGACAATAATAAGAAAAGGCGAAAAAAAATTAAGAATAATGGAAAATAATCATGAGAACAATTCTAGGATCCAGAAAAACTATTACAAAATGAATATAAACCAAGAATAAATTACGAAATAGAAAAAATATTAGAATTGGAAGACATAGTGAAGAAATTAACACAACAAAGAATAAAATACGTATAGAGAGCAGAAGAACAAGACACAATAGAGTCAATGCTAAAATGAAACCCAGCAGAAAGCAGAAAAAAAGAACACCAAGATCATCATAGATAAAAGAAGTAGAGGTCTGAAAACAGTGGAAATAACAAAATGGGAAGAGAAAACAAGAAATAGGAAGAAATAAATTAATATAGTGAATAATATCCAAAGCCAGAAATTGAAAAGTTATCTAGAAAATTCTGTTAAAGATCCATTGTTTGGAGGGAATCACTCTCAATTTCTGGTTTTAGATGTTACTCACTACATTAATTGAATTCTATTTATCTCTTGTTTTCTCTTTCCTTTTCGTTATTTCCACTGTTTTAGATCTTCTACTCATTTTATTCATAATGATTTTGGTCTTCTTTTAGTTCTTCTTCCTGCTGGGTTCCATTCTAGGATTGATTTTATTGAAACTTGTTATCCAACTCTCTATTTTCTTCTTTGTTGTGTAATTTCATTCACTATGTATTCTTCTTCTAATTGTTTTTCTATTTCATGGATCATTTTTGGTCTATATTTGTATCCTGATACTGTTTTGACCCTAGTATTGTTATTATAATTTTTCTTTCCAATATTCTTATATCTTCCTTGTATTTTTTCGTCATTGTCATTGCTTCGGCAGCTCAGAATGCTACTGGTCTTGTTATTTTTTCATGTATTATCATTTTTGTTGTCAGCAGATATGGTCTTCTAGGAATGAAGATTTTGAAAGAGCAGAATCTGAAAAAAAATCTGGTCTTCGTTAGTAGACTCCGAAAGTACAACAAATAATAAAAACGATCACTTCTTTCCTCACGTTGCTCGACCTTTTTTTCATTCTTAAAACATCTGATAAGAGTTATCTTCAATCATCCCCTATTCACAGAGTCTAAATTTGCTATCTCCTCACGCCATCTCTGCACATTTTCCTTGTCTCAAATCCTATACTCTCTCATCAAACAGCTCCACAAACATCATTAATACCTGCGAAATTAAATTGTGGTTCTGCACCTGGTGATATTACCGTGTGAGTATATACACGCTAAACAAACGTCAAAATTTCTGCGCAAACATCACGCTGTGCAGTTAGCAAATAGCGACGCATTGCACACGCAGACAAGAGATGACGTAACACTACCTTCTCGTTTTCGAAGACGCTAAATTCGTTTGCTGAAACATTCATGTGTGAATGCGCTTTTGATGTAGGTATGAATTCAGTGATACGGGTGGTAGGATCAAGGCAAGCGGAAGCGTTTCCTCAAGTCAATATTTGAGATATTTGAAGTTATACATCAAAAGTTTTCACTTTTCCATAAGTTAGATAATGAATCTGGCTCTTCCATTTGGAATAAATCGAACAGGAAATAGCAGAATTTTTCATTTCAGCAAGCTTTGAACAATATACCAATCGTCATTTTGAAATCTGGTCTGAAACTCTTATGGTATAACTACTAATGATCCTTATTTAATTCAAATGAGATTAGCAATGAATAACAAAAAGTATGTGTGAAAACAATGGAGAATAGCACTGTTTGAAAGCGCAATTATTGCAAATTTATCAAACTCCATGCTGGTCACTTAGTAATGTATGAAGTTCTCAGTGACAGCCATCAGCTAATTAATAGAGTGAACTGCTAACGGCACTGCAAACGGTACTCTATGACATCCAAATTGATAGATTTATTAATTGAAACATGTTAAATACACTGCGTCCATCAAATTTATGGCCTGCTTCTCATTATAAAATAATATTGAACGTGAAATGTAAATGGTGATTGATGTCTCATCAAGCTTTTTCCATTAACTTTTATTTAAATTGGTCCAAACAGTCAATAAATTTTCAAAATATTTAATAATCTCCCGAATACCCAATTTTTCTTTCATCGAATCCGGAATGAACCCTAAATCCTTCAAAGCAATGAAACCTGCGGTCAATTCAGAGAGGAAGCGCGATAAAAATGAACAGTAGGGCTCTGTTACCGGAAACGGGCGTGACTAATGGGCCGCACATCGGAGCCCGTTCAGGTTCCTGGAGTGTCCGAAGTGCCCGGAACACAAGACATGGATGGAGAATTCGTCTACGATAATCAGACCATATAAAAGAAGTTGTTTCATAATTTCTCTATTCACAACAATATTATGATAATTAATATCAGATCAAGTCTGCTTTCTCCACAATCTTAAAGTTACATATATGTACTTTTGTCCACAACCTCGCAGTCGCACTTTTCTCCACAACCTCAGTTTAAGATTCTGTAATTCCTTAAAAGCATCAAGAGCAACAGAATTGATCAAAATATCCTCGTTTCTACTTATCACATGTGAAACTGTGAAAATAAAAACTAAAAGCGAAACTGAAACCAGTTCTAATGTGCTTTGAAAGCTGTTTTAACTATTCCAATATTTGTTCACGCTGTGCATGCTATTAAACCTTTCCACCCAAATGACACAGTTCAAAATAAATACAAAACATCACACATATCGTGTTTCGCACATATCTGTTTACATAGGTAGATATAACAACTGCAGCAGAGCCAATTTAGTACAGTACCTCGCGCTGTTTATTAGCACATCCATAACACGCATGATTACGGATTATTACGGATCCTCCTCAGCCCTGTGGTCCTAGTGTACATGTTTTTGCAGTGAAATCAATGAATAGGAAGGGCTCTCATGGAACCACGATTTGATCCTTCTGATTGGCAGAAATGCGGAAACGATTTACTCACATCAAATGCAGAATTCGAGAGTGCATACCATGCCATCAAGTTCCCATTCCATCGAAAGTCTACATCGCCGAATACCCACTACTATTCTGTGTGATAGTAGCAGTAAAACTAACGGACGGGTTTCGCCCGCTCTGAGCAAGCTCGACGTGCCATGCTCAATGTGCATCAAACCGCAAACACTCACACACTCGCGAACCGTTATTCTCCTTTTTGGCTCGAATTACAAACCTCTTTCGCTCGTTTGGAATTAGGGCCATTCCATTACTTGTACTATTTCAGAATCTAAGAATTTTTCGATGAAGGAAAAAACTTTTCAGAACTCATTTTATAAATAAATATGTTTTATTGGGATATAAATTCTGTACATTGATTAGAAAATTCACTTTGAGATCACATTTGCCCAAACTTATTGGAGCCGTTTTTCCACTTTAAACCGCAGTCATTTTAATTTAATATAAAATTAGGGCTTGCGGTGTATATTTTTAGGATAGTTTAGTTTCAATATTCAATTAATTCTAGAACTGTTACTATTGACATCGGGCTGCAGATCTTTGCAATGGTAACAGAAACTATTGGCAAAAAATTAACGAATCGTTGTTAATTTTTATATTTTATTTACTTTTGTTTTCATTACGCACAGTTATACATGCATAATAATTTTTGTCCACGATTACTTTATAATATATACTTTATAAATGAGATTTCTGAAACAAAACGATAGTCATTTTTCACAGAGTGAATAATAGCAGTGAATAATCATTATTCACTGGTGTAGAGTTTCTAGGCCACGCGGTATATATTATGAATCTGGCAAGTATTTATCAGTACGACTAGGCAATAACCAGCCACTTTGATTAGCTAACTTTATACAAATCACAAAAATCTTGTTAAAATATTATTTTAATCTATTTTCTAATGCACTTGAAAAGAAAGTTGACATTAAATAAACTATATCAAGTAAGCCATTGATATGACATGACAAGCGAAGCATAAATTGTTGTCAATTTGAAAACGTCAAAATTTCGATCCAGAATACGTAAAAAATTTAAATTGATAGAGAGAAAGAGATATTGTGTACTTGTACTCCACCGGAGATAGCAGAAGCTGCAAAAGTCACCTCCCTGAATTTGTTGCTTGAGAAATCCCGAAATCTTTACATTCTTGTGTACAACACCTTTATGGACTGAAGGGCGACCAAGAAAATTAATTCATTCTCAGGGTCAGTTTTATTGATGTATTTACGGAATTAGCTGCAAAATATAAACCATCCACATTATGGACACATTGCTCAATGCATAGGAGTACGCTTAATATAAATCAAGGAGTCGATATAGAAGTCTATGCAAAACTGCGGTCACTTTTAAAACGGAGATCTCAGGGCTTTCATCCGAAAAAAGCTAATACATTTCCTTCCGAAAGAAATTTACAAATTTCTTATTCAAGCATGTGATGAAAAATATTTTGCAATGAAGGTAAGAAATTAGGAACATTTAAGAAATTGTTTGAAAAAAAAATTATGGAATCAAAGTCAATGCTAGTCGTGGACAAAGTATAGTATTCTACTCACATATAATAAACCATGATTCACTCAGGTTAATTATGCCACTCGCTACGCTCGTGACATAAACTTAACCTTCGTGAATAATAGCCTTCATTATATGCTCGTATAATAATATACTATTATTGTTACAGTACTATTTTTCACTAGTTTTCGATCAAAAGATTCAAGATGGGAAAAAAACTGTTCAAATAAATTTTTAATCAATTAAATTTGAGCTATAAGAATGGCCACCTTGTAGTTTTCCGTTACACAGCTTGTTCTTTGTATTGGAGTTAAGATCTCAATTTTTAATAAATAAATAATAATGAAACACGGGTTTTGAAGAAAGTGTTAAGATATATGTCAGTTTAGAGCGAATGTAGTGCAACGATTCAAAAAAAAAAGTTAGTGGGAGTTAAGTGCGATTCAAGTGTTCAAAAACTGCAAGATGAAGAAATTAGGATGTACTTATTCATTATTTGAGCATTATTTTTCTCAATATTATATAGTTTAGTCGAGAAGCAGAGCCGGAACTAGGGTATTGGCCACCCGTGGCGAATCATAAAATTGCGCCCCTATTTTTGTATAGAGTATTATTATGAATATGAGGCAAAAAAGATATAATCCAAAAAATGAATCAAAAATCGATCTCATAATACAAAAAAAAAACTGCTGTGGCCACACGGTACTTCCCGACCATAAAGTCCCTGCCCAGTTTCATCACTGTTTCAGAAATTTAGGGTGTCGCATCAATTAATTGCATATTTCAAAGTGGCATCTGTCATTGTCAAAGTGACATCTGTCATTGTCAAAGTGACAGCTGTCATTGTCAAAGAGATAACTGTCAATGTTGAAGTGACAGATGGCAGTTATATTTTAGTCCTATTTAAAATAAGTATTCTTGAAAATAAATAGTTCTTTTCTAGATTTTCGGAGTCTTCAGTTCATTGGAACATACAGTTTTGACATTTGATCGCCGGAAGTATAATTCAAAGATGGTAACGTGAATTCCACCAATTAATATTCATTCTTGATATCTACTAATTTTATCTTCCCGAGAGCTTTAAATTGATATCAAACTAGATATCATTTGAATAATTTGTAGAAGAAACAATTGATGATCGTTTAAATATCCTCTTTAAAACTTCCACTACAATTACATATCTCCGCAAGAGCTTTAATTTGATACCAAACACGATAGAGCTAAATTACCTAATTTAAAGGAACAATTGACGAACGTTTGCATGTGATGTCCGAATATGAGTGATAATAATTCTTATTTCACATTATGATTCTCATTATTTATTTGCTTCAGAAAAACAACGAATTTCATGAAAAATTAAATTTTAATAATGATAAATGGACCGCTGATAATTTCGAAAAATGTTCCGGGTAAATGTTGTGCCAAATTATTCGAGCATCAATTCTAGTCATTTTATATCCTATGATAAATACTATCATTTCTAAAATAAACGCAAAAAATTAAAAGGTTCCGTCAATAAAGTTTTGGTAACACTGGTTGAAAAAAACTCATCTACGAACTTTATCTTAGCTTTTTGATGAAAAACTTGAATATGAAATTTTGTTCGGAAATTCGTACGCGTTCTCAAGTTATCGTGCTTCCACACAGACGAACCGACAGACAGACCCACTTTTTTCAAGCTATGTCTCTTGGGTTCAGTAGGATCCAAAACCAGAATTAATTAATTTTGAACAATAGATGAAAAGTTAAAAGATAAAAATATATTCCTCTTTAACAAATCAAGCTTCGCGGGCGGCTCGGCATTCCTAACACAATGCACTAAATGCAGAAGCTAGACTATTTGCTGATAGAGCAGTGTACATCTCCAATAACCAATTAACACATGTAAAGTTTTATAGTTGACCTTAAGATGAGATGGGTAGCAGGTAATATAACGGTATAAACTTTCTCAACCAAAACCCGTCATAAAATATTTCTTAAATTTGAATTTAAATGATTTGTTTAATGCAGTTCATAGGGTTTTGCGCCCCCTAGAAGTCTGCGCCCATGGCAGGGGCCACCTTCGCCACGCCCTAGTTCCGGCTCTGTCGAGAAGTGAGTTTTCTGAGAAAAATAGTTCTAAGTGTCCAAAAAATTCAAGCAATAACTCAAAATGAAAACAAAAAAAAGTCGCCTAGTTTTCTTGCAATAACTCAAAGACTATGAAGGATAGTGAAAATCGAAAAAAAATATTCTTAAAGAGGAGAAAATTTTCAATGAACAAGTTCCGCATCCTAATCTCTATCTGAATTGTTTATAATTTTAATTTAATGTTGAAAATAGGGTTCCTAGCAACCTTTATAGTACGAGCGCACCGGCTGTTGAGAGACGACAGCACATAAAATAATTTTTTTATAGTATTAAATAGTAATTTGAAGATTTGAAAAAAATTATAGTGTCATCTCTAAGCTTGAAAAAATGATGATTTTTTAGAAAAGAATATTCAAATTGATTTGTATCATATACTAACTAATTTTTTCGAGAGCATTGAGAGCATCAAAAAATGTTCAAATAATTCTTCTATGAATTTTCTGCTTCTTGGAGCCTTTCTTACATGTACACTCAACAAGATTACGTCATATATGTGTTCAAAAGTAGCTTATCTCATTTATTATTAATTTTCAAAATTGACAAAAAACGAAAAATCTAATAATTGTCATCAAATTTAAAAATTAATAATAAATAAGATGAGCTACTTTTCAATACTTACATGACGTAATCTTGTTGAATGTACATGTAAAAACGGCTCCAAGAAGCAAAAAATTTATAGACGAATTATTTGAGCATTTTTTGATGCTCTCAATGAAAACGGATGTTCGAAAAAAATTTGTTAGTTTACAATAGCCTCACTTTCTTACAAATTAATTTAAACTTTTTTTTCTAACAAAACTTTATTCTTTCAATCTTAGAGATGACACTTTAATTTTTCCAAATTTTTAAATTGCTATTTAATACTATAAAAAAAAATGATTTCATATGCTGTCATCTCTCAACAGCCGGTGCGCTCGTACTATAAAGGTTACTTGGAACCCTATTTTCAACATTAAATTAAAACTATAAACAATAAAGACAGAGACTAGGAAGTGAAACTTGTTCATTGAAAATTTTCTCCTCTTTAAGAATCTTTTTTTCGATTTCTACTATTCCTCATGGTTTATGAGTTATTTCAAGAAAACTAGGCGACTTTTTTCGTTTCCATTTTTTGTTAATAACAATTGCAATTTTTGTTGGAGGAAAAAATTCCGAAAATGTCTTCTTCCAAACATTCCGAATCGAATGAGTTTTCTCAGAGAACTCACTTTTCGACTAGACTATATAGTAATATAGTTAATCTTATCATTGTGAATCGTCCGGAAGGTTCACAAAGCTATATTACAGATTATTTACAACCACATCCTTTCATTGATCCCTCTAGTTCAAGTTATTTGATTAGATTGTAATAGGAAGGTACTTTGTTTTCGATTAAAGGATGCAAAGTGGTCCTATCTCAATTAAGAATTGAGATAGGGCCCTCAGCTCCACATTTTAACACTAAATAATGCTTAAAAATAATCACCTTTTATGAATATTATCAAAAAAGTTGCACTGAATTGGAAAAAAAATAGCTCACTACAATTGGAAGCAGGTGAATGCCTCAACCTGTGTCACAATAAATACAAGTAAATCTACATTATAGCCACAGGGTACTTTTGGCTGTCTTAAGCTTGTAGGATAGCTACCAAATAAAGAAACTGTCACTCACAATTAGTTACTTAATGCAGAGTGATCAATAAAGATTGTCTGTCACGTGACCAGCAAAAGTTCGCATTATGATCAAAATTATCTTCATGGAATAAAGTTAATATAAATTTATTTATTTTGATAACTACGTTACCGACATTTCAAGAACACAGTGGCGTATATTTTGTATATTTTATGACGGATTTATCCATAATCTTATGCAACAGACAAGGAAGTAAGTAAATAGCTGTATTATTGAATTATTATTGAGAATTTATTATTATTCTACCAAATTATCAGGTTAGAATAGTGATTTAGAAGAACTGTCATCTGTCACTTGAAGTTCACTATCTCAAGCAGGCGGCAAAGAATAAATCAGAACAAGGCGGCACAGACAATAATTTTTGATCACTCTGTAGTATCAAACAGAACAAATTTATTCATTTAAGTTGATCATTCAATCACAAAAAACTCAAAACACTAAAAAAATGAGCTATGTGCTGCCATCTCTTAAAATAACCGAGAGCTTATCTCTCAATAAGATAAAAAATGCAATATTTATTTCCTAACTGGTGGTTGGTTCATTTTTAATAAATAATGAGGGTCTTCAATTACACTTTATTCAATTGGAGCCTTCGTTTAGCGGATAACATGGCTATTTTCTCAAACAAGCTGAGTACATCCTTCTTCAAACTCGTTAAAACTCCAAAATAAATTTTCCCAATAACTCATTTGCAAGCTTGAAGCTTCCAGCACCGTTGAGTATCCATTTCGACGAATGTGTACAGCGACGAAAGTCCACACCGTCGAATACGCACTGCAGCAAATTTATCATCCTCACTACTGCTTTATGCGAGTGTTACTTGAGGAGAAATGATTGCAACAGTTCGATAAACATTGGAACATGGCACATCAAGCTTGATCAAAGCGGGCGAAGCCCATCTGTTAGTTGGGTGCGAATCAAGTTTTTTTTTTTATCATAGCTTAAGGTGGAAATTCATTGTATCAAGCATGACGTAGACTATCAAAATTAATGAATTTAGACTGTTACAATTATAATTTCTCATAAATAACATTACAAACTATTTTAACACATACTTATATATTTTATGAGCTGTTTTAATTTTATAAGCCAAATTTGCATGTTTACAAAAATGTTATCAGGATTGCCTATAAATTTATGACATAAAATACTTAAAAATCTTATCATAGTATAGCTTTTACATTTTAGTGATACACGTTGATTGCTTTGAATAAATAACAGCAAATCTAAATACGAATTTCCGAATTATCTTCATTTAATTGATGTTTAGACAGTCCCATATGAACAATTATTCCAGAAATAGGTTTAAAGCCCTACAGGCTAATAACTACAGTATCTAAATTTACTTGGTAATTAATGTTTTGTTGAAAATGTATTTACAAATACATTGATTGCCTCGCACAAGAAAACAAGCACTTCATTGATCGTATAATAGTAGAAGTGATCAGTAATGATTTGGAAACCGCAAATTAACGATTCATACACTTCCTATTGTTATATTGTGATGCAATTGATCTTGCACAGCTAGCTCCATGCTGATGGTGACATAATTTAGTGGTCGCGTGATGAGTCATTGATCTGATCAAGGCTCTAATTATCGACAACAGGCTCAAAATTTTGTACTTTACAATTTTATTGATAGTCACAGTATAGTCTGTATACTGGAAATGTATTTTTCGGAAAATATTTGAGCCATTTTCCACATTAAACCACAACCAGAATCATTTTCGTCATTTAATATAAAATTAGGGCTTGCTGTGATATTTTTATAATAGTTTAGTATCAAAAAGTTCAATTAATGGTTGAGCTTATACCACTGACATCAGGCCGCAGACCTTTGCAATTGTAATACAAACTATTGGCAGATTTTTGCTTTACTAATATTAGAACGATCGTAACATAAGTCAAATGCACTTACAAAAAATTGAATCACATCTAAAATAATTCTATTATTAAACATACAAACTTTCAATATCAAAAAATGAAATCGTACATGAATTAATAGTTCGTTTGAAAGCATCAACTTATTCCTCTGGGGTTTAAGATACATAATGACAAGCAAAATATAAAACAAGACTAAAAGGATCAATATAGGACCAAAGTAATCCTCATACACGCATGCAAAACAGGATAAATGTCTTTTGTCTCCTGAGGATGTACATATATTGATTTTGAAGGTTTGCGGATTCCCAAAGCCCTTTGGACAACAAATTATTGAAAAAATATACAGTATGACTCTTTCAAAGTATTATTATTCTGTTCAATCATTTTAAACTTATCGATTGTAGTATAAGAATCTACAAAGTCCTATGTGAATCTAAAAATATCTTGTCGACGACAGCACCTCAAGATAACTGAGCCGAGAACGAAGCTCACCTCACACAGTAAGCTTTCAAGTTAACGTATCGCTGTTAACTTTCCCGGTAAAGCTGTCGCATCTATACGTTTGATATTCGATCCAATTATTGTACAAACTAACATGTATGCGAGAGCAACCTGCAAGGTTGTGTGCATTGAGGTATTTTTAGTACAGGGTTTAACGTCATCGTAGATGCCAGCACTGTAATAAATTTTCTTGATTGAAGGTGCATCGTATGTGATACTGATCAAACGCGATAGAAAATGAGGTTATGTAAGGTCAAAAGGGAATTAGAAATTGAGATAGGAGATGACTTCCTTTTTATAGATTGCAAAATTTTCATCGATTTCCAAAACACATTTGGTAATAGAGTATACAATTACCATAAAATATAATTAGTATAACCTCATAAACGTATTAAACTGCTTTTACAAAATGTCTATTCAAAATTATGAACACAGAGGATATAAGTACCCAACCACAATTAATATTCATTCAGATGAATTTTAAATGAGATCAAATCGAATTGATGTGAAAATGATATGTCATATGAAATAAACTATTTAATAATTATCTGTTGTGGCTTCACGCATCGTTAATATCAGTAATATTAATTCATAATTGAGATATGATTAACCCAAAATATACAATCGTTTTCTGATTATTCATTGGAATTTAATCTGAAATGGAGTTAAATTCTACATTAAAAGAATTTTCTTCTTCATTTTCGATGGTTAAGAAGTGAGCGACAAATTTAAACGTGGCCGTACATCAATCCAGGATTATGAACGCACGCGACGTCTAAAAACCGTCGTAGCCGATGAAGCTGTCGCAAAATCCGCAATTCCATACTAAATGATCGTCGACTGAAGATTCCAGAAGTTTATGAAGCTGTTTTGCATCGAAGTGCACCACGAGATAGCAGCATCATCTGATAGCCACCGCCTCTTGAAAATTCCTCCTCCCTTATTCTAAATAATTCACTATTTGCAAAATTCATGTTCCACATTCATAGCTGAGCGTATGTTTGTATAGTTTAATAATTTATTTGTTCATCGCCACGTAGCGCTAGTGTCCGTATGTTTGCGGTCTTTTGTATGACAAGCTTGTAAGACTTTCTATACCAACTTTGTTTTCTTTGTTACTGTTTGAATTATGTTTCCTACCAGCTAAATATTTAATTTAATAACGTTTTGTTATTTTTGTGAGACATGTTTTTAATAATGTAATGAAAACATTCATAATTCACTTTTTGAGGTCCTGTATTGGAGGGTCTAAACAAATACCTATTAATACCAATAAATTGATCTTTGAGAATATCCATCTTTCCAGCCCAAAATGTTGTTCGGAATTTGAGAAAAGTACAGTTTTGGATAACTTAAATAAAGTTCCCAACTTCCTATCGTAATTAGTTTCATACAAATAACCGTATATAACAATACTATAACATAAATACAAATATTACATTTGAACTGCACTTTATGTGCACGAAACATTATCATTAGATTAATAGCGCATAAATATATATTTTATTATAACACAACATACTTTGCCACTTACTGTTAGTGGACTATAACTGAGGGAATCCTCGAGATAAAAATAAATGGTTATACTCTTAACAATAGAAGCTAATAAGAGCCATTATCTACAACTGTGTAGCTATAGGTTCATTACGTATCTAACTTCAAATACCTAACGCTATCCTGTTAACGGAAACACACAGTATTTTTACTTACTTGTACTAAGTACAAGGAGCTTTGAGCATCCCTGAATCCATTTTGACTATTTTCGGCTTGATGTCGGTACGTATGTTCGTTCGGTATAGGGCCTAGTTGTGGCTGGTGATAGAATAGACATTCTATCACCAGCCACCTTGGTTGGTGGTAGCCTCAAAGATACATTCATACATTTTTTGTGATTTTTGAGTTAATTGTTATTTTCCTATTGTTATCAATAAATATTGGAAATTTATCTTCATAACTATGCTGTAAACAAGGTTATAGGATTGTAATATTTCATAAGAATGCTGAAGATGGATGGGTGCACATCCGAAACGTCCAAAATTGAATAGCAACATGAATAAAATTAAGTGGACTGCAATACCTAAGAAATTTTTTTCCTAATCCATATTTGGGTCCTTCAATCTGCATTAATGACATTGTACATGTCAAAATATTATTAAAATTATATTAATTATAATCTGAAGTGACAGAAAACTTTATTGAATTAATTTGTGTATATATCAAATGATGTACAAGTAAGTCAAGTGATGTTCACGTCAGATTTTCTTGATTAGGTAGTGTATTCATCGAGAAATTAAAAATAATAACTAAGATCCTGTTCTGAGTGTCGAAAAAAAGCAGATTCCGATAAATTTTTTCGGGGTCAACTTCTCTGATAAAACTTACGATTAAAACTAGTACCAATCGATAGTGGAGGCCATGTTCTTCAAGAAAAAACCAAAGTGCTAGCCCTTGTTCTGTCCGAAAGGGCGGTACACACCCTTTTCGTGCTCAACTTCCCTGATTGAACTTACGATTGTTGTTTTTTTTCCTGTCCCAGACGGAACAGGAGATGGCACTATGGTTTTTTCCTTAAATACTTGACCTTTGGCATCGATTGTTCTATCAAAGAAGTTAACCCTAAAAAACCAACCGAATATGGCCTTTTTTTCGACATTTTAGACAGGATTCTGGATTTATAAAATCTGGCACTCTATCGAAAATTTCGCCGTAAGTTCAATCAGGGTAGATAAGGTGCGGTCGACTTCTGGACTGCCTCCGTTTTAATTTGGATTCTGGAAGCATTATTCACTGCAAGATGCAACGGTTCGACTAGCAAATCGTCGCTGCAACATTTGGATATCGAACGAGCGTTCAACTCAGTCTGGCATCAAGTGATCTCCAAGCTATTTGCATCCAACTATCATGATACTTGATCAGGATTCCTAGAATGTACAACTTGCGTCCAAGTTGCTTCAAAAGTTCGATCATTTCAATGCAGGACAAGAACTCCTCAGGGCAGTCTCCTGTCATTACTCTTTCTTGGTCCTGTTAGGTAAGATATCTTGGCCGCTTGTTCACCAGAACGGATATTTTGCAATGCGCCCGGCAGATGAGGCAATTCTGAAACCTGATTTCCAATCTTCGAAGCTTACTACCAGACTGTTTCAGTATAAAAACATCTAAGGTAAAATTGAGACAGTACCATGGCGAAGCAGCCCGCACCGTCGAAAGTCCACACTGTCGAATATCTACTGTGGCGAATTTACCCCTACTACTGCTGTATGTGAGTGTCCGTTGAGAAAAAATGATTGTACTAGCGGTTTGATAAACAGTGAGCATGGCACGTCGAGCTTGGTCAGAGCGGACGAGGCCCGCTCTTTAGTTGGGTGCGAAGCACCGCCAGTATAAAACAAAAACCACTGCTTTAGTATCACTAACATACAAAGCAATAGTGAAGGTGAATTCGCCGCAGTGGGTATTCGACAGTGTGGAGTTTCGCCGCAGCGGGAGCGGACATTCGTCGGTATGGCATTATTATCGCCATTATTAGTTTTCTTTCTTTGTTCATAATAATAAATTGATTAAAAATATCTTGAATTTTATTGAACGAATTGAACTCAGGAAAGTTTTAGTATACTCTACGGGTAAACTCCCTAAAATCATTTCCCGAGCTCCACAATCTGTTTCTAAATTGCTCCCAGTATCTAAAATCTTGCAAGATCCATGATATTTATTCCTGTTAATTGTTATTCTTCAAAAAGCCCAAAACAATTATTAAACTATTTAAAATAAATCAAATAGTTGAATAAATGGATTCAGTGATCCATTTTCGCGCGCTCTATTGATGACGTCAAATACTATGTCCAGTGACATTACAGTCCATTGTTCACTACAGGTGTTTTCGTTCTCAACTTATTTCAGTATTAAAAAAGCTCAAAAGTTAGTTTATAAGTATTGCATTGTGCCTTAATGCAAAATACTATCAGAAATGTACCTGATAAAGTATTTTTTCCAATCCAAACAGGTTTCAAAATACGTAAGAAATGATGTAAGGTTATCAGGAGACTTGACAGATCATGAATAACATCATATTATGTGATTAGTTTTAGCAATAAAATACAGTGTATGTATGCGGCTTCGTTTAACATTTGCTCGTTTTAAAATAAACAAAAATTATAGGTTATGTTTACTGCTCATCATATTTTGGATTGTATTTATTAAACTAGCGTACGTAATGTGTTATTATTGAATAATTACTTTGCAGTGCTCACTCTTTTTACTTCAGCGGACGTAAAATTTGGATTTGAAAGAAAATAAGACATCATAAATGGATCCATTCTTAGCAGATTATCCGATTGTGCTTTTACAAAACCACTTTGTCTTAAATGATTTATAATCTCACTAGGATGCTAAAATTACACCTAAACAATAAATGAATTTACAACACACACGTTATTACTATGTTTTCTAATCAAAAGCCTGCAATGCCATACAAATGTAAGCAGTGCGCACTTAATGACATAGTATTTGACGTCACGTTTCGTTTCAACCAATGGTGCTGCGTTTTAGAACTTCGAATTTCCCTCGCTTAATTTGCATTTTTATTTATCAATTCTAAGCAATTGAAAAGACATAAATTACCAAAATGATAGTTTAGTACAAATGTGTGGCCAATAAAAATTCGGAATAAAAATATTTGAACCAAATTAAAATTTCATCCATATTCCCTATTCCACACGAAACAAACAAAAGCATTTATTTAAAATTAAATGCACCTCATACACATAAAGCGCAAACACTGATACGAAGCGACGAACATCAAAGAAATTTCGCGAGAGAAGCCGATTGGGCATTTAAATTTCTCTCTAAAAGCGAGCATCTTTATCTTACTGACGTTTCTGGAAAAGTATTCTGTGAAACAAATTTAAATGCCTAATCGACTACTCTCGCGAAACTTTGTTGATATTCGTCGCAAAATGCTTTGTATCCAAAATATTCGGAACGTTCTTTGCGCTCCATGTGCATGGGTACATTTGGGCTTGCTTGTCTTACTGGCGCTTCTGGAAGAGTTTAATCTTATTTTTGGCCAAATTTTTTATTTGCATTGATTAATGAATCTGAATAAGATTCACAAAACTTTGATACTGAGTGAGTAAGAACTCTTTTTAGATCAAATTATATGACAGTAGTGTTGAACTTTTGAAATATCTTCTTTATATATTATATATTTTTCATGTATAGTAATATACGATAATCGACCTCTAAAGCAGCCTTTTCCAAAGACAAAAATGCCATGAGTTGTATTGCATAGTCGTGCACATAAAAATTATTATTGCAAAGTAAAATAAAATTATCATAAAAAACATAATGCTTGATATAAAAGCATCATAAAATTGTGCGTTCAGCCACCGATGTTGAGGGTAATGAATATTTGGTACGTACATTAATGTTTAAGATCAGTCCAGTTTTTCTGGTTTAATCTCTGGGAACGATAATTTTTACGACTAGCTATGCATGTATGATTTAAAAATGAAAACTCAAATGCTCGAATCAAATTTGAAGATCAAAATTTCCCAATTAATCCTGGAATAATTTGTTCCAACCGTTTGAATTATTCTGTGATTTCTCAAGTAAACGACGTGGTCCTTCATGTAGATACAGGGAGGGGTCTCTTATACCTGCCCTTTGAAAAGCTGCTAGAATTATCTAGAAGTATTCCAGACGTCAATTACAATATATTTCATCAATGGTGGAACTCAATTATGATATTTTTGGCGATATTATACAGTGTGAAGAAGGCTTTTGAATAGAAAGGAAATGATAAATCTCAATGCAATCTCTTGTTCCGGTTTCTACAAATATCAGCAAATTTATAGGCACTTCGATTCCCTGTCATGAATCTAGCGAAGTGAATCGTGAGTCAAGCTCTGCGTGCTGAGCTAATTACCGAGCTTTAATTAACAAGTGCAATTATACATGTAACGATCTTCCTGTTCTTCTTGTGGGTGGTGGCAGCTGTGGTTTCTTGTTCGTTTCACAACATTTTCCTCTTAAGCTGCAATTACACCGCCTTAACATTGTCCGTAACATGTGTTGTCAACTTGTTATCAATAAAGAAAATCAAATTGATAAGTTAGACAAATACAGTCATTTTTCTGTTGTATTATCTCATATTCGTTCATGTGAGGAATCCTTGCAAAAATTATATATTTTGGTTAATTAATCTTTTATGCTGTTGTGCTATTTACAATCCCTTCTAACAGTGGCGTGCAGTCCATATGTGCAGGGTGTGCACTGCACATCCTATGAAAATATTAGAAATCACGTGAATAAAATTAATATAATGGTTCATTGAATACTTTATTTTATTTCACAAATTTTCATTATAAAATCAGAGAAATAGCGTATTTTATCTATTTATGCAACCAGAAATACGAGTGCGTTCTCGCGGGCCACTCTGCTGGTTTGAAACGAATGTCGACGCTTGAGGTGCAGATTTCTCGCCTGCACGGCGAGCGAGGTCTGTTTAGCATAGTCAGTATAGGGAAAGTGAAGGAAAAGCATACCGAAATTAGCGATCTCCTATCGCTCGTTCTCTCTCGCTGGGTGCAGGCAGACTTTCTGCACCTGGAGCTGAGTATTCAACATTTAGCTGAGTTCTTTTTCAAACGCCCTTTATTAGTTTGTTTTAAAATAGTTGAAATATTGTTATTCGTTATTTAAGACAACAATATTAGGTAAACACTGATTTTATACGTTTCTTAAATTATTTATTTTTGTGAAATTATCATTTGTGGAATGACAACTGAAAATAGATCTATAATTTGTGATCTACTGGAAAATCCTTTTTCATGTCGTGATGTCGAAACAAAAAATAAAATTATGAAAACAAGACCAACGCCAGACATAAAATTGACTCAAAATATAAAAATTAAAGGGCAGCAGTCCGTGCGACATTTCCAAAATCAAATATATGAAAAATTTAAATGGATTGCTGGTTGTTGCGAGCAAAATAAGCACCGACTGTGCACACCTATCACAGAAAGTCACCGCACGCCACTGCCTTCTATTATAAATACAGGAGTATGTTTGTTGGTTTGTCCTTCTTTTACGCAGCAACGGACCCTCATAATAAAAAATCATTATCTTCTATTTATTTTGTATATGTGAATGTGTCTCCTTTGAGCAAGGACCTGCAAAGCATGCCAGCTAGTAATTCTAACAGATCGTTCCTCGACAGTTCAGAAACAGTTTATTGTTCTACAACAGTTTGAAAAGGCCTGATTTTTGCGTAAAGTATTGATGAAATGCATGTATCGGTGGAAAGTTGCAAGTGAACACACATGTACGTGTCAGTGTTGCTGTTATTTATTATCCCAACTGCACTGGAATCGTACTCAGGAGATTCCGGTTTTCGCTGTCGAATAATAAGTGTTTCAGTCCGGAATTAGAGCAAACGTTTCATGCGATATCCGGAGACAAAGATGAATGTACTGATATTGGATATATAGTATTTTGTGGGTCATATTGATGAATATGTGCTATTTTTGACATCCAGAATTATAACTTCCATCTCCAGAATTATTGAGCACACCCCATTTTTTATGTACACAAATTTTATTTCTGTATAAAAAATGATAAATGTCTTGCTCAAAAAATATATATGCGTCATAAATCACACTTTGAATTATATGTTTAAAATTTGACATATCTTGTGAACCTTTTCCAAAAGGAAACATGAAACTCAATTCGTCCTTTGTACCCAAACTGGAACGCGATGCTCTTTCGCAGCGGTTTACACTTGTGTATAAATTATAAGTTGGCTGTATTGACTGGGTCGTTCAATCCCAGTGCTATGGAAAAGGATAGCCAACATCTATTCCAATCTCTCTTCTTCGCACTTGTGCGGTTTTTGTACCCTTGAATAGACTCTTGTAAAATGACAACGGTATACACAACTTTAGTTGTCAAAGACTTCAGTTTTACAGACTTGTGGTTCTTTTTTAATTCACCAACTTTAAATAATAGATTCGCTGTCTTTACTTCGATTCCAAGTCAGATTTTTTGTGGGATGAATATTTTACACCTCACAAAAGTTTTGTAATAAAGGAGTAATGAAAACTGAAAAAGAGAAGAGTCCCCTAAAACAATATTCCGGGAATAATGAAATAATATAACAGCATGATTTATTACTCTTTCTAACATCCTAACGTTGAAATTAGTGAGCGTAATCAAATACAGTAATTTACAGAAATACAAAGCGCCCAGCAAAACTGTATTACGTTATACACATCCCAAAATTATGGTTTTATTAGTTTGCAAGATAGTTTGCTAAACATTTTACTGGATATATGTGCAATAAATATTGACTGAACTTCGGGTACCACAATAATGTACAGAATACCAGAAATAATTACACATAAGTTCCCGGAGAAGTTATTCCTAATATTTTCGAAGAATGACTTGTTTTTTTAAGTGCCATGAATGTAAAGTAAATTTAATCAAATAAACGAGCAGTATTATTTATAATCCTTCAAAGAGCTGTCTCTTTTTCAGTCGTTACACAAAAAGCAACTCAAGTCTGACGACAAAAATCATCTCCCCTTGCTATCCACCAAATAATAACTTCCGCTCAAAATATCACCGCTAACTCTTCAGTTCAACTTTCAGTAAATAATCCCGTCTTTTCATCTTCGACATCTCGACGTCGCAAGCACAAAAACAAAATCACGAAGAATCGGCAACGTCGTCAGCCGCCATTTTTCCTTAATGAATTAAAAGTCCCTGGAGAGAATTGCACAAAGACGAGGAGATTATGCAAGCTGTAATGAGAGTGAACCACCATGTTTTGACAATTTGACAAGGAACAACGAGCACAAATTATCAATTGGACTTAATGATAATGACACATACTAAATTTATTCTGATTTTAAAAATCTGACGTAGACATCACGTGACTAATCAAACACAGAATTTCATCGTTCCACGAATAATCTTTTTGTATGTATCCAAAAAATTCTAAAAATCTGTCAAGTAAAGTGCACTTTCGGCCTAGTCGGTTGCTATGAAAACAGTAGGTCAACATTCTCATGCTACAACATTCCTAAATACTGATTTCCAAGATTATACAGCTAATAGTTTTGAATTCATGCCAAAAATTTAAAAAATTCCAACTGAAGTGCACTTCCGGTTCAGTCGATTGCTACAAGAATAGTAGACAATCATTCAGATGCTACAACAGACTCAAATACCAAATTACCGATCGTTTCGAATTTATACGAATAATTCTACAAGACTCTCAAGTAAAGTGCACTTCCGGTTAAGTCGATCTCAATGAAAATAAGATATAAGCATCTGAATGACACAATCGTCTAAAATACTGAATTCAATCATTCGGTACAGACGATTGCAATCATAATGCGAGATGTTTTGAATTTATGCGGAAAATTTGAAGTCTATTATATAAAGTGCACTTCCGGCTCAGCCGGTTGGTACAAAAATATAAGATAAGCAATAATATGCTACAACAATTTCAAATACTGAATTACAGTATCCTTCAGCTGATCATTCTGGATTTATGCGAGAATTCAATAAAAGTTTCAAATAAAGTGCACTTCCGGTTCAGACGATTGCAACCATAATGCGAAGTGCACAACTAGACCGTAAATCAGTCTCAAATACAAAAATTCAATATTATATGTTTGACGGGTTTTGATATTTGCGAGTTACGAACGCACATACATACGTACCGACATCAAGCCGAAAATAGTCAAAACGGATATTTTCATACAAATTTCGAAATGTGAATTTTGTTGGTTTCACTTTTACTTTGTACAAGTAAATAAAAACAGTAGATACAGTAGTCAGTATTTTATCTTCTACAAACTAAATTTCCTCTGCATAAATATAGATTAAGCAGCAATCTATTCAAATTGTCGATTTTATTGGCGGTATCTCCCACGGAATATTTTTCCAGCAATCGGAGAGAGCGATTTGTCTTACATTGGCTTGGGGAGAAGATATGAAGAATATTAAAAATTCAGAGTGCATTAGGGCTACAGTGGGTCCCTCTCGCACGCAGAACGGAGAAGCCAGGATACGCAGAGCCGGGAGCGTCATTAAATCCATAATTCTTCCCTAGCGTATGGTCATAGTCGTTGGGCCAATCCGAACAGAGAAGGGACTAATTCCCGACGTAGGAACCTCCACCAATTTTCTTACACGAACATAGAATTGTATATATACAGTGTAAACTCTTTATAACGAAACTCAAAGGACCAGCATTTTCTATCATCATTGAGAGTTACCGTTATATGGAGTGAGGAAAGAAAAACAACCTAATCCACAATAATTATTAATAAATGTTTTTGATAAAATAGATAATTAAGTTATTCTTGTTTACGACTGATAATACGATAGGTCTAGTGTGTTCAGTTCGGGACCATCATTTTTAAACAAAATAAGAGTAATGGTACCTACACGTAATAACACAATTAACAATAAAAAAAAGCAAGACGATTTTTTACGACCTCAGAAGTTTCCGGGCCTCAAAGGCTCAATCGGCGTCTTTTGTAACCTATGATAAGATAACATAAACAACATTACCGATAATAAATATTTACTGTGTCCAAATACGAACAAATTTCTTCGTAATAGAAAATTGCGCCATAAAGATTTTACTAATGTGTGAAATTTAAGATGAACCAATCAAATTATGTTCACTTTTACGTTATAGGGTGTTTACCGTTATAAAGAGCTTAAACCACAAATTGCCATCATTTCAAATAAACTGATTGTTTTATACGGCAAATTCTGAATGTCTGTTATAAATATAAACTGCACTTCCGGCTCAACCGATTGATACAAAAATTGTAGATAACTATTTTGATACTACAGCAAGCTCAAACACTAAATTTCAATATGCTATGACTGATTATTCTTGATTAATGCAAAAAATTTTGAAAAAGTTTCAAGTAAAGTGCACTTCTGGCTTGGCCGATTCATACAAAAATAGTACATAACCATTCTAATACAACATCAAGTTCAAATACTGAGTTTCAACATTCTACGGTTGATCATTCTGGATTTATTAGAAAAATTCGAAAAAAGTTTCAAGTAAAGTGCACTTCCGGTACAGACGATTAAAACCATAATGCGAGGTGCACAACTAGACTCTATACCAGTCCTAAATACAAAATTTCAACATTATACGTTCAACCAGTTTTGAGATTTGCGAGTTACGAACGCACGAACATACGTACCGACATCAAGCCGAAAATAGTCAAAACGGATATTTCCATCAAAATCTCGATAGGTGAATTTTGTCGGTTTCACAATACTCCCTTGTATTTAATACAAGTAAAAATCAAAGGAGGATGAGCCAGGCAGTCACGCAACACGAAAGCCTGTTTTCAATATTTTCATTCGTTTCATGTGACAGAGCGATCAGTGTTTGTCAACTTGCAATTATATCCATTTTTCAAGTCTATAACTCTTTTGACATAAAGACGTATCTATATTTGTTATATTTGTTGCCCCTAAAATATATTTGACAGCCAAAGAAAAGCTTGAATTGTCGTCTCATTGATTCATATCTACTGTTTACCAAAGCTCAGACCTATATTTCTTTTAGCTATTTTATCAAACAGATAACGTTACAACGTCGTATCTAACCATGACTTCAATCTGCAATAATTAAATTTAATATTCTGAAATGGTGTAGAATAAGCGCTAGATCTACCATCAATCAGCAATTACGCAGATTCTAAATATAATCTTTTGGCTAAACTGTAGATGAAAGTGAATTTTGCTACTAGTCTGACAGAGGAGCCTCCAATTACAACGGGCGCGAGATGGGCGCGAAGCTGGGTATGCGAAGCACCGCCAGTGAAATAGTCAGAGCAAATTATTATTATTTGGATAACTGTACCCGTCAGATTCATAGCAAACTTCAGTTTCGTCTGATGTATACCAAGGCTTAACCGCTACGATATCTGGCTTGGTTAGAGCGGGCAAATCCCGTCCGTTAACTGGATGCGAAGCACCGCGGGTAAGATAATCAGGAAAAATTATTTTTTGGCACGATTGGGCGTTTTCATGTGTTTACCGGCCCTCTATTTGAGGTAGTATGTTGATTTTACCAGCAAACTGTGGTTAATATGGTTATGCTGACTTACCGCCCATGGGCATAGGCGGTAAGTAAAAAATTGTTAATTTTCATAAAAAAATTCATTCATTTATCTTCATTTGTAATTGAATATTCACATTAAAATGTCAAACCTGACAGCTGACAGCGAATAAACAATCATCAGTATTTAATTTGAAAAAGAAGATTAGGATCAATATTTTGGATGGATCGTCCAATCGTGCAAAAAACGGTCAATAAGTACAGTACCGATTTCGTATAATAATTGGAAGCCTCGCCAAGACTCGGCCTCCAAACTATTATTCTCAATCGGTAAACTGTACTTATTGACCTTAATACTTAAATAACTAACTATTTGGATAACCCTTTCTGTTAGATTCGTAGTACACATCAGCTTCGTACGTATACTACAGTTTTTTTTTTTTTTGTTTGAGAAATTAAGGTATTTCTTCTCTCACGCCACTAATACCTCGGTACATTAATTATTAGATATTACATTTCATGATGAATTTAGATCATCTGTACATTATAGTTTGTTTATTAGGTTTGTTTGTTTCAGGAAGTTAACAATGTTAATGCTGTGCTGTTTGTTATTTGAGAGGGCTTGTTTCAGAGTAGACGGGATTTTGTGTTGTTGTATTCGTTGCATTGTGTTATAATGTGTTCCACTGTGAGTTGTGTATTGCATGTATCACATATATTGGGAGGTGTTTTTTGAAGTATGTTGGCGTGAGTTAGTTGTGTTTGTCCAATTCTCAGTCTGGTAATGGCGACCTGAATTTTGCTTTCTGGGGGTATTGTCCATTCTATGGTGTCTTCTTTTATCTGACTCAGTTTGTTGTGTGTCTTTTCCATTCATTGTGATTCCCATGTTTTTTTTGTTTTTGTTTTGATGAGATTTTTAATGTCACTTCTGGGTATTGGGATGTCTTGCTTGGCTTCTTTAGCGGCTTTATCTGCTTCTTCATTTCCTTGTATGTTTACGTGTGAGGGTATCCATATTATTGTTATTTTTCTCCTTGGTCGTTGATTGCTTCATGTATATTTCTCTGTTTGTCTTGGATAATCTTATTTTTTGTGTATAAGTCTCGTATACCTTGTACAACTAAGACAGAGTTTGTACCAATTGCAAAATGATCTTCATTACGTTGCTTTATTATGTTTGTTGCTTCTTTTATGCTAAGCTCTCAGCTATGTATATCGTGCAATTTGATGGTAGTTGGTACTTGTATGTTCTGTTGGGCGTTACAACACTTGCTCCGATCTTGTTACTGGTTTTGAATCCATCTGTGAATATTATGTTATTTTGTTGTAGATTCTGATGTTTAGGGTGCTTTTGAATTCTGTTTGGTAGAACTGTGGTGGAATCTGTGATATGAGACCTCTTCATAGGCCATGGCGGGTGTATGTGGGATATTGTTTGGCAGATTGTAGGGATTGTGAGTTCTATTTCCTGAAGGTAGGATATGATCTTTTTTTGGAGATGAGTTTCATTTTTACTTACTTGTACAAAGTAACAAGTAAGTTTTGTGAAACCAACAAAATTCACCTATCGAGATTTTGAGCATCCCTGAATCCATTTTGACTATTTTTAGCTTGATGTCGATACGTATGTTCGTGCGTGCGTTCGTACATGCGTGCGTAACTCGCAAATCTCACAACTGGTTGAACGTATAATGTTGAAATTCTGTATTTAAGACTGGTATAGGGTCTAGTTGTGCACCTCGCATTATGGTTCCAATCGTCTGTACCGCAAGTGCACTTTACTTGAAACTTTCTTCGAATTTTTCTAATAAATCCAGAATGATCAACCGTAGGATATTCAAATTCAGTATTTGAACTTGATGTTGTATCAGAATGGTTATCTGCTGTTTTTGTATGAATCGGCCAAGCCAGAAGTGCACTTTACTTGAAACTTTTTTTGAATTTTTTGCATAAATATAGAATAATCCACCATAGAATATTGAAATTCCGTGCAAAGAACTTCTATAACATCTTATTGTACATCTTGCATTATGATTGCGATCGGCTGAACCGGAAGTGCACTTTACTTGAGACTTTTTTTTATTTTCCGCATAAATTCAGAATGATAAGCCATAGGATACTGGAATTCAGCATTTGAAATTGCTGTAGCATTTCAATGGTCATCTTCTATTTTTGTAACAATCGGCCGAGCCGAAAGTGCACTTTATGTGACAGATTTTTCGAATTTTTCGCATAAATTCTAAACAATCAGTCGTAGAATATTTAAAATTTGTATTAAGCACTTTTATAATATCTAGTTGTACACCTTGCATTATGATTGCTATCGACTAAGCCGGAAGAGCACTTTATTCGAAACATTTTTTGAATTTTCCGCTTAAATCCAAAACGATGGAACGTAGGTTGTTAGAATTCAGTATTTAGGACGATTATACCGTCTAGATGCTTACATCCTATTTTTATCGAGATCCACCAAGCCGGAAGTGCACTTTACTTGACAGTCTTCTGGAATTTTTTGCATAAATTCGAAACGATCAGGTGTAGAATATTTAAATTTGGTATTTCAGTCTGCTGTAGCATCTGAATAATTGCCTACTATTCTCATAGCAATAGACTGAACCGGAAATGCACTTCAGTAGGAATTATTTTCTTTATTTTGCGCATAAATTCAGGTTGGTAGTCGTAGAATTCTGGCAATCAGTATTTAGGAATATTGTAGTATAAGAATAATGGCCTACTGTTTCCATAGCAACAAACTTGGCTAAAAGCGCATTTTACTTGACTGATTCTTAGAATCTCTTGGGTAAATCCAAAACGATTAACTGTGGAACGATGAGATTTTGTGTTAGATTATATATATATATATATATATATATATATATATATATATATATATATATATATATATATATATTTATCCAATGATGTACAAGTAAGTCACGTGATGTTCACGTCAGATTTTTAATTTCGGTTTGCGATTTATATATTTTGCTATAGGTAGGATTGTTGGGGTTGTCGCGTTGTTTGATGACGTAACTCAGAGTTGCAGTTTTCCTTCTTATCTCGAGTAGTGGTTCTCCTACTGTCAACCGGGCTCCGGAGGCTATTCTTATTGCTGTGTTATGTATGGGATGTAGTAGCTTTAATTTGGATTCTTTTGCTGTGGAGTAAGCAATGCTTGCATAATCTATTTTTGATCTGATCAGAGCTTTATATATGTCCATGATTGATTTTTTATGTGCTCCCCATGTTTGGTGGCCTAAGATTTTTATGAAGTTTATACTACAGTTTTACCAATCCATTCTGTGCGTTGTACAAGTACAACACATTTCGAGATTTTAATGAAAATATCCGTTTCAAGGATCTCTGAATCCATTTTGACTATTTTTGGCTTGATGTCTGTACGTATGTTCGTGCGTGCGTACGTGCGTTCGTGCGTCCGTAACCCGCAAATCTCAAAACTGGTTGAACGTATAATGTTGAGTACTTAAGACTGGTATAGGGTCTAGTTGTGCACCTCGCATTATGGTTCCAATCGTCTGTACCGAAAGTGCACTTTACTTGAAACTTTTATTGAATTTTCCGCATAAATCTAGACTGATTCGTAGCTCACAAATATCAAAACTCGTCGAACGTATAATTTTTTAGGGTCTAGTTGTGCACCTCGTATTATCATTGTAATCAACAGTGCCGAAAGTGCACTTTACTTAAAACTTTTATTGAATTTTCCGCATGAATCCAGACTGATTAGCCATAGGATACTAAAATTTAATATTTGAAATTGTTGGTGCATCTAAATCTGAATGATTGTCTTTTATTTTTGTAGCAATCGGCTGAGCCGCAAGTACACTTTATATAACAGACTTTTCGAATTTTCCGCATAAATTCAAAACAATCAGTCGTAGAATATTCAAATTTTGTACTGAGCATTTCTGTAATATCTAGTTATGCACCTCGCATTATGATTGCAATCGTCTGTACCGGAAGTGCACTTACTTAAATTTTTTTTTAAATATTTTACATAAATCCAAAAAAAATTAACTTAGAATGTTAGAATTCAGTATTTAAGACGACTATACCATCTAAATGCTTAATGCGGAAGTGCACATTACTTGAGAGTCTTTTAGAATTTTTCGCATAAATTCGAAACGATCGGCTGTAGAGTATTGAAATCTAGTATTTCAGTCTGCTGTAGTATCTGAATAATTGCCTACTACTCTCATAACAATCGACTGAACCCAAAGTGCACTTCAGTTGAATTTTTTTTTAATTTTTTTGCATAAAATTGTATTGTCAGTCGTAGAATCTTGGAAATCACTATTTGGGAATGTTGTAACATAAGAATGATGATGACCTACTGTTTTCGTAGCAACCGAGGCCGAAAGCGCACTTTACAAGACAGATTTTTAGAATTTTCTGTATAAATCCAAAACGTTTAACCGTGCAACGATGAGAGTTTTTGTCTGATTATCGTACTATTATATGCAAAAAATATATCCAATGATGTACAAGTAAGACTTTGAACTAAATCGGACAACTGACTTGAAAATAGAACTCGGCTTTAAGTACGTGGATGATATATTAAAACAATTATGGAGGAATATAATTTGAATTTGGGTATAACACAAAGTTGACTAGTGCGTTTCGAGAAATAAACAAGTGAATCAATAGCAATGAGATATCGTATTCTAAACATTATAACTCCTGATACTAAAGTATGAGATAAAATTTCCACTCAAGAAGAAATTGAATGCAATAAAGAAATGAATGGCACTAAAGTAGATAAAAATAAAATTCCCATCAAGTAAATAGCAACCCTAATGTCTTACCACGCAATTAAGCAATTTTTCCTCAATTTGATACTTCATTTTGCGAAACATTTAATGAATAAATTCACTGAGTTCTTTCTGCACTTCCATCACCATCGAGTTACAATATAATGAACACGACTTCAAGCTGCAATTTTGCAAAGAATAAATCAAATGAATACGCTCTAAAAGGAAGGCTGAAACATTAAGAGGTTCGCTGGAAAGTGCTGTTTCAGCTTCAGAAATTCAGCGGCTAACAAGGACTGAACCCTTGGAGAAAACTGTAGGAGAGTTGTGGATACTAGGCCTTAGAGAGCGATTTAGATTTCTGTGTGATTTTGTATAGTAATACACGGTGAATTATGGAACTTTTTGTTATAAAACAGAGCGGTATGGAATTATTTTTTCTTTTTATACTACAAGTACGAGAACTTTGCTTTTAGTTTTGTTACTTGAAAATGCATTCTGAATGAAGTTTCTGAATAATAATGCTAATGTTTCTGCTTTCATTTTGAACAGTTGAATTCAATAAATTGTCCATTGTTTTGGGAACGATAATCTGTTAATCATCCTGATCCAGAGCCGCAGGAGCGCTTGGAGCCCTAAGCCAAATATGCACGGATATTCAAAACTTCAAGTCCTCTCAGTTCAATGGTAGTTTGATTGATTCCCGTAAGGCTTTGCATCGTTTCGCTGTTTATTTCAATTGCGTGTCTTTTGTTGTACGTGAATTTGTATTGATTTTTCTTCTGAAAATAACTTTTGATGGCACTGTTGTGGTACCCAGCGCAGAAAATTAGATAAGATACCGGAAAATTGTAGAATCTTTCAGTTCCATTACAGATCTATTCTGTTCAATTCTTTTATTCCTTTACTAAATCCACTCAAAAATATTGGAATCTTATCGCGTTAGTGCCTTCACAAGATGGAAGTTTTCTGTATCGTGAACAGTAAATTAAATTGAACGAAAAATGCAATTATTAATTTGTCGGAGCTTGTTCTTTTTCCCCCTTTTTTTCACTGGTGCGATGGAATGTGAAACTCAATCCTACCCTTCTGCACTTGTAAGTAAAAATAAAATCAAATATTCTTCACCTTACCTTGGACTGGAGGGTTAAAAAACTCGCTGTAGGGCTCTAAAGGGCGCTATCGATCACGTGCCTGCGTAGTATCTCTACCATCTAACTCAATGCTCGTCTGTTCGGCGCCCGGCGCATTCGAACGGATAATCTCTTTCTTATGAATGACGGATTTTGCCGCTGAAATTGAACCGACCGAACTAAAAATAACAAAGGCCGCTTGCAACTTTTTCACAAGCGATCGGCTTGCAGTTTAAAATAAACCAAACGGGTTATTTTTGAAGATAAAAAATGTTGGAGGTTGAAAATAGATGAGTTGTAAACGCAAATTTACTCTGTTATGCTTTGAACATCGCTTTTTCACTATTGAAGTGCTGGCTGATTTTTTTTTATTCCATTTGACTTGTATAACAGCGCAGTATCGATATATGAATAAAATTTCGAATGTGTGTACTTTCAATTAGTTCTTAGTTACTACGCTTACAGTACTACCATGTAAATGATACTTAATGACGCTATTTTAGGATACGCATTATTGTTCACATCAATAAATTAATATTTAATCTCACAACAGAGTATTTTTTTATTTTATAATATATAGGAGTTTTTCATGCAAATTTAAAACCCTGGAAGTGAAACAATGATCAATTTAAATTGAATTCCCTAATAACACAAACAAAAACTCCGTATAAATATTCAAAAATAAAAATTGCACAAGCAATATGAATATTAATTAGGAGCACTAAACTTACACGCATTTTGTGCGATGCAAATTATATCCCAACTACATTTACAATTTCATTTAAAAAAAAAAACTATGTTGTTCCATATGCAACTCCAGCCCGCAGAAATGTTTGTGTAGAGTCAATTTTAATAGAACAATATTACAGGAGTATAAAAATTCTATGGAAAGTAAGCAAACTGAAATTAATTTTTACCGATTCCACGTATTTCATAAAATACTTTCTGGTCGTATTGACTCGTATATTTAATTTCCACTGAATTGGTTTTTTCAAGCGAAGCTGCCCGCATCGTCGAATATCCACTATTGCTTTGTGTGAGTGTAGCACGTCGAGCTTGATCAGAGCGGGCGGAGCCTGTTCGTTAGTTGGGTGCGAAGCATCGCGGGTTGAAAACAAAAATCACTGTTTTACTGTCATTGACACAGAAAGTAAATTAGCTGCAGTGGACATAAGTATTAGACGGTGCGGTACGTACTTGTTTCAAGCATTAGTTAATTCCCTTCATTGATAGCTACGAGGGCTGTCATTTTAACTCTGCATACTGGCTCGTTGATGATACCACCTATCAAATGTCAATCAATCTTCATATTCTAGTTAAGCTAAATTCAAAGTTTCAGTTCGATACGTATAATGTTTTAGCTGTAGTGAATTTTTAAAGTTTACACGTTATCAGAAATTTCTTGCAACTTTCGAAGACAATTATTTCAAGAAAAGTGCCTCGTTTTCGATATTGAAATACCACATCAGTTGACAGTTTCTCGGTAATATGAAGGATTCAAACGTGGACGCATAAGACCTACCGATGAGCTAAGTAATGAACGACAATGCTGTGCGCAAGTTCATCAATGAAGATCGACATTAGGGCATTATTGAATCAGAGCCGGAACTAGGGCGTGGCGAAGGTGGCTCCTGCCACGGGCGCAGACTTCTAGGGGGCGCAAAATTCCATGAACTGCACTAAATGAATCATTTAAATTCAAATTTAAGAAATGTTTTATGACGAGTCTTGGGTGAGATTACCTGCTACCCATCTCATCTTAAGGTCAACCATAAAATTTTACTTGAGTTTTGAGTTTGATGATTATTGGAGATATACACTGCTTTATCAGCAAATAGTCTAGCTTCTGCATTTAGTGCATTGTGTTAGGAATGCCGAGCCACCCGCTACGCTTTATTTGTTAAAGAAGAATATATTTTTATCTTTCAACTTTTCATCTATTGTTAAAAATTAATTAATTCTGGTCTAAGCCCAAAAGATATACGTAGTTTAAAAAAAAGTCGGTCTGTCTGCCCTTTCGTCTGTGTGGAAGCACGATATCTTGAAAACGCGTACGAATTTTCGAACGAAATTTCATATTCAAGTTTTTCATCAAAAAGCTAAGATCAAGTTCGTAAATGAGCTCTTTTCAACCAGTGATACCAAAGCTTTATTGACGGAACTTTTTTAACATTTATTTTAGAAACGGTAGTATGACTAGAATTGATCCTCGAATAATTTAGCAGAACATTTATCTGGAACATTTCTCGAAATTATCAGCTATCCATTTATCATTATTAAAATTTGAATCTCTATGAAATTCGTTGTCGCAAAGAAATAATGAGAATCATAATGTGAAATTAGAATTATTATCACTCATATTCCGACATCACATGCAAACGTTCGTCAATTGTTCTTTTAACTTAAGTTATTTAGCTCTATCGTGTTTGATATCAAATTAAAGCTCTTGTGGAGATATGTAATTGTAGTGGAAGTGTCAAAGAGGATATTTAAACGATCATCGATTGTTTCTTTTACGAATTATTCAAATGATATCTAGTTTGGTATCAATTTAAAGCTCTAGGGAAGATAAAACTAGTAGATATCAAGAATGACTATCAATTAGTGGAATTCACGTTACAATCTTTAAATTACACTTCCGGCGATCAAATGTCAAAACTGTATGTTCCAATGAACTAAAGACTTCGAAAATCTAGAAAAGGACTATCTATTTTTAAGAATACTTATTTTATGCAGGACTAAAATATAACTCCCTTTGACCATGACAGTTGTTGAAATATGCAATTAATTAATGCGACACTCAAAATTTCTGAAACAGTGATGAAACTGGCCAGGAAATTTATGGTCGGGAAAGTACTGTGTGGCCATAGCAGATTTTTTTTATACTATGTACATCGATTTTTGATTCATATATAGATATTAAGATGTCAGTAATATTCAGTGTACCTGATTAATTATAATTTTGTTTTTATTATGTCACCATTTTTTTAAAGAATATATTATATTTTTTTTTTGTATTATAGCTTTTTTGCCTCATATTAATAAAAATTCTCTACACAAAAATAGGAACGTAATTTTTTAATTCGCAGCGAGCGGCCAATACCCTAGTTCCGACTCTGCATTGAATATATTATAATGAATTACGAAACAGCAGTATTATTGCTACGCATCCTTGCTTGTAGTAGAGGCCACCTCGATGGAGGGCGAGAGAGAGAAGAGAGCTGGAGAGTAGCAGCAGCAACCGAGGCTGTTTGGTAGGATATGAGTCGGTGTCGTTCGAAAATCTGTCGGCTTTCGTCATTTTACTGCTCAAGCAGTCGCGATAGAAGCTTCACTTCAAAAATCCGACAAAAGTCATTCGTTCTCGAAATGTGTCCAAAAAGATAGTCGCAACATTTATCATAAGGTGAAATGGTATCAGTTGTCTTTTCCTGATCAGATTTTATTTTGGAGTAAATCAGGCTTACGGAGGGTCAGTGATTATGGCGGGATAGACAAGAATTTAAATTTTCATTCCAGAAAAAAAAACAATCAAACACTAAAAAATCAATTCCTGCAAACAAAATAAATGCCAAAGATATAAATTTTAATAGAATTATTATATGATAACAATATGAAATTATGATATGAAATGTCTCAAAACTCCCACAAGAACAAATTTTGATGGAAAACATATTTCAAATTATGAGTTTTTCAATAATTTATAAAGTATATCTAATTTTAATGAAAAAACTGGTTTTAAATTAAAAATTACGAATATTTTATTGAATCATGGAGTAAATGTATGGAATATTACATAGAACATGGCCTCCACGGCTTTGTTGCCACATATGAACTCTTGTAGAAATTTCCATGACCGTTTTATATACTAAATGTGACAATATTTCATTAATACAGCACTCAATTTCCAAAATTATATGTCGTTCACATCTATACCTTACAATTTAGGAACAGAATACCTGATTATCATGTCGCGATAGCGAGCACCCTTAAATGCTTTCCCTGATCAGCTGTTTCTTCGAAGAATGGTCCGATTTTAATCAAACAGTTACACGCTGTGAATGCATCAAGTCATCAAAATTATAATGAGCATCATCGCTGAGAATTGAGAGTAATGCAGAATGTATTGATTGAAGATCATAAATTTTTCTCATGAATAATAAAGTATATAGTACAAGAGTTATCTAATTTTAATGAAAAACTAGTTTTGAATTGAAAATTATTAATTTCATATTGAATCATAAAGTATACAGTACAATGGTTATAAACGAAATATTGTAAAGAGCAAATTTCGTTGATATAGCACTCAATTTCCACATTCAAACCTTACAATTTAGGCACAAAATACCTGATTATCATGTCACGATAGCGAGCACCATTAAATGTTTTTGCCTGATCAGCTGTTTCTTCGGAGGAGAATGGTCCGATGATGCGTCCAGCCCAAAATTTGCACCAAACATGACACGTTGTGGGTGCATTCGTTTCTCAACAATCACTCGTGGATTTCTGAATCCTAAATACGACAATTCTTACGATTAACGGAGCCATCAAGATTAAAATGAGTGTCATCGCTGAGAATTGAGAGTAATGCAGATTCGAATTAAGTATTATTATTTGTAAAATGACAGCTCCCAATAATAATTGATGGACATTGATAAAATACTTTTTCGCTATAAATAAATTCAGAACTATGATATTGATAACTTCAAATTCTCATCTGTACACTTTCAACTATAGTAGCATTCATAAATCTAAAAGAGGCAAGATCCACAAAATTAGATTCAAATTTAATTTTCAATGTATTTTTCCAATAAGCTTGCCGTAAGATTTCAAGTCAGATCTTCAAATTTCGTGAAATCCGAACCATTCTTTTTACCAGTATGACAACAACAATTGAAACCAATTTTATCGGTTCTCGAAAGATTGATATTTAAATATGTGAAGTCAGATACAGTACCAATATATCATACACATAAATAACATTTTATCAAACACAGCCAGAATTGGATATTGAAAATGTTTTTTGCTACTAAAATCAGGCATAGGCTATTTGTCATCTAATAAATAAATTAATGATAAAATTAATTTAGTTGGGTTAACAAGCCATTGACAGCTGTCATGTAATACAACATGCCGATATTAGATAGCGCCACAGAACAAATCTACTAATAAGAAAGTTATATTCACACCACTAGAAGAAATTCAAAAATGTTTTTTAAATTATTATTTTCAAATATAATGCCGCTAAAACTCCAGGAAATATTGTATAATATAATATATAATGGAATAATTGCTTCCATAGTTGATTCGTTCGTGAAGAATATTTAAAATATCTATCTACTGTTTTCATCCATTTCTATATGCAAAACTAAAAAGACAGTCCTCGTATCACAACTTAGCCAGTTCACCAGAAAATATTGGTTGGTGGTGGAGAAACCATAGATCAAGATGATGACGTAATGAAATGAATTCAAAAACTTTAGGGGCGGCAATTATTCGCAATGTTTTATAGAATCGCTATGAACTGTGTTCGGTTGTTCAGTTATGTTAAGGGTAGGACAAAAACACTTCGAATGTAATGAATACAAATTCATTTATTACGCGTTGTCTGTACTTGATGGGCACAACATAACAATGCCGAACATTCGACCCAGATAATATGTTATGTAAAACAAATGGTGGCGACAAAAAGTGTACAAATTTAATGAGGAAATTTTCAGCTGTCAGGAGCTGTATGAAGAAATGAATAACACCATCAATCAAAGCGAACAATGTGCCCCATAAATTGAAGAGAATTTTTGGCATAGACTTCAGGAGTTAATTTCATTCAAATGCAAAACGTATTTCAATGATTCTCATTTTGAGACTATCAGGAATTATTCAAAAAATCTCAAATTTAGTCCAGATATTTGTGAGATATTCCGATAATAGAATTTAAAACGTTTATAATCAACATCAGGTCTAAAATATCAATATTTCGGTATGAAATGGCCGAATTTCACAACCCCACCCTCAGGTGGCGAAGGGACAAATCCCAAGCTTCTTAGCTCCATCGTCTAGAAGCACTGGAGTGTTATTAATCAAAATACAGCGTCATTGCTGCTATAGCCCGAAATGTCCTTGTGTCCTCCCAAGGAATTCAATGTTTGGTCCACACGGATCCTTGAATATATTGACCGGTGCTGCCTCACGTTTTGTTCTAAATCTATGCAGATGGACTGGCCCAATTCATGAATTTAGAGGTAATTTATTTTTCTGTCTGTAGGAAGCAAAGAAGCAATAAACTTTAGCGACTTCATTACCAGAAATGGTGCTTCCGACTTATCAACTTACGATTCCTGCGGTCTATTTCCGCTATTCAATTGAAGTTCTTTGTCGATAGTTACACCTCACCAACTCGAATCTCATATTGCATCAGAGTGAAGTTCGTTGCGACTCACTGGAGTGAAGTTGCAGTCGGCTGTGGCGAGTGTAATGAAATTAGCGGGAGACCGCCATCGTCGTCATGAAGTGCACAGGATCGCTCCTTAATTTACGAACAAAGGCGAAAATGACGACAAGCAGATAAAGAGACTTCTACGGCTGCAGACAATGGCGACGTCTTCGATCGAAAAGGCTTTGAGAAGCTCTGCGAATGATAGCGAGGAAATATTATCGATGACTGATGACTTCACACAATCAATTGTAATAATTTTGTTATTTGAGTATGCTGAGGTGATAATTAAATGCGGATGCGAAAGGGTTGCTTTTATTTCCTGCTGAGCAAGAAACTTTCATTGCTTGCTCATCAAGAAAAATTTAAAGCTTGCTAAATGAATTTCCTGCTGACTCAAATCTAGTCTTGCTAGCAATCCTTTAATTTACTTCTTATTCTTATTAACATGAGAATCCATCAAACTTCCGGTTGCTTGAGACATATTTAGTGCTACAGCAATACCTATACCACCAAAAAAATTGTTTTTGAAAGCGTTACTATATGTTGGAAACCTTAGATACACGTTTGAAATATTTTTTACTTCCTTCTGAAATTAAAATTGATACTACGATGAATGGTATATCATTTTGAAGGTCTTGAAAGGGACCACCGACTGTTGTTTGTTTAATCAAAATCACATAGCACCTTTTAAAGCAGCGTTCAAGTACGAGCACGCGCAGCGAAATTCGGAATCGTGCGGAATTGCCAACTGCTGGAAGTGAGGGTGTAAGTTCAAAGCAAATAAAAACTATAAGATTGTGCTAATGCCCGACTAGTCCTCCAATACCAACAACATAGTCTTGGCTAGTCAAAATGTCGCACAATCACAGTATTTAATGAATAGCTCAATAGAATTACAAGCGCAAGAATTGCACTCACTTTGGCCAACTTTTGTTCAAGTGAAGCAGCCAATACGTCAACAAAGAAAATTTCATTTCAAGTTCGCAAATATAAAAGTTCCATTTCCTTGTTCTCTGTTATTACATCTTCAGACATAGCCTGTCTCGAACCGCGACGTGGCGAAAGTATGATACTTTCTGCAACTAAAAGACTTTCTTCGACGCGGCAATAGTTCTTAGTTGAGCAGACGTCGACGGAACGAGAACAAAATAAATTAACAAGAACGAGAGCTCCGGAAAAGCGCTAGCTTCAAATGATCGTTATAGTAAAAACGAATAACTAAATAAATAAACAATTTTGCTCCACAATGATGATACTGTTTTAATACACTAAAACAAACAAGACTTTGTTCAATCATTTGCAGTATTCATACATTTTGAGTTGAATAAATACTGAAACAAATCATCCCTCAATTCTTTTATTTTTGGCTTTTTAAGCGCACTTTCCGTTGTTCCAATCAATCGTTTGGACTGCAGTTTTAGCTACAAGATTCATTTACAGTGATAAAACGACGATGAAACTCTTGAGAGATGTTCAAACGAATGCGTCTTTGATTGAATGTTAATAGACGCAGCACCCAGCAAGCAGTCCTCTTCCGCATACCCAAAACATCACCTAAAATGTGGTAGAGATGTTTACAGCCTCAGCAATTGTGGATTTTCGCGACGATTTCGTCAATCCTGAAGATTTTTGAGCGTCCTGCGCATTCATCAGCCTGTATTGACGTACAGCCACGTTTAAATTCAAAACTTAATTAGTTAATCACAGCACGAACTTCAATTTCATCCATTTCATAAGACAGACAAAAATTGTTTACTTATACAACTACTACAACAAATATACTGAGCACACAATTGTGAAACTTTGTACAGTGCCAGTTTTATTTAATTAATATGGTCGTACTTCCGGATTTTTCGAACTACCCTCGTATATCATCCCTTTACGAAATAAAATTCAAATACTGTTTTTTTTTACACTCCCATCTAGAAACTAGTCTGCATGGAATATAGAATAACAACACCAAACTATCTCGGTTTAGAAAACTAAATCTTGAAATAAATTTATGTGAAATATGATTTATAACTTGAAACTTGTCTGAAGTAAAATGTATACAAGAACTTCCACCTACTCAATTTTAATCTCGCAGACACAACAAACACGGCAGACAGAATTTAAAAGAAGCTCCCACATCGCATTATCAAATACAGAAAGCTTTTGTAATTTAAGTCAAGGCTGGTGCGATTTGCATATAAATATGCCAACTATATTCCGTTCGTTGTCGCTAGCCATTTTCATGTCTGCTGTCCACATCCAGCTGAAGTTTGGAGGATTTTAAGGGATAAAATACATGGGAAGGAAGTAGGAACTAGTGTGTGGCATTGTCAGAAACGGATTTACAACCAGGGAGAAGAGTGTGGATGTTCTGATACAAACTTTGGCAATTTCTCTTGTTTGACCACAATATGATTCAGAGAGAAATTCGACACAAAATGACAATCCGAAGCCGAGAAAATTGAACACAAACTAAAACAAACTGAAACAAAGATGATTATTATTTATATGATATGGGACATTAATGAATTAGAAATTCAGTTGGATTGCATTTAAATAAGTCTAGACACTCTTGAAAAATCTTCCAACGAATGTGTTTTTGACCTAAAATGTGGTAGAGATGTTTACATTCTCAGCAATATATCGATCAGTCGACGATCATCTAATATGAAAATGTGGATTTTCACAACGATTTCGTCGATCCCGGGGGTTTTCAGGCATCCCGTGCGTTCATCATCCTAAATTGACGTACGCCCACTTTTTAACCGGCGAAAATGAAGAGGCAGATTATTTTAATGTAGAATCTAATTCAATTCTCACCGGTTTTAACCTCTCAAAACGAGGTACTACAAACTTCAATTTTATCCATCTCATGAGATAAACAAAAATCGTTAACTTATCGTACTGCTTCAACAAATCCACTGAACACACAAGTCTAAAACTTCACATAGCGTCATTTTAAGATTTTTACTTACTTATGGACATATTAGCGACTTCTGGCCAAGAATTTTTCGATCTATCTTCGCAAAATAGATGTTCTGGTAAAATAAAGTACTTATTGGTTTGACTTTCATCAGATTAATAAGGGAAGCACCACAGGCACGACTTTATTAATTGATGTTTCCGATTGTCAAATAAAGAATTATAGACTGCACAATCCAGTGGCGTGCAGTCCATATGTGCAGGGTGTGCACTGCACACCCTATGAAAATTTTAGAAATTACGTAAATAAAATTAATGTAATGGCTCATTGAATACTTCATTTTATTCACAAATTTTCATTATAAAATCAGAGAAAGAGCGTATTTTATCTATTTATGCAAGCAGAAATACGAGCGCGCCTCGCGGGCCACTCTGCTATATATTTGAAACGAATGTCGACGCTTGAGGTGCAGATCTCTCGCTTGCACGGCGAGCGAGGTCTGTTTAGCATAGTCAGTATAGGGAAAGTGAAGAAATAGAGTCTGACAGAGAAAAAGCATACCGAAATTAGCGATCTCCTATCGCTCGTTCTCTCTTGCTGGGTGCAAGCAGACTTTCTGCACCTGGAGCTGAATATTCAAGTCAATGCTATCCCTATCCTGTCCGGAACAGAAAAAAAAGCGACAATCGTGAGGAAAGTTGAATACGGGATAGGTTACATTTTGAGGTGCCTGTCGCCGTCCTGAACAGGACAGGGGGGTGACACCTGGGATTTTTCTAAAGTATTTTATTTCCGCTACCGATCGGTACTAGTTTCAATCATAATTTCTACCAAAAATGGACACTTAGGACAGGATCCTAGATTTATAAAGTCTGGCACCCTATTGAACACTATAGTTTCAATCGATTCATACAATTTGGCTGTAAGTCCAATCTGGGAACATAAGATGCGAAGAAACGACCGGCTCTCCGACTATAGTGACGAAATGGTCTAACTTCATCCAAATACAGGAGTCCTGAATAGGACGACAACTGTAGAAACGTATTTCGTCCTTGTTGGGACTCTTCAGTACAGTCAGCAAGCCAGAGGATCACAAGTCCGACTATCTGACGCTTGCTTGAATGTACTGAAGAGTAGTGTCTACAGTTGCCGCCCTATTCAGGATGATGGTGCAAAAAGCCACTCCTGAATTTGTAATTTGGTGAAATAATCAAGTTTATCAAATTTTGTTTAATGAATATTCTCAAAAAACACTTTACAGTGCCCTGTATCTCTTCAATATCATTAGAGGCTAAAGGAACTCCGTCCAAGGCTAGCATCTCCCCCATCAATAACTAATGATTCCAATACGTGAGGTCATTTCTGATAGTAACCATCCTGTATAAGTTTTAAACACGTCACTAGAAATGCTATGCCAAAGTCTCTATCGATCCGCTTGTGTGTTGTTTTTTATCCGATGTCAAAAGTCATAAATCTTTTTTTTTGCGTATATCTCTAAAGTGGTGAGAGCTACTAGAAAAATGGATGAAATAAAGTTTGTAGATCGTGAAATTCTCTACAAAAAAGGTACCAATACTTTTTTCCCTACGAAAGCTCGTTCTCGAGTTATCGCGATTTCAGACCGTAGGTATACGCACATTTCCGCACTACTTCTGAAGTAATATAGTCGGCGTTTTTTTTAATATGGTTTCATCAGTAGGATTACTCCCTGATTCAGGAAATTCAAAGGAACAATATTTAATTAATATAATGAAAATTGTAGCAGCAAAAAAATTACATTATTTATCATCAAATTTTTGTTACTTCCTCTACGCTCTCTTCTTTCTTTTCTAGCTCAGTTTGTGTTGACTGCTGTAAGAAGAGAGATACATCAGTTAGATCCTCATCGATTTCGAAATAATCTTCATCTGTTGCATTTGATTTAACGTTAGTGCAAGAGTGACCTTTACAAATGGCACAGACTGGTGAACAAAATGATCCAACATTTCTGCACCCACAACTGCAGCCTTTCCTGCAATTTCAAAAAAATTATACTCATCAGTTTCTCTGGAGCAGGTGGGAATAAAACCTGGATTGGGTCCAAACTATTATTAATCAATTTCCAGTCCCAGTTTTCAGGATTCAGTTCATTGCCCAGCCACACTTGCACTTGGAATTACACACGTAACAAATGTTGATAACAAGAAGCAGGTATTAGAGAGAGACAAGATAACTGCACTCTTTTATTTCACCTTCAGTCGAAGATTCACTGCAAATGAAGTAAATTTCTGACATTTTCAATTGAAAAAACCATTTACGAACACGTCTATTCACTACAAAAAACTGTTGAAAACTGACTGAACTGTTGATGTCACTCAAGGCCAACCGACTAATGGAATTAAGGACGGCCTTTATCTCACTCAGCCGTATATTTTTTTGTAGAGAATTTCACGTTCTCTAAATTTTTTTCATTCATTTTTTCGCTAGCTCTCGCCATTTCAGAGATATATGCAAAAAACGAAAATTTGTGACCTTCGACCTTCGATAGAAAACAGTGCACAAGTAGTCCGGGCAATGAATGACTGTGGATGGAAAAGTCGAAAGCAGAAAATTTAACTTTGGAACTTTGTTTGGACCAGTTAGGAGATAAACATACTAAAAGTCCTCACCACTCGGAGGTAAGCCAAGGAGGGCACAAAGGAGGTCCCGTTTTTTGGTTTTTTCTTTACATCTCGAAAACGATGCGTCAGATAAAATATTGTTATCATGCATTATGGAAGCTGATGAAATTCTTTACAACTTTGGTTCTATACACTTTTTACCTATTCCCCATCGTTGTCTAGCTATGAGTTCCAAAAAACGGTCGATTTTGAAAAATGTGTATGGAACTACCATAATACATAATAACAAAATTTCATCTGACGCATCGTTTTCGAGATGTAAAGAAAAAACCAAAAAACGGGACCTTCTTCGTGCCCTCCCTCCTAGGAATTACCTCCGAGGGGTGGGGACTTTTAGTATATTTATCTCCTAAGTAGTACAAACAAAGTTCCAAAGTTAAATTCTCTACTTTCGACTTTTCCATCCACATTCATTCATTGCCCGGACTAAAGCGGAATCGATGGGGACTTTTGACATAGCATTTGTAATTACGTATTCAATTCAGTTTGTTAGGAATTAATGCAAACTCAGCACTTCTTTTCGTCTGTTTTGTCTAGGTTATGTAGGACGAGATGATCATCATCAATTCTGCAGCTGAATTTAGACTCAGGCAAGGCCGAAAAAGATGTACCAGTGGTAGAGATTAGGCAGCTAGCATCATTACTCCAGGACTAAAAAATGAACCGGAAATAGTTCAAAATGAGTTGATTTCTGGTAGGACTATCAGATGGTGGTTAAATGAAGCAGGTCTCAATATCAGTGTCCCAGCCTCCTTTTCTTTCCAGATAGCAAAAAATTGCCAGGTTACGCTTTGCCTGAATGCATGCTGCTTGGGCTTTGGATGACTGGAAAAAAGTGTTGTTTACAGATGAAACAAGAGTGTGCCCAAAATCTCCAGATGGATGCAGTAGAGTGTGGCGGAGACATGGGGAATACCATTTCATGATGGTCCTGTAATGTTCTGGGATGGAGTTTTTTTTAATACACGTACACAGTTTCGGTTTACAGGAGCTCTATGAATGTAAATTTCTATATAGAGGGCATGTTGTGCTATTTGCCCCTTTAATGGAAGACATCATACTTATTATGTCGGTATTCCAGTTATGCAATAGCCAGCTAAATTTCCAGACCTCAATCCCATAGAACACATTTGGAACATTCTTAAAAATTGGTAAGAGGTCGTGTACCGGCACCTGCAAACTTTAGAGAACTTGAAGATGCTGTTCTTGCAGAATGGGACGACTTTCATTATGGTTGTCTTCTAAAACCTAATATAAAACAAGTTCAAGAGGATGACAGCTGTAATTAGAGCTGGAGGAGACAGCACACACTGCTAATATTTTGAAAAAGTCATTTTTAAAGTGGTGCGTTAATTTTGTCCAACCTTGTATATTTTTTTTCTGAATTTAACCATATTAAAATTAATATATATTAAAAAAATAAGATTGCACATTAGTGTACAGTTGGCTGTGAAGGAAATACGAAAGACAGCAGAGGAAATGATCAAAATAAAATGTTATATCATTTCTGGGTTACAAAGTATTCTTTGCATATGCAAATTGGTCCGAACGTATATAAGTAAGTCCTCCCTTGTATCTTGAGCGAAAGATATCGCCCTATAATCCAGCATAGCAAGATATCGGCTAAAATAAACATAAATCTTGTGGTATCAAAGCTCCGCACTGGTTAAGTCCGGTTCTGAAGCTAGCATCACGTCTCAGCGTCTCAATCTACCCACCCATGGCCTGTTATCACAAATCCAGTAAATGTTGATGTACGCTTTAAGTTTCCATGGCAAAACAAAAACTTGAACTCGTCGACAGAACAATGGAAAAGTTACGTCGAAGCAGCACTCTAGATTACTATAAATACTTTAATAGTACTACAAAATGGAATCTTCGAACTTTCATACGATACGTATTTGCGAACATCCTCGCCTATTTGCTCGGCTTGTTTATGGAGCAGTTCGACTCGGATAATTCGATTTGTAAAGATTGAAACGTATGTTTATGTATGTATCGCTGGATAATTTGATACTGTTTTACACTGACATCATAAACTTACATTTCTTAAATAATATTCTCTCGAAAAGATCCTGTAATAAATCCAACGGAAAAAATTCATCTACCGTGATGATTCCAGTTTTCTTTTTGCCGAAATAAATAAAAATAGCAAATGCGGGTTGTGGAAGTGAAGCCAGCACGTGACCAAGCGACCAAACGACCGGAAAAGAGAATCACAATTACACGCGAGCGTCTCGGCGCCCTAGGTCTTTTCGTCTTGTCTCTAAGCCCACCCACCCAAGGCAAAGTTAAGTAGGGAGAGGTTGGTGAAGACAACCACTTCGTGGTTAGGATTCAAGGAACGTGGCAGCTTTCAATAAAACCGTTGTTTTGAGGATTTACTTCTATTGTGATAAAAGAGTATGTAGATACTTTTTGTGGTTATGGGTCAAGAAGCTTAAGTGAAATGCTTCTTTCCGTTCAATTTATAAAAGAAAACTCTAGATAAATTGATCGAAACAGACATTCTAAAAGAAGTCCGAATTTTATATTGCATATAGATTTCCTCAATTAGAAGTCTAGAATATACGTTAAGAGAATCCGCCCTCTGCCTATAAAAAGAACCGCGTCGTTTACTTAAGAGCTAACTGGATAAACCATATAAATATTCCTACAAATAAATATTATTCGTATTGTTATTAATAATTGTAAAGTAATAAATAGTTATAGTGTATTTAATAAACTTTTATTTATTTTTAAATAATGGTGTGCTAAAATAGCATTACAGTTCTCTCTTCAACGCTTTTAATAAAACAGTATTTAGCAATGGATAGCACAAGGAAGTTTTGAAACTCGTTATTTTATAAATTTTGTATTATCTGAAGATGGAGCGCTGAAGGCACTGAAAACAGAAGCTCCATCTTGAGTCTTGTTGAGCCATAGTTTCTACGAACATCAAACAGCTCTTAAAATTTTGTTTGACGAACTTTCGACCATTTCTAATTAAACATATTAGAAATTAAGTTTTCAGCGGTTAATTAAGAAGAGAAAAGTTTAACGCAGTCAAAACTACTTTAAATGATTACACACATCATAACCATATAATAATCATCTCCTGAAATCATTATTTTTGTAAATTTATTTATTTATTCCCACCTGAGTCATATATAAACCGCGATGCTAACTGTAGCAGCAATTACATTCAATTTTTAAAAATCTATATAATTGGTCGATGATCAAACACAAAATCTCATCGTTCCACGACCAATTCTAAAAATCTGTCAAGTAAGTGCGTTTTCAGTCCAGTCGGTTGCTATGGAAACAGTAGGTCATCATTCTTATGCTACAGCATTCCTAAATACTGAGTTCCAAGATTCTACAGCTAACAGCTCTGAATTTATGAACTGCGCTACCTGTTCCGTCAATTATCATGAGAATAGTAGGCAATCATTTAGAATTAGAAGCTACAGCAGACTGAATTACTAAATTTTGATACTCTACCGCCGATCATATTATCAAATCATAGTGTTTCAGGAGATTTCGGAGGCCAAAGATCAAAAACTCTGTTTTTGACCAGTTTTCCGCAAATATCCCATTTTCTAACGATCGTAGAACATTTGAGGTTATGAGTAAAAATAAAGAATACATTTTTCTCTACAAAAAATATCGTATGACTTATTTGCGTATCTATAACCGTAAATGAGATACCGTGCGTATAACGTGCACTGACGCACATTCATGCATTCTTTTCCGCACCAGCATTGGGGTAGAATGCGAGGCTAAAAAGATGTAAAGCTATCATTTGAATGCTACAATTGCTTTAAATACTGAATTTAAAGATTGTCTTGTAAGTGCACATCCGGTCAAGCCGATCGCAATTATAATGCGAGGTGTACAACTAGATGTTATAGAATGCTTTACACCAAATTCAATATTCTACGGTTGATTGTTTTGAGTTTATGCGAACAATTCGAAAATTGCAGTTCCGGTTCAGGCGATTGACACAAAAGATAAGTATCAAGATGCTACAGTAATGTCAAATATTGAATTTCAACATCCTACGGCTAGCCATTGTGGATTCACGCGAAAAAATCAAAAAATGTTGCAAGTAAAGTGTACTTCTGGTACAGACATTTGCAACCATAATGCGAGGTGCACAGTTAGATCTAAAACCAGTCTTAAACAGAATTTCAACATCATAAAAAGATCTCGAGATCTGCGAGCTACATATATACATATATACATATATATATATATATATATATATATATATATATATATATATATATATATATATATATATATATATATATATATATATATATATATATATATATATATATATATATATATATATATATATATATATATATATATATATATATATATATATATATATAGGATTAATCGCGACTGCAATTAGTTAAGGAGACAGATATTTCGTAGGCGTAGCAGTCTTATGTTTTTTGACCAAAATAAAAGATTTCTCTTTTAAAATTTAGTCAAGCTTTCGAGTTTATTTAATTCTTCATCACGACAATTTTTTGTGAGAATTGTAAAAATTAACATCCTTTAATAAATCGGTGATCTTATATATATTCTGCAACCAAGTAAAATATTCGAAATATTAGTTAGGTCGCACATTTTACGCGCGATATCTCGTTAATGATTATAGATACGCAAATGAGTCATTAAATCTTTTTTGTAGAATAAAGTGGGTATTTAATTTTTACTCATGACCTTAAATACTTTATGACCGTTAGGAAATTAGATATTTGCGAAAAACTTATCAAAAAAGGGATTATTGATGTTTGACCTTCGATGTCTCCTGAAGCACCATGATTTGACAATATGATTTTTGCACACTCATTGTATATGCCAAAAAAAGATAGGTCCGCAAAAAAAGAAATAGTATCATTCATTCGGTAAATTGTGAAACCGACAAGATTCACCTATCGAGGTTTTAATAGAAATATCCGTTTTGAGCATCCCTGAATCCATTTTGATTATTTTTGACTTGATGTCGGTTCGTATGTTCGTGCGTGCGTGCGTTTGTGCGTACGAAATTTTGTATTTAAGACTGGTGTAGGGTCTAGTTGTGCACCTCGCATTATGGTTTCAAGCGACTGTACCGAAAGTGCACTGTACTTGAAACTTTTTTCGAATTTTTCTAATAAATCCAGAATAATCAACCGTAGGATGTTGAAATTCAGTATTTAAACTTGATGTTTTATCAGAATAGTTATCTGCTATTTTTGTGAGAATCGGCCAGGCCAGAAGTGCACTTTACTTGAAACTTTTTTGAATTTTTTGCATAAATATAGAATGATCCGCCATAGCATATTGAAATTTCGTATAAAGAACTTCTATAACATCTTATTGTACATCTTGCATTATGATTGCGATCGGCTAAGCCGGAAGTGCACTTTACTTGAAACTTTTTTTAAATTTTTCGCATAAATTCAGAATGATCAACCATAGGATACTGGAATTTAGTATTTGAAATTGCTGTAGCATCTAAATGGTCATCTTCTATTTTTGTAACAATCGGCTGAGCCGGAAGTGCACTTTATATGACAGACTTTTTGAATTTTCCGCATAAATTCTAAGCAATCAGTCGTAGAATATTTAAATTTTGTATTAGGCATTTTTATAATATCTAGTTGTACACCCTGCATTATGATAGCTATCGACTAAGCCGGAAGAACACTTTATTCGGAACATTTTTTGAATTTTCCGCATAAATCCAAAACGATTGAAAACGTAGATTGTTAGGATTCAGTATTTAGGACGATTATACCGTCTAGATGCTAATATCCTATTTTTATTGAGATCCACTAAGACGGAAGTGCACTTTACTTGACAGTCTTTTGGAATTTTTCGCAGAAATTCGAAACGATCAGGTGTAGAATATTGGACTTTGGTATTTCAGTCTGCTGTAGCATCTGAATGATTGTCTACTATTTTCATAACAATAGACTGAACCGGAAGTGCACTTCAGTAAGAATTTATTTTTTAATTTTGCGCATAAATTCAGATCTATTGGTAGTCGTAGAATTGTGGAAATCAGTATTTAGGAATGTTGTAGTATAAGAATAATGGCCTACTGTTTCCGACTTGGCTGAAAGGGCATTCTACTTGACAGATCCTTAGAATCTCTTGGGTAAATCCAAAACGATTAACTGTGGAACGATGAGATTTTGTGTTTGATTATATATATCTAGTGATATATATGATCAATGGCTGGCGTGACGCTGAGTTCTCAGCAACTATACTACTTAGAGACATGAAACTGGTACTAAATAAAAGCTGCTGTTTCGTAGGTTTGCAAAAATTGCTTTAATTCAAGCTCAGTGATTGTGGAAGATTAGATTATTCAAGTATTTGTTTCAAGTGAAACAATGCCCATAGATCTAACATTAGGGATATGGCAACTAAAGTTTATTCAAGTAGATAAAAATTTAGTTACAACTTTAAGCGAGGGTGTCACTATTATTATGTACAGTTGTCAAATCTGTCCAGGATTCATTCAATGACTTGTTTGACGCGAATTTGAAGCTTATTGGAATGAATTATTATTATTGGATGAAAATTTGTTTACTTTTGGTGTATTTTTTTATATAGCTTTGATAAAGATCAAATTATCATTCTAAGGTACAGCACTTGACCTCCTGCCAGTAAATAACTAAACAATGAAGATTAAAAGGTATTTTTGAGTTTGTACATGCATGAATTATGTACCTATCAAAAAGTCAACTTGAAACTAGTACTAAATGGAAGCTGCTGTTTCGTAAGTTTGCCCAAATTGCTTGATTTCAAGCTCAGTAATTGTGAGAGATGGTAATTTGCGAAATCTCTGAAGTAACAAGCATTCATGAGCTGTCAAAAATACGCTTTCATCATCTAAATGATTCTTCAATTTTGTGTCTAAATTGACTGGACTATAAGTAAAAAAGTAGTCTGGTAACTATTTTTCATGATACTGTAACGAATAATGCCTCTACAAAGTAGACTTTCATTTCATCAAGGTTGCTAAACGGAAGTTGTGTGACTGACGCAACTAATTTATATGTGTCAAGGACGTGGTGACGTCTAATGCAAATTTCTTGTAAGCCACTAGAAATCTCTGAAATTGTGAGAAATAGGTAAATAAACCGAGGGACAGACAGTAAAAGAATAGTGAGTCACAAAGACAGTAAATCAGTAAGGAAATCACGGTCGAAATAAATAGCGCGTAGAAGTAATATTGGTTGCTTGCTTGGTTACAGAGGCGCGTAAAAGTGATCTAGGCGAAGTGAACAAATGAACAAGTAGAAATAAATAAAGAAAACAGTGCTCGGTGGAAATAATCAATAAAATTTAGTGTTAGCGACTAATTCAGGGATCAATTTAAGTATAAATATTGAATTAATGAATCATTTCAGCTGTATAAGTGTAGCTTTAGGTGAAAATTAATCATTAAACCTTTGCGAGAATTTAAATTTCGTTACAATACATCAAATCAAATCCAATATGATCGTATCAAATTTATAATTTATTTCAATTTGAATCCGTAAAATTCTCTCTCATCCAAATTCCTCTTTTGAATCCATTTACCATATATTAGTAGAGCCCCTTTGAATATTTAATTCAAACGATGGTTTTCTGTGCTTCAGCTGATTACTTTACTCTATTTCCTAGTTTTAAGATATCATATATTACCTTAATCTAAGATAAAATTTTATTTATCAGGCAATGAAATCAATTAGGTCTTTTATCTGCCTTTCAATAAATTAAATGACGTTAACTCACTTCTTCGAAAGTAGTTAAGGATATTTGCACGAAATATATATATATATATATACATATATATATATATATATATATATATATATATATATATATATATATATATATATATATATATATATGATATATATATATATATATATATATATATATATATATATATATATATATATATATATATATATATATATATATATATATATATATATATATATATATATATATATATATATTTCGTGCAAATATCCTCAACTACTTTCAAATAAGTGAGTCAACGTCATTCAATTTTATTGAAAGGCAGATAAAAAACCTAATTGATTTCATTGCCTGATAAATAAAATTTTATCTTAGATTAAGGTAATATATATATATATATATATATATATATATATATATATATATATATATATATATATATATATATATATATATATATATATATATATATATATGTATATATATATATATATATTACGTAAGACTTAATCAGTATTCCCTGCATGTGTACTAACCCCCATTTCAGCGAGTTGGAGTGAATTGCTCAGAAAACGAGAGCAATAAATAGAATTGTATAAATGAGACCGATAAATGTTTAACATGACAAACAATTTATGTGGAGCCTGCATAGACAACATGCTTTGAATTCTGAACCGCACCATCCTTACAACCAGGGTGCAGAGGGGGTGGAGTGAATATAAGATGTGCTACTTCCACCCCCTGAACCCCTGACATCTACGAATGAAGATGTGACTAAGTGAAGAATTTATGTAAAGATGTGGGAGTATTTGCTTCAGTTTGAATATTTTATGTACACTTTTAGACAAAAGATTTATTTGAAAATAAATTGATCACAAGAGGCAGAACAAATAAATTACAAGGTACAATGCTGCAAAACCAGATTCTATATAACTATTTTCATTTTAACTGTATTCCTCGACAAGCGCTGCCACCAAACTTCATTGCATCTAACAATAAGCAAATGGTTTTCACACTGGCAGCGGTTCAGTTTCAATGATCTCTTTTATATAATGAATATAACATTATTTGATCTCGGAATATAAATATTTATCAAGAGGTGCGTTCTCTTGACGATTTATTGCACTGTGAGGAATTATTTTCGCGTCCCTCAAGACACTTTGCACACTGTGTAATCTGACAGTTGAGTACTCCTAAGAAAAATTCTCTCTGGCCCGAAATTATAAAATATTTTGCGTTCATTTAAATATAAGAGATGTCATCAATGTTGGGGATGAAAGCACGTTATTTCTTTGAAATAAAAGCCAGAATAAATTCCCCATTAAAGTACTTTTGTGATTTTGCTTTTTTTGTTACATTAGGTATTAATTTTTCATGTATTATTTCAATTATTAATTTATCTTTGGCGTCGTGGCATGCAAGAAGATAATTCTAAAAAAAACTAAGTCCAAATTTTCGCAGTTACGTGAATTTACATGGTAATTTACAACGGTAATCTACGCATTTACATCACTCAAATTGCATGCTGTCAGACAATTCAGAAAGAAATTACAAGTTCTTTTTGTTCAGGTTATTTGGTTTTAAGTTATTTATTTGCGCTAGAAAAAAGTTCTTAATGTGGAAAACAATTTGGCTGGTCCGTGCATCGCATGCAAACATCGCACCAATGTATTCAAAACAGAAAACAGTTCAGAAAGAAGAACTTAGAGAAGTGACTTCAACTATTGTGGCGCAGTTGCCTGTTTCCTTCAGATAAACAACTTTTCCGAAGCTATCATTACACAAGCATTCTGTCTTATCATAGACGACTTTTTTTTATTGTTGCGAACAAAGAAGAGGTAGAAACAAATTATTGTGTTTTAATGAGATGTTCATTTAAGTGAGATTACAGTGTTGTGAAGTGGCCGAAAAAAACAATCTTAATAGTGATGATACAACTCTGCGAATAAAAAGTGACCCGACGTCTAAGCCAACTGACGTCGTATAATAGACATGAGTATTTTGCTTAATTTGTACTGATTTCACGAATCATCCTGATGATCAAAGCGCATTTTTGGCAGCTCATGAATGTTTGTTAGCTCAGTGATTTCGCAGATTACTATCTCCCACAATCACTAAGCTTGAAATCAAGCAATTTGGGTAAATCTACGAAACAGCAGCTTTCATTTAGTACCGGTTTCAAGTTGTGACTATTTCATACATAATTTGTGCACATACAAACTCAAAAGGATCTTTTAGTCTTTATTGTTCAGCTATTGACTGATGGGAGATCATGTGCTGTATCTTAGTATAATAATTTGATCTTTATCAAAGTTATATTAAAAAAATCCCTGAAAATTTTGTGCAATTACTTCCAAAACTACAGATTTTTAAAAAATGAGTAACGGGTGGTTATGTACTGGCCTAAATTGATCATAAAAACAAAAGTTCAATTCATTCTGATACTAACATCAAAAACTGCACGTCAATATTTTGTATAACTCGCGAGATATTGAGATAAATATTCTCTACCCTAAAATGAGTACGAATCCATATCAGTTCGAAATTTAAGGTATAAAATTTAATTACTGACATGTTGCTTATTCTGTGCAGCAATTTTTAGATTTCAATTATGCATAGTTCAGTAGTAATTACCTTTTTACCCAAAACTGGGTGTATGAATAAAAAAATCAAGCAGTTTGTGCAAACCTACGGAACAGCAACTTTTATTTAGTATCAGCTACAAGTCTATAAGTTTTGTAGTTGCTGAGAACTCAGCGTGCGTATGTTTTTCGCAAAAATGATTTAAAAAGCCTTAAGGGTGCGTTTCCAAAACAGTGACCTGAAGTGATAGTGGCTAAAGTTACAACTACTAGTGAATTTTCAAATTACTGCCAGTAGATGGCTAAATATTGGTTTGTAGCTGAGATCTAAAGACAAATCTATTTATAGAAACTACCTGAAAACATGTGTCCAATTTATCTTCTTAACTCATAGCAAGCTTAAGAATTTATTTTGCTATTATCAAATATCAGGATAGGAAATGGAATACCAAATTAAACACAATGAGCTCCCATCCTTTGGTTGAAAGTGTATATAAATTATAATTCGTAATTTTTTTTTCTATCCATTTTCTCAGTATTAAGCAAATATGTAATATTAATTGATTTTATAGCCAATTATATGGTATATTAATCTATTTCAGTAATTATCCATAAATATTTTGTTTTGCTCCTATAGCTTCGATCAATGAACTTTCACAAATTATGATTTATAAGATTTCATCATATTTTCAGGAATTTTATACTTACATAACAATAAATATACATATCTTGAAACAATTACAATTTGTTATGAACAATCAATTGTGAATAAACCAATTATTATGAACAATAATAACATTATGAATTAACAAAAAAGAAAAACAACAAAGTTTGAAATAAAATATACTTACAAAATTTAAAATCAGAAGTAGTTTTTATAAAAATAAAGTGATATGAACTCAAAAGACATTCAGTGAAACTGAAAAGTCTCGATCTCAGCCAAATACTGAAATCTCATATCTTGATTGTTTTTCTACAATATGATATGTCCTAATTATTTTCAGGTTATGATGTCCTGAGTAATATATATATATAAAACTTGTGCACGTAAAAACTCAAAATGATCTTTTAATCTTTATTGTTTAGTTATTGACTGATGGGAGGTCATGTGCTGTACCATAGAATAATAATTTGGCTTTTATCAAAGTTGTATAAAAAAATGAAGAATCATCTTGATGATCAAAGCACATTTTTGACAATTCATGAAAGCTTGTTATTTCAAAAATTTCTCAAGTTACTATCTTCTACAATCACTGAGCTTGAAATCAAGCAGTCTGGGCAAACTTACGAAACAGTAGCTTTTATTTAGTATCAGTTTCAAGTCTGTAAGTGCTGTAGTTCCTGAGAACTCAGCGTCATACCAGACAGTCAGACAGCCAAAGTGAATGTATTAGCCTATTTTTCTGAAAAAATGCGCTGTCAACCACAAAATAACAAATAATGATTGATGGGAGGTCATACGGTACCTTTATCCATCTTTAATTAAGCTCCAACCTCTACTAAAACTCATTTTGAAATCAGTTTTTCAATATCACTTATTGATAAAACAGGAACGAATCGCCTATTGAAATTTTTATTTTGTGACTATTTTTTACATTATTTATGTACGTACAAACCCAAAAGGACCTTTTAATCCTCATTGTTCAGTTGTTTATCAAAAATTGATTGCTTATAACAAATTGTTATGTTGATAACAAGAATATGTTTATAACAATCAATTGTTATAATCAATCAATTGTTAATAACAAATTCGTATTTTAATAGCAATTCTTTTTACCATTAAGGAGAGAATGGTCGTTTACTCCTTTAAAATCGCTGGAGTCAATTGTCGCATTAGAATTTCTGAGAATTTCGAACCAGACCGATGGCTCAGCCACCTGTCAGAAAAAGACTGAACTATTTTGGTTCGAGTCTATGGTAAAATCTTCTAAAATGACTCGAAATTTATTTCGACAATTTTGGAGAAATTATTGATATTATTCTGCATTGTGGACCAATATCATTCAATTTTGGTATGTTTTTATAGGAGAACTGAATTATATTTCTTCAGTTCAGAATATTTAGTTAATAAAAAATAGCTATTGTCCTCGGGAAAAAAATATACTTTTCGTTTTTACATACTTTTTCGTCATATAATATATAATTTATTAGAAATTGTCGAATTACTTTGTATTAATTTGATTATGCAACACTCAACACATGAACGCCCTCTTAAATAAAGCTCTATTATATTTTTAGGAAATGGAGTTAGTAGTTCATGTATCGTTTCTAGGCATGATTGTTGAATTACTAGTTACAGGACTGGTTTGTTAGAAATAAATATGAGAAGCATAACAGTAAATAAAGACTCTAATTATGATAGTTATGAATCAGACTTCAATAACTGGCAATTTTATGTCATCAAAAGACAATTCCAATTAAAAACTAAGCAAAATAGCCAAAAAATACAAAATTTTATGTCAAACTTCTCCAAACATTTTAGATGCTGTCATCTGTTAAAAACTCAGTAAACTAACATTTCGACTTTGCCAAATACATGCTGCTAAAATCGTATGCCAATATATTGAAATTGGAGGACATAATCAAAAAATCTGACGTGACTTACTTATGCATCATTTTATATACAGGCTGTAACAGAAATAAGTACATTAATTTTAACCTGTAATGCAATTTTTCAAGCATAACAATTTTTCTTAATAACTTTTTTCCGTAAATCCTCTGGATATAGAGTAAAAATTCATCAAAGTTTTGTCAAAAATTTCATAGTGCGCCTATGGTTCAAACTGAATGCTCCTCATTTGTTGAAAGAATGACAGATGTCGATTGAAAGGAGTATTTTGCAACTTTGAGCCATCGTAGTCTTGTCAATCATTCATTTGAAACTGAAAAAATATTAGTATTTTGGCAATACATTGATATTCGCTCACCTCGATGATTCTATTTTTGCGTATGTTGGAAGAAAGACTAAATTTGTCTCTTTAATCAACAATTTGGTCTTTCAGTCGTATTTATATGTCATTTTTAAGAAGTTTTATTTTTAATTAGGGATTTTACGTTTATTTTCGGATAGTACATTTCTTAAACATAAGATTGTCTACCCAAGTTCATTGCACGTGAATCAGCTGATTTGAATTGTCTAAAACTGTGTCACTGTGTCAGGAGAGTCAGACTGTGCTGCCATCTACAAGCAGTTCGAGAAGTAGTGGCTGTTCCTAACCTACTTCATCAGAAACATGAAGAGAGAATCATTCAACGATTTATTTAAAGAAAACGGTAGAATATTGATTGAAATGTAATTCTAAATTAATTCATTGAATAATTTGATAGAGATATTGCTACATGAAATTTTGAAGATTCTATTCTTGAAGAACAGAAAATATAACCTATAAATGTATCAAACTGAATTTGGTAATTGATTTTAAATATTTTCTGAAATATATGATACAATATTTTGCTTATTCAGCAGATCAATTCACGGGGCATACTTTATTGAAACGACCTGAGTGTGAAGTGTGAAGTTTGTAATAATATGAGAAAAACTAACACGCAGGTGCTTCATTTATAAATTGATGTATTTCATTCATCTCATCTGCTGTTTTACGTTCCAGATAAACGTTAGGTTCTAAATATCCCATGGTATTCTCATCGTAATGTATAAGTGCATAATATTTTGACATTAAATACATTACCATAACCACAATAATTCAATTTTTAGTGAAAAATGACAATTCGGAGATCGTTCCAAATAAATTTGCTAAGCTTATCCTAAACTGCCCATGAAATCGAACACAGAATTAATAATTTATAATCTGTTTTATTCCATAATTTATTTGAAGGAATTGATAACTCACATATGTCAAAATCAATTATTGTTCTATTGCAACTGCTACTGGATCCGATAACTATGCACCTGAACGACTCGTTAAATTATAGGGGATAAAAAATGCTAAAAAAAGATGAGAATTCGGGAAAAAGTTACTAAGAAAAATTGTTAGGCTTGACGAGAACTATAACTAGTTAAAATTAATGTACTTATTTCTGTTACACCTTGTATACACAAATTTATACAATAAAGTTTTCTCTCATTCCAGATTATAATTAATATAATTTTAATAATATTTTGACGTGTACAATGTCAAACAAAATAAAAAAATTGACAACAGTCATTGCCTACCTTATCATTAAACTGATTGTTCTATACAGCAAATTCTGAATGTCTGTTATACATATAAACTGTACTTTACAAGTAAGTAAAAATGTTACAAATAAATTCATACTATTTTCCGAAATTAAGCTGGGTAGCTCATGTAACGTTTTTCGATTGGGGTCTTGGTTCTCTGGGAAATCAGAAATTTATTTGTACTTGTACCCGTAATTCCAGAAATTTTTGTTATAATGCCTTGAATTTGATTAAATAATAGAGCTTTATCCAAAAAAATTTTTGATTCAACCCCGAAATAGGCCTATACTAATAATAATAAATATTGTTTAATTTCCTTCGGAAGAAGAAGCATGTGTTGTGACTATGATAAATAAAATCAATAAAAATAAGATAAATGACAGTCGTTCAGTGTCCGTGTTGCATACGATACTTTTTGTAACAAGTGCACCGAAATACCTCCATTATCAAGCTTTTTAAATAAATTTGGATGTATCGAAACTATCTTATCAATTTGACAAACAGATTTTCACAAATGCAATCACATTACAGTAAACTAATACTATGAAACATAACTTATATGATTTATTTTATTGATTGATATTTTTCACATTTTCTGTGCTTTCCCGTTCACAAATAACGAACACATTTTATAATACAAATTTCTTTTAAATATCAATTTGACTAAATCAATGAAATAAAAAAGTACAGCGGCATCCATGATCCATGATCTACAATTTCATTTTTACCCAGCGGACATTAATATCCATTAATTCCCAGTCAACAGAAAATTAATGAAAATTGTTATCATGGTTTGGAATTGGGAACTCTCGAAGCAGAAGTCTGCTCAGTAATAGGGTACTTTCGGTGTACGTGCTACGAAAAATTCAATTATTGTATATAATATATATGAAGCATCACATGATCGGGTAATAATGAATCATAATAAACTCATAATCGTCACTCATGCAATAATTTCACTTTGAAATTTAAACCTCTATCACATTACTGCAGTACTTATTAATTAAATAACAATCATGTTACAACAACAAGGTTATTTTTACCCCTGAATAAGGCTAAATAAAATATCACCCTATTAATAGAACCTGACAAAGAAACAAGAAACAAGACTCCGGTAATATCAGATTTCACTTACGTGCAAACATTTCTGCAAGAAGTTTTGCTATGCTCTTTCTCTTTCATATTAGATTTAATCATGTTTATTTGGAAATGTAACTTCTTCATTAGGGGATGTTTTATTAATGCTGTAATTTATATAGTTTTCACTCAGAAAACTCGTACAATTGAGAAACAGATTCCAGGTACTTACTGAAATTGTGATATTCTTACACGTTTTAAAACATAAATCATAATTTTCTTGATAATTCACTAAAATTAATTCTGCGTTCAGTGACATTATTTACAACATATGTAAGAATAATGTTTCAAATTATATTTTTTTTAATTCGCCATGCAGACATTTTCTAAACAAAATATTCATGGGCAATTTCACTTGTGGAGGCATTTGGGCAGTTGGCAATCAGAGCCTACTGTACACTAATGTTATCAATAAAATTTATTTTAATTTCAATCACTTCAATATATTCTATATGATCCTTTATAATAAAGGTCATTCTGATGTCGGAATTGGGAATAAAATTAATGTTTATTATTTCCAGTAATTGTGAGTGATTCTTCCTATTCAAGTTTAAAGCTAGAAAAGAAATGGCGGATGAATACAAATGCTTATTGGATTTCTGAAATGGGAACGAAATTTCAGTTGTCGGACTAAATCCCAAGATTAATATTATAATAAATCGCGTGGATTTAAGTATCTATGTGCGTACTTTGTTCGCCGTCAGAGGGCTGTGCTTCGACGCCCCAACGTCTAAATAAGTTCTTATTGTTTCGGGATTAGACACCGCTTTGCCGCGGCAATTTATTAGCAACCAAGCCAGGTATCTCACTTTTCCTGTTGTAGGTATCACTTTTCTACTTATTACGTTGTTTCTGTCTTTCGCTCTGATATAATTAACAAAGATTTAAACCAGGTAATTAGTTGTCAGTTAAAACAATATTCAACTTTCCTGCTGCGCATAGATACAGTAATTTTGCTCTTCTTATTTTGAGTGTAATCAGATAAATGCTGTTGAGATTGAAATTTCACTTATTTTTATATTTATGAACTTCAGATTCAATTTAAAAAATTAGTCTCAAATCCCTTCATAAAAGTCATTTGATGCGCTATCTGAGCTTTGGAACCCAGAACTAAGTTAAAGGTTAGAGAATAAAGGGTTAAAACTGGGTTTTATAATAAAAAATATCAGCGTTTGATTCATTGTTCTACGATTATTATTTTAGATGATATGAGCTTCCAAAATGTAACTGATTTTCGTTGCATTATTCAACCCCCTGTATTAACGGACTTGAAATATAAAAGATTGAACTGCTTGTATAAGCGTTTGGTTCATTATTCTACGAATATTATTTTAAACAGATTTAAATTGCAACATTTGACCCCCTAAATCAACAAGGTTGAAAGATGAAAAGTTGATAATGGTTATGTGATAAATGGCACTTCAGAAGCTTTCAAACAGCGTTTGAATTATTATTGTAGGAGATACTAGCTTTCAAATTGCGATAAATTTTCGCTGCAATATTTGATCTCTTATACCACCAGGGTTGAAAAATTTACGGATGAAACTGGTTGTACAATGAATGGCACTAATCAGGCGTTATACAAGCATTCAATTCATTATTTTACGAACATTATCTTAGGAAATAGAAGCTTCCAAAATGTGACAGATTTCCATTTTATTATTCAACCCTCTGTGCTACCAGAGTTGAAACATGAAGGGCTGAAACTGGTTGTATAATAAATGGTATTACATAAGCTTTCATTGCGTATGGTACAATATTCTGCAATTATTATCTTAGGAGAAATAAGCACCCAAAAGTGAAAAGCTTTCATTTCAATATTCAACCCCCTGTATTACCATATTTAAGTGATAAAAGAATGAAACTGGTTTTGCAATTATTGGTATTAATCAGGCTTTCAAGGAACTTTGGTTCATTATGCTACGATTATTATTTCTGTAAGTATGAGTTTTCAAAAAATTTTTACTTCTTGTACAAACAAGTAACAAAATTCACCTATCGAGATTTTAATGGAAATATCCGTTTTGAGCATTCCTGAATCCATTTTGACTATTTTTGGCTTGATGTCGGTACGTATGTTCGTGCGTGCATTCGTAACTCGCAAATCTCAAAACTGATTGAACGTATAATGTTGAAATTTTGTATTCAAGACTGGTATAGGGTCTAGTTGTGCACCTCACATTATGGTTCCAATCGTCTGTACCGGAAGTGCACTTTACTTGAAACTTTTTTCGAATTTTTATTAAACATTTGATCCTCTATACTACTAGTGTTGAAAGATTTACGGTTGAAACTCGTTGTACAATAAATGGCACTACTCAGGCATTATATGAACGTTTGGTTTATCATTTTACGACCATTATCTTAAGAAATATAGGCTTGCAAAATATTACAGATTGTCGTTGTATTATTCAACCCCCTGAACTATCAGAGTTAAAAGATGTAGGGTTGAAACTGGTTTCATGATAAATGGCACTGCATAAGCCTTCTAACAGCGTTTGAATTATCATTCTGCGACTATTATTTTAGGAGATACTAGTTTTCAAATTGGGATGGATTCAAATTGCAACATTTGGCAATTCATATCACGTGGGTTGAAAGATTTACGGTTGAAACTTGTTGTACAATAATGGCACTACCTAAACATTATATAAGCGGATGATTCATCACTTTACGACCATTATCTTAGGAGATACAGGCTTCCAAAATGTGATAGATTCTCGTTTTATTATTCAACCCCATATGCTACCAGACTTGAAAGATGAAGGATTGAAACTGGTTCTATAATAAATGGTACTACATAAGCTTTCTATCAACGTATGGCTCATTATTCTGAGATTATTATCTTAGGAAATATCTGACAATAAGTAACAAATTTTTATTCCAATATTCAACCCTCTGTGCTACCAGAGTTGAAATATAAAGGGCTGAAACTGGTTTTATGATTAATGGCATCACATAACGTTCTATCAACGTATGGCACATTATAAGCTTATAAATTGTGAGAAATTTTCATTACAATATTCAACCCCCTTTATTTAACGTTTGGTTGATCATGCTACGATTATTATTTCAGGAGATATAAGCTTTCAAAGATGACAGATTTTCAATACACATTTGACCCTCTATAGTCTATACTATTAGGGTTGAAACAGATTTTATAATAAATGGCGCTACATAAGCTTCCTAACAATTTTCAGTTCATCATTTTACGGTCATTATTTTAGCAGATATAAGCTTTCACAGTGTGACAAATTCAACCCCCTGTACTACCAGAGTTGAAAGATGAGGGGTTGAAAGGTTGAAACTGTTTTACAATAAATGGCACGACTCAAGTTTTAGTAAGCATTCAGTCCATCAATTTTTAGTTCCTAAGTTAATAATAAAGGGCTAAAAGGGTTTAGTTCATTTTTCTAACAAGAAGCCACGTTGCCTGAAGCAGCATATAAAGCATACTATCTCTGGGAAGACGAAGAGTCTTGAGAATCAGATGACGTAATGTCTAAAACGTTATTCGATCATTTAGCCGACTGAAATTTTGACCTATTGAGGGATTTAACATGGAAAATAGGGTCAATGGGGATTTGAAGATATGGGACAAGATACTCCAGATAAGGAGAATCAAAAACAATAAAAAAAGAGTAACGATGAGACTTGATCACAGTCAGCGCAAGTTTATCCGTATACAATTTCAGATGCTTCCAAAGCTCCGAACTTCTTCTTTAACAAGTCGACGCTCGGCGTCGTCCGACTTGAGCCGATTGCTTTTCGACTGCGGCCGGAAGGACGGCGACGCCCAGCCCGCCGCGCCGTGACGTCACGCAAAGCTGCGCGTGTAGCCATGGCGACAAGGCACGCGTCAGTTACGTCATCGGTGGCGGCTAGTAGTGGCGCTGAGAACGAGGTGGATGGGGCAAGCGTTTAACGGCCCAGATTTAGCTCGGCAAAGGAGGTTTATCCTACGTTCGCTCGTTCTCTCGTTCACTGTCCTCAGACGCGCGGTTTTTTTACACTTGCTCATAAATCACATTTGCTTCAGAGATATTTCTTTCCTGTCAAGCCATACGAATATGCATTTGAATACAATCATTTACAACAAATAGACATTTTCATCATCACGTTACGGTCAATCATTCATAGTCTCTCTGTATCTTCATCCAATAATTTCAGCTGTTCCTGGAGGAATTGGATCAAATTCTGTAACTTCATTAATTATGAAGTTAATTTTTCATTCGTATTTGACATTTGGAGACCATATTTGGTTTTCAATTAATATCTCTATAACGAAACATCCTTTGGTAAACATACAATATAAATTTTCAAAATCAATTATGTAAGTACAATGTAAAATGGGATTACAACGAATTCAATAAATTCAACCATTTTGTAGGATTATTGAGGGATTAGCAAATAGCGTAAAAATAAAACAATGAGGATATAAATTAGTTTCAATATTCATATATTTTATAATTTGTGCTAGCAGAAAAAAAGTTGTGCTTCCAGACAGACAGACCTACTTTTTTTAAATTATGGTTTTTGGGTTTAGTAGGGTCTAAATCGTAATTATTTATCAACAAATCACGATCACAATACTTTTTCTATTAGGCCGGGAAAGTGAAAATAGAAGTATAACATCTTAATATCTATTTATGCCATCATTCGAATCTCGAGAATAACAAAATGTACAAAATTGGTTACATAAAATAAAAAATCTGATGTGAACATCACGTGACTTACTTGTACATCATTGGATATATATATAACGATGTGATTTTGTGTTTGATCGTATATATCATTGGATATGTATAATCAAACACAAAATCTCATCGTTCCACAGTTAATCGTTTTGGATTTACCCAAGAGATTCTAAGAATCTGTCAAGTAAAATGCGCTTTCAGCCAAGTCGTTTGCTATGGAAACAGTAGGCCATTATTCTTATACTACAACATTCCTAAATACTGATTTCCAAAATTCTACGACTAACAAACAGATCTGAATTCATGCGCAAAATTAAAAAATAAATTTCCACTGAAGTACACTTCCGGTTCAGTCTATTGTTATGAAAATAGTAGGCAATCATTCTGATGCTACAGCAGACTGAAATACCAGATTTCAATATTCTACACCTGATCGTTTCGAATTTATGCGAAAAATTCCAAAAGACTGTCAAGTAAAGTGCACTTCCGGCTCGGTGGATCTCAATAAAAATAGGATATAAGCATCTAGACGATATAATCGTCCTAAATACTGAATTCTAACAATCTACGTTCAATCGTTTTGGATTTATACGGAAAATTCAAAGAATGTTCCGAATAAAGGGCTCTTCCGGCTTAGTCAATAGCAAACATAATGTAAGGTGTACAACTAGATATTATAAAAGTGCCTAATACAAAATTTAAATATTCTACGACTGATTTTTTAGAATTTATGCGGAAAATTCAAAAAGTCTGTCATTTAAAGTGCACTTCCGGCTCAGCCGATTGTCACAAAAATAGAAGATGACCATTTAGATGCTACAGCAATTTCAAATGCTAAATTCCAGTATCCTATGGCTGATCATTCTGAATTTAGCGGAAAATTTAAAAAAAAAGTTTGAATTAAAGTGCACTTCCGGCTCAGCCTATCGTAATCATAATGCAAGATGTACAATAAGATGTTATAGAAGTGCTTCATACGAAATTTCAGTACGCTATGGCTAATCATTCTAGATTTAAGCAAAAAATTCAAGTAAAGTGCACTTCTGGCCTAGCCGATTCTTACAAAAATAGCAGATGGCCATTCTGATACAACATCAAGTCGAAATACTAAATTTCAATATCCTACGATTGATCATTCTGGATTTATTAGAGAATTTCGAAAAAAGTTTCAAGTAAAGTGCACTGCCGTTTCAGACGATTGGAAGCATAATGCGAGGTGCACAACTAGACCCTGTACCAGTCTTACAAAATTTCAACATTCTACGTTCAATCAGTTTTGAGATTTGAGAGCTACACACGCACGCACGCACGTACGAACGTACGAGCATACGTACCGACATCAAGCCAAAAATAGTCAAAATGGATTCAGGGATGCTCAATACGGATATTTCCATCAAAATCTCGATAGGTGAATTTTGTCGGTTTCACAATACTTCCTTGTACTTAGTACAAGTAAGTAAAAATGCGTAGTACAAGGCCTGCTGCATAAACATCCACAAAAATACTAATTAAAAACCAGGAATCAATTTCTCAATTCTTATTCATAATCAAATCAAACATCCTTGGGAATAAAAATAAATTTCTTATGGTTTCTGTCTTCAGTTTGTGTTGCAACGAACAGAGCCCCTTCAGTATAGACTTCTATTTCTACACACCAATTAAATGGGTGGCAAACGCAACAGTCGTATGGCGCCAAGAAAGTGATGCCGTCTGGTAGAAATTTCTGCAAGCTTCGAGCAACCATAGCCGGGGAAATAGGATTAAATCTAGCGGTGGAATAGTTGTTGATACCTCCGATACGGCGCAGGAGTGAAAATAAATTAGTGAAATAGTCGAAATAAATAAGAAGCAGTGGAAATGGATAGCAGATAGTGCTATTGTGTAAATAATAAATAAGTGTAGTGTGAGTATATATTTTTGGGTCCATTATAAGTAGAAGTATTTATTAGTGAATAGTTTTAGTTATATTACTATAGCCTTGAGTAAAAATAAATTTACAAATCCACGAACGAGTTAAGTTTCGTTACTCTATTTACCCGAAGCACCGTATGAGTCTCAGCTGACGAAGTGTCTCCAGAATGTGATGACGTAGTATCTAAGATCCTTAAATAATATGGCGGACTCTACTCTCGGCCCTTTGAGCGATTTGACATGAGAAAGTCACTGATGAATATTGAAAAAATCTTTTCGAAGATTTTCAGTTCCCTGAACTAAATATGGCAAATAAGGATCGAAAAATAAGGAGGAATATTCGAACTGATATACTCTCAACTAGTGTTTCGTGCATTTATGCTTTTTGCTGTGTTTTTAATTAATGTTAAAATATGGAAGTCGATGCAACATTTATTCGTGCGCATCAACGACGTTTCTCAGTAAATGCATGGGCTGGAATCGTAGAGGAGTACGTTATTGGATCCTACATTTTCCCAAACCGTTAAATAACGTTCTGCCAGAGCTTCTTGATAACTCAGCGCTAAACATCAGACGAAGACTTTGGTTGCAATTTTAACAGTGCTGTAGCACTATTAAATAGAGAATATCCGAATAAGTGGAGTGGAAGAAGAGGTACTGTTGCATGGCTAGCCCGGATTTCCAACCTAGCTAGATTTATTTTTCTATGGGATCTGATATCCAGACACTAGTAAACACCGAATTAAAACTGGTAACTAGGATAGTAGCTGTAGGAGAACAAATAAGAGACAAGCAGGCAGCTCTTGCAAGTGTCTCTTCTAATATTAAATCACGCTGCCGGGCTTGCGTTGCTGCGAATGGTGGCCATTTCGAAAATCAAATTCAGTCCCTCCCTTGTTGTTTTATTTATCTTATATTTGCTTGTTTCTTGTTTATCCTGTTAATGGCAGCAATCCTTTTTTGTTTTAAGTGATTGTTCCAGTATGTTAAAATTTTGTAATTCAATTAAAAATGGATGTCCAAGAAAACCTCGAAAATATTTTTCTCTTGTAAAAACTCCTCCTAATAGATATATCAGAACGCTCTATATAGTTGAACCCATCAAAGCTGTTATTCAAGAAAATCAGTAACGTTAAGACTGTGATAAATTTCTCCGCTGAAAGATGGAGTGTCGTCCAACACTAAAACGAGATATTTCATCGCCTTCGACCTATTTATGACACACAAGATTAATTTGTTTGTATCCGTTTTTCTTTTTTGCTTAATATTCCAAAGCATGCCATGACTCAAGTTGCACTTTTGTTACAGGCCTTGTAAAAAGATGTAATTTACATTTTCTCATTTTAATAATGTTCTATCAACGTTGTTTTTCTAGCTTGTCACAGGATTAAAAATATTCACCATAATTTCAATTATAATCGCATTCTAAGTATGAACTTTGTAAATATTGTGGTTATTCAGTCTAACGTCACGTAATAAAACTAACTAAAGTTTATTCGCGACTAGGGATGAAACAGATTAAAAAAATAAACAAATGAAATTTTTTAGGGGATTCACACCTTTCACATTAATTGAAATGGCATGTTACGAGTTTAAACATCATACATCATATGCATTTAGTGTAGTGGACGAACAACTATATTACCAATTCCATATGTAAACTGTCCAAAGGCATTTGTAAACTGTCATACCTAACTAGTTGGCCGATGTTTGTTGCTACATTTATGTAAATCTAACAGGATACGTAAGCACCATCTGCTCACCAGATATTATGTTTCATAATGACTTCTTAGTACTCTCACATTAAGGTCATAACAGTTTTTAGAAATAAATTTATAAATTAAGCTATGTAAAATATCTATAAAAAAATGTATAGCACGCCGCTGCGTAACCACGTGATTACCTTGGCAACCATGCGTTACTACTATTGGTCGATTCGCATGCATGTTTACAAACTGTCATTTAACAAAAGTTAACCTCTACAACATGTACTTTCTTGTTTTCGGTCTTTCTTAAAATTGCTGGTAATATTAATTGATTTTTTTAATAGTTATTTCGTTTTTGTGAATCGAAAATGTCAAGAGTGCCTTCAAATCAAAATAATTATAACGATTTACCTGTACACCCGGGCGAAAACTTTTTATACAAAATGATGAAAAACAGACGACCCATGGTGCAAACTGATTCCCGATCAAGAGGAGAAGGAAAAGTACAACGTGATAAATCTTTAAATCGTCCTCCCACGGCAATGGCTGTTGCTCGTCCAACAATAAGGAATACTTTAGTGAAAAATGAGCCTGAATTAAGGCGGAGGCCCTCAGCGCAAGAACTAGTACACAAAGAAGTTTTTAATAATAATATGGCTACTGTGGAAGTTACTGTGAGAACATTGGCTCCTAAAGGTACTGAAAACAAGCCGCTTATAGAAGAAATACGAGAACCTTGGGATAAAATTTTGGCTAGAAGAAAGAGTGAAGAAACCGTGCAATGCAATTTTGGTAATTTTGATCCTTTGCGGACGCTACACTTCTTGTCTAAAGAATTGGAACTGAAACTCCAAAACATGCGAGAAAGTAAGTACTGTAACTCTAAACGCTTTTCTACAAATAATACGTCAAACGATTTAAATTAATATCTACATTCTTTTTTTTGCACAAGTCGTGACATCTATTATCTTATTTTAACACTACAGTGTGGCAGGAAGTTTAAACTGAATAATTTCCACGAAACTAAAACTATCGGAAGCCCAATCTAAAGACTAGCATGTATCTATATAAAAGCAAGTGTGTGTCTGTCTGAACTGTCAAAAGTGACATTCGTCAAAAACAAGTTTTCAAATTTTTATTATATGTGAACTTTAATGAAATAAAAAGTTTAAACTGATTTTACAATGAATTATGCAACATAGGTTTTCTAATAATTTTTGATTCACCATTCTATGATTACTAATTTCAAATATATGAGATTTGAATGTGACAGATTTTGTTATGACAATATCGGCTGGGTTGAATATAAAGGTCATTTTGTTAGTGCATGTTACAGTTATTATTTACTTGATTTTTATATTTAAAATATTGAAAAGAATTGTTATTGTTGGTTATTTGCCACTTGTATCAATTAATATTCATTGTTCTTTATGTAACATTTAAATAAGGACTAAAATCGCGCATCACAAAAGTCATTGAGTATATCCTGGGTAGACTATACAACTACAATTAATAATGGAAGCACACGATTCTAGGCGACAACTGGTGATACATGCTGAAACCAATTGTTGTACACTATTACTAACTATGAATGCGAGTCTGTAAGTTGGATATATCTATGGATATTTTGACAGTTATTTGAAATAGCGTCAAAATTTAATTGTATACTGTTCTATAAGTTTATTTACGTTAAAAACGGTTGGGGCTACGATTTAAATCTTGTAGTTGGTCGTAATGCAAATCAATTTTATTATTATAAATAAATTCGAGAAATTATGTTAAAATTTGTGTATATCAATTTTTACTTACTTGTACAAAGTAACAAGTTAAAATTTTGTTTTTGTTGTAGGTGATCCAAGTGTCCATCAAATTGTTGCCGATATGCAAAGTGCTATGCAAAGACTTCCGCCAGATGTTTTACAACAAATGCGATCCGCAGAACCTCATTCACACCCCAATGGAACCGATTATGAACCAGTTAATATTAAAAAAACTCCGGTAATATAAATAATCCAATAATTTACTGTTAATTATAATCTTTATTGATTAATTTCAGGAAGCAAAAGTATCTAAATACGTTCAAACAGTAATAATAGGTGATATGGAAACAAATAAAATGCAGCAACAATTACAAGATAGTACAGCAAAATTAGAAGCGAGTTTTAAAGAGATGGAAGAAAGTAGCAATAAATTGCGTGCGGAAAGGGACGACCTAAAAGCTAAGCTGCTTACAGAACGAGAAACTATTGTATCTTTAAGAAAAGAGCTACAAGATTGTGTTTCAGAAAAAGTAAATAATATAAAAATATAATAATTTTATTGTTGACTTTTTGTAATATTTCAGGACGAAAAAATTAACAAAGAATTGAGGAAACTAACATCTGAACGGGACTTGCTGAAAAGACACGTGAAAGAATTACAGGTTCAAGTAGAAACAAAAACAGGTCAGGCAGCTGAAAATCTACGCACTCTATTAGAAGAATTGCGAACCAAACATGTAGCAATCGAGCAAGAAAATACAACGCAGAAAAAAGAGCTCACCGTGATGAAATTGGAAAGAGATAAAATGAATGTACTGTTAGAAAGCAGGGATAAGCAACTTAAAGAATTGCGAAGTGAATTAGAGACGATACAAAACCTTGTATCTTCGCAAATATCAGAACTAAAAGCCAAACCAACTTTTTCATCTACTTCCACAATGAGCAGTAAGAGTTTTTTTTTAATTTTTTAACCGAGCAGTCGAGTTTTGTTTCATTTCCAGGCGTGTCGCATATCTGGAAAGCACCTTCTACGACAAAATCTCACAAAGTTGGAAACTCTATCCATGAATTATTTTTAAATAATGACGTTATGCGCAAAATGTTATTAAGCAAAGAACTTCAAATCGCGGAAAGTGGAACAATAACGACTTTGAATGCGGATGAAATTATAAAAGAGCAGCAGAATTTGAAACTAGAATTAGAAAGACACGGGGAAGACACGCCGCAGCGAGAACAAGTTGGAAATCAAATAAAAGAAGTGAGAATCACTTACTGTTCAACTTCTTCGTATTATGAATATTATATTCCGGCTCTGAACTCACCTGCAAAAGAAAAAAACATTTTTAACTTACATCAAACGTTTACTATTTTTTTGTTTAATGGAAAATAAGCGGTCAGTTTTGGAACTAGATTAGATTTGACATGCGCTTAATATTTATAAATTATTTTATCCAGTGATTAAGTTTGTAATAACATTGAAGCTTGCTTTTTACTTTTACAGAGCCAAATGACAATCAGTGACATAGGAACAGAAGTGACTGAATTCATGAATGATAAAATATCCGCAGCTAGCATTAAAGATATGTTTGCGGAAATCAAACGCCAAGCTTTCAAGAAATTAGATGTCAGTCTACCACCACCTCCATCCCAAAAAAACACAGAAGTTGCGACAGAAATTCCAAATGTTCTTGGGAGTCGCGGAAGTTTATCTTCTTGATCATTTATTATTCATATTTTATGAAATCAGATTGTTGTGTTTCTTTCATTCCATATTACAGATGTTTTAATTATACAAAAATATAGTGAATCAACAGTGCATGAGAAATCTCATAATGCTCCAATACCAATCCAATTTAATTTTAATTCTCGGACTATTAATATTTTTACATAATTGTATTTGTATGAAGTGATTGAAAATATCTCAATAATGAGCATCGCACATTTAGAGTAAACAAGAAATGTGCTTAATAATAACAATTGTATCTAGTTCCACATACTAGACAAATATAAATTACAAGTAATAAAGGGAATACGTGAGCTGCGCGTCTGCTCCAAACATAATCGCGGTAATAAATATTTGCTATTAATATTTATGATATCATTAAATTAAATCACATGAAAAATATATTTTACTGACAGAGATTTATTGACGAATTTGAATACGGCGTAATCTACTGCGGTTTTGTGTCGTGTTTATCTCCCAAATATAATATATATTTGCTGTGATTAGATATTGCACATTTCAACCCTCTAATGTGCTATAATTAACGAGTTGTTTATATTTAAACTTCAGAAATTTTCTGTTTGTTTTTCCAAATAACGAATGGAAATAAATAAATAGAAATACTCAATTATTATTTTAATTATATACATGTCACAAACACATACGGGAAAAATAATTATTTTGTATAATATAGTGGAAAACATCTAAAATAAACAAACAGGGGCTTGATTTTAACGATTAACGTTGAATCGGATAACATAGAACACATTTGACTCAACTGACAAACGGCTCTGGGCTCCAAATAAAATATAAAATACCAACCCTGCAAATTTTAAATAACTATATAATGATGCTACATATTTTTTAAACTAAAAAAATATATACTGGCAAAGTAGCAATTTATAGAAAATAGTTATTTAAGTAATGCTGGTATAATAATAAACACTGAACACTCGTTATATTATTTTTTTAAATGGAAATACAAATTGTTCGTTATTTTTAGGGATATTTTAATTGGTGACACTAATCACTCTCTATTTCACACTTCGTTCACAGTTCAATTGTCACTTTTAGTTCAAACTCTTGACACATTGAAACTTATGCAGTTAATTAGTCTCTGTTAGTCTAGTCTAGAATATTTATCAATTGTCTTAACATATGCAACCAGCATAACATATAATCTAACATCCTATTTTATAGATTGTTGTTTACATTTGTTTCAAGCTCGATTAGAATCAAGAAATCTGGCTTGTGCCTTTCGAAAAAAATTCTTACTCTTGTTGCTCTGACGTACGCTGGCAGTTGTTAGGTAAATGAATATTCACACATCAAAGCAGATTACACTTGTGATAAGAAATTGAATTAGGCTGCGAACATAATTTAATTTTTAAACACATTTAGCTTGTATGACAGTTTTACTATGTAATTTTATTGCTTGACATGTTTTGCCCCTTGAAACTCGTTTGTTGTTATGTATGTAATTCATTTATTATTTAAATATTCCATTCATTCCTTGCTAGCAGGAGCACAATTATTTCAAATAAAATATCAAGAAGGTATATCAAGTATAACATGTTTTTTATTTTTCTTCCCTCACCTAAATAGATAAAATATCTACGAGGTTATTATTATTCATGAGTACTTTTAAAAATATTGTATGAGGCAATCTGAACTAAATCTAAATATATTTTTGTATTTCATTCTTTCTTATTCATGTTAAGCATTTATTTGTTGGTATTTATTGTGAAGAACCTAAATAGAAGTGGCACCCACGATTGCAGTGCGGGTTGCTTCCCTCAATTGTCCAGCGTTTTGCCTACTTTATAATATTTGATGTAAGTTTAGATGACGTAAATTAAGCTACGTGCATGAAGTCTACTAGCGCCTCTAGCGGGAAATGGAGAACGATTGAACTCCCATTTTATCATTGTTTCATACCTTTAATTTTTTTAATTTACTAATATTATTTAATTCAGCTGTGTGTGTATAATATAATTATATATTTTTAAGTATATTTTTTCTTCAATTATAACGTACCTATTGGAGAAAACGTCCTAATTCGTCCAAATTGACAGGATAACCTCAAATTATGACGCTTATGATCTTGCGGATCGGGTTTCTACGTATCAAATACTGTATCCCTTTTACCGAGGAAGCATTAAAGAAAAGGGTGAAATTAATTTTGCCATATTAAACTTGTTGAAGAATATGTTACTGACAATATTAACAACAAAATTATTGCGAAGTGCATGCGACAAGCTTCTATCACTGAAACACTTTACAAATTAGAGATAGAGGTAAATTCATGAATCCCAAATCGATGATGAATTTTTCTAATTTCGCAATTGAATTACAAACATCTTTGTTATAGAGATTAATAATGAAAGACAGATATTACTCTATTTACCGTTTTGGTCCACTTCACTCGTTTTTTTATGTTATAACTGCGTACACGAAATCTATGAAACTATTTTTCACTTGAATCATCCTTAACACAACAGCCAGAAACAGAACAAGCGTTTTCCTATGTTTTATATGCAATTATTTTGACTTTTAAACTACAATGGTCAATGACGTATTCTGAGAAATGGAGCTCGATGCTTACAATGATGCTCACCATGAGCGCTCGCATCGATATTTGTTCAAACTTCGCCCCCTTGCACATAGCCTATAGACGATGCTTGATGGAATCAACACCCAATGTTTTTAATTAATTATTCATTAAACTCATTATTTTAGTCTTCTTCAAATGATTTTCTCTTTATGTTTGAGAATAATAGTTAGTTTATTGCCGCTCATAGATGGCAGCACAGATTATGACTGTTTTCTTTAGCTGTTCAGTGTGAAAGTGCAATGAACTTGTGCAGGCAATCTAATTTTTAAGAAATGTTCTATCTGGAAAAATACGTGAAATACCTAAATACAAATATGCTTTTAGTTTATAATAAATGATTGTCATGACTACAATGGTTCAAAGCTACAAAATACTAATTTTAATTGACAAGTTGTGATTCTCTCAACAAATGACAAACAAGGGTCACTTTCTGATCGTTTAATTTTCCGTTTTGGTGGTCAAAAATCTAACGGCGTTGGATTTTCTTCTTAGGTTTATGACAACAAGTCCACGACCACCCACGTCTTGAAGGAGGAAATTTAGCGCTGTCACGAGATTCAATCACATTTTTGTAAAACTGTCATAGAGAATTTCGGCAAAAGAGTGCGTATGTGCCAGCAAAGCTGTAGAGGCCATTCGCTCGATATAATATTCCATACATTAATCTTGTATTGTATTTAAATTTGAATACATTTTCTATCAAAATTCGTTTTTTTGTGAATTTTGAGACATTCTTAAATTACAATTCCATATTGTGGTTGTTGGATAATTCAATTAAAACTTATATATTTTTTAAAAAAAAGCTTATTGTATATAGAACATTTCAAAACGTCATGCTATATTCCAAAACATTTTACAATTTTTCATAGTATTCTAGAACGTTTCAGAATATTGCAGAGCAGACTAGAACGATGTAGAATATACCAAAATGTTGTAGAGCATTTCAGAACGATCAAGAGCACTCCAAAACGCCTGAGAACATTTTAAAACGTAATACTAAATTTCAGAATGCTTCACAATGTCCCAGAATATTCTAGAATGTTCCAGAATGTTGTAGAATGAACTAAAACAATATAGAACGTACCAAAATGTTGTAAAGCTTTCCAGAATGTTGTAGAGCATTCTAGAACGTACGAAAAAATTTAAATCCAGGAATTTAAGAACGTCTTTATTCCAGAATCCATTACAATGTCCAACAATATTCTAGAACGTTCCAGAACGTTATCGAACAAACTAAAACAACATAGAATGTACCAAAATATTATAGAGCTTGCCAGCATATTGTAGAGCATTGTAGAACGCTCAAAAACATGATCCAGAGCATTTAAGAATGTCAAACTATATTTCAGAATGCTTTACAATGTCCAAAAATATTCTAGAACGTTCCAGAATATTATCGAATAAATTAGAGCAATGTAGAACGTACCAAACTGTTGTAGAGCGTTCCAGAATGTTCAATAACGCTCCAGGACATTAAAAAAACTCCAGAGCATCTCATAACATTTTAGAACGTCTATTCTAAAACGCTTTAAAATCACCTAGAATATACTACAACCTTGAATTATCTTGTAGAACGTTGTAGACCATTCCAAAATATTGTAGAGCGTTCCAGTATATTGTAGAGTGTTCCAGAACATTCAAGAGCATTTCCGAATGCCCAAGAATCTTTCAGAACGTCGCACGATATTCCAGAACGCTTTGCATTGTGACCAGAATATTCTAGAATATATAGTAATGTTGTAGAACAAATTAGAACGTTGTAGAACGTACCAAAATGTTGCAGAGCGTTCCAGAATGCTGTACAGCATTCCAGAACTTTCAGTAACACTCCAGAACGTTCAAAAACACCCTAGAACATCATTCTATATTCCAGAATGCTTCACAATGCACTAGAATATTCTAGAACGTTACTTAATGTTGTAGGACGAAATAAAACCATGTAGAACGTACCAAAATGTTGCAGAGCATTTCAGAATTGTAGAACACTACAAAACGTTTAAAATCTCTCCAGAACGTTCAAGAACACTCCAGAACGACCCAATACAATTTAGAACGTCATACTATAAGTATTCCAGAACGCTTCACAATATCCCAAAATATTTTAGAACTTTGTTATTATTGGATAATTCAATTAATTCTTACATTTTTTTTAAAACAAGTAAGTAAAAAGCTTATTTTATATTTTGTGAATTTCATTTCTGAAATGTCAGAATATTTAAATCCTTTTCTATCCCGCCATAATCACTGACCTTTCCTGAGCCTGACTTACTCCAAAACAAGATTAAACTAGACTAAAACAAATAATACTGTTTTATCTTATTTTTAATGAGTGTCACACCCACGGTTGTAATGCGGGTTGCATTTAAGAAAACGGAAAAGATAAGGACGCTTCTGTTACTTTCCTCGATTGTCTAGTGTGTTGCCTAGTTTCAATATTTGATGTGAGATCGGTAAACATAATTGACTTTTGTTGTGGGTTGTCTTATTTACAATATTTTAATGTGAATATTGTGAACTAGACAAAACGCTGTACGGTCGTGGGAAACATCCCTGTTTTTTCAATTCTCCTCACTTGAATAAAACTATTGTGCATTACAGAAAATAATTCTTACAAATTTTTTTAAAAGTGTCTCCAAGTTTCACCCGTTAGTTTGTTTAGATTTGTTTTGCTCCGCCAATGACGTCATATACATTTTCAAATACGTCAGCAGGACCAGCAACCAGCACTACGCCCCAGGCTTGAAAGGAACATTGTGAAAATGAATTAATCTGGATGCGTATTAACAGACACTTTATTCCTACAGAGCAAATTTTTTTATATAATAAACAATCGAATAATTCTTTTAGGAGAAAAGTACAGTTCTGTTCTGTCTGTGGAAATTGTCTCTATAATTTGATTATACTCGGCATCATTCGACACAATAGTAAAAAAATTGCCTTGGTAACAAGATTCCAGTTTTTAACAAATCGAAATTCGAAGCTGGGTGATCCGATTACGAATCGAATATCCAATAATGGAAATGGTTGAACGCAACGAAATACAGTAGCTATATTGGGAGCTGGATCGTGAATAGAATTGTCACTATGTTGACATTAGTTGAAAAATTGTAAGAAATTATTATTCCAATCGTTAATTCACCTTGCACACAATCACAACATATTTCAACTATCCCTTAATAATTATCAAAAATTATGCCAACAAGCCGTTATTATCTCCTCCAATAGTTATCAAAAATCGTATTCTAATGCTGAAATAGAAAAAATATCGTCAAAAGACTAATGAATATCTACCATGTTACCAACCATATTATTTTCTGTTTGAATTTAGCCTAGTATTCCTAATAATTACATATTTCGTCAACTAAACTTTATTGAGCGAAAATTCTTGGAAGGAAAAGCTACAAGGACTGCCTTGAAAGGAGGGGGAAATATCGGACGACTGAAGAGAAAATGAAATAAGTTTTGGTGCAACAAGAGGTGCATTAAATTTGACGAGATATTTCCATTACAAATGGATGTTCATCTAGCTAAAATAGCGCATGCGTGGTGTGAATTCTTTTACTTAGCGAATTTTAAACATCTGTTGTGTTCCCACTGAATATTAATACTTTATTGCTTGCTGTTTGCTTTGCTAGTTAGTAGTTTTCAATATTAAATTTTAAATATACCATTTTAGAAGTGACACTTCTTTAGTAAGCTGTACTGGAGTATTGTTTGAGCATACATGCCGGTCAAACTCCAAACCCCAATTATTCGAACACTAATTATTCTAGTCCTGTAAAATTTGCCTCATTTCGACATAAACCGCATAAATAACAGTACATTGTTTATAGGATAATTGCTATTTGTGACGTCATGGTTGAACAGCTGCAGCATTAAACACATGAAAGACCGCAACAATTGCACATTGTACCATGAATGGCGATCAGAAACGCATTGCATACTAACTAAATAACTCAATAAACCGGCACATATAGGCAAATGATTTTTCTTGTTACGTATTACCCGTAAACAAAAACTTTTCAAACAATAAATGTAAGGGATATAATATTCCGCACATTTTTTGTCTTATATTTCAGGCGCCAGAGGGCGCAAGAGCTGCCAAAAAGCGTTGTTCCGTCGTTTTCTCGGATATATGTAATTTAAATGTGGCATAAGAATTGAATAATAACTGCCAAAGCATCAACATGAAACATTATTAAGGACTAAAAAATGAAAATACAACCACCCATTCCTCTCCAGAGTGTTCCAGAACACGCTAGAAATTTCAAGAATACTCCAGACTGTTCCAAAATGCTACAGAACATTTCAGAATGTCATGCTATATTCCAGAACACTGTACAATGTTGTAGAACGTTCAAGAACACTTCAGAACGTTCCAGAACATTTCAGTACGTCATACCATATTCCAGAACGCTTCAAAATATTCCAGAATATGCTAGAATGTGGCAAAACAAACTAGAACAATGTAGAGCGTATCAAAAATATTGTGAAGCATTCCTAAATGATGTAAAACATTTCAGAATGTTCAAAAATACTCCAAAACGTTCCAGAATATTTTAAAACGTCATACTTTATTTCAGAACGCTTTACATCGTCCCAGAATATTCTAGAACGTTGTAGATCAACTGGAACGATGTAAAACGTGCCTAAATGTTGAAGAGAGCTCCAAAATATTGTAGAGTATTCCAAAACGTACAAGAACACTCGAGAACGTCTCAGGAAATTTTATAACGTCATTCTATATTCCAGAATGCTTTAAGTTTACAATGTCCCAGAATTCTAGAGCATTTCAGAATGTTGTAGAGCGTTCTAAAACGTTTAAGAAATCTTCAGAAAGTTCATACTATATTCAAGAATAATTTACAATGTCCCAGAATATTCTATAATATCCCAGAATGTTGTAGAACGTATTAAAATGATGGAGAACGTGCCGAAATATTGTAGAGCGTTTCAGAATATTGCAGAGCATTCCAAAACTTTTGAGAACATTCCAGAACATTCGAGAACACTCAAGAACGTCCCAGAATTTTTAGAACGTCATACTATATTCCAGAATGTTTTACAATGTTCCAGAATGTTCTAAAAAATTTCAAAATGTTGTACAACGAACTGGAACGATGTAAAACATACCAAAATGTTGTAGAGCGTTTCAGTATGTTGTAGAGTTTTCCACAAATTTCAAAAACGCTCCATAACGTTTAAAAACACTCCAGAACATTCCAAAAAATTTCAGAATGTCACACTATATTCCAGAAACATTCAAGAACATCCCAGAATACCTAAGAACATTTACAAATGTCATACTATATTCTTGAACGCTTTACAATCTCCCAGAATATTCTAAAACGTTCCAAAATGTTGTACAACGAACTAGAACGATGTAAAACATACCAAAATGTCGTAAAGCGTTCTAGAATGCTGTAGACCGTCCCGAAACATTCCAGAACATCGTACTATATTCCAGAACACTTTACAATGTATCAAAATATACTACAACAATCCAGAATGTTGTAGAACATAGTAAAATGATGTAGAACGTACCAAAATGTTGTAGAGCGTTCCAGAATATTGTAGGGCAGGGGTAGACAAATAATTTTAAAGATGAGCCAAAACTGTAAATTTTATAGAGCATCAAAAGCGTTCAAGAACACTCCAGAACGCCCAAGAACATTTTAGAACGTCATGGTATATTTCAGAACGCTTTACAATGTACCAGAATATTTTAGAACGTTTTATTATGTTGTAGAAGGAACTAGAACGATGTAAAACATACCAAAATGTTGTAGAGCGTATCAGAATTTTGTAGAGCATTCTATACTATATTTTAGGAAGACTTCAGAACGTTTCAAAATACGCCAGAACATTTCAGAACGTTACACTGAATTACAGAACGCTTTACAATATCCCAAAGTATTCTAGAACGTTTCAGAATGTTGTAGAACGAACTAGAGCTTTGTAGAATGTACCAAAATGTTGTAGACCCTTCCAGAATGTTGTGAAGCATTCCAGAACGTCCCAAAACATTTTAGAGCATCATACTATATTTTAAACCGTCTTACAATGTCTCAGAATATTCTAGATTGTTTTAGAATATTATAGAACAAACGAGAACGTGCAAAAATGTTGTAAAAAGCTCCAAAATATTGTAGAGCATTCCAAAACATTCAAGAACATCTCAGAATACCCAAGAATATTTACAAATGTCTATTGTAGAACGCTTTACAACGTCCCAGAATATTCTAAAACATTCCAGAATGTTGTAAAACAAACTAGAACGATGTGAATCGTAGCAAAATGTTGTAGAGCGTTCAAGAATTATGTAGGGCATTCCAGAACGTTTAAAAAAATTCCAGAATTTCCCAGAGTATTCGAGAACATACCAAATTGTTGTAGAGCGTTCCAATATTATGTAGAGCGTTCCAGAATATTCTAAAATTTAAAAATAATTGATGAAATTATTGCTTGAGTTTTGGTTAAGGACTATAGGCTAAGTGCATGAAGTCTACTAGCGCCTCTAGCGGGCTATGGAGGACGATTGAACTCCATTTTATCATTGTTTCATACTTATAATTCTTTAAATGGACTAATATTATTTAATTCAGCTGTGTGCGTATAATATAACTTGCATAGCATAAGGAGTACGTTGGAATTATTTATTTTGAGTATTTTTTTCTTCAATTATAACGTACCTATTATGAAGGGAACGTCTTAATTCGTCCAAATTGATAGGATAACCTCAAATTATGACGCAGATGATCTTGCAGATCGGGTTTGTATTTATCAAACACTGTATCCCTTTTACAGAGCAAGCATTGAAGAAAAGAGTGAAATTAGTTTTGCCATATTAAACATGTTGAAGAATATGTTGCTGACAATATTAACAACAAAATTATTGCAAAGTGCATCTGACAAACTTCTATCACTGAAACATCTTACAAATTAGAGATAGAGGCAAATTCATGAATCCCAAATCGATCATGAATATTTCTATTTTCACAATTCAATTACAATCATATTTGTTATATAGATTAATAATGAAAGACGGACAATACTCTATTTACCGCTTTGATTCACTTCACTCGTTTTCTTATGTTATAACTGGGTACATGAAATCTATGATACTATATTTCACTTGAATCATCCTTAACATAATAGCCTGGAACAGAACAAACGTTTTCCCATGTTTTATATGCAATTATTTTCACTTTTAAACTGGTTACAATGGTGCTCACCATGAGCGCTCGCATCGATATTTGTTCAAACTCCGCCCCCTTGCACATAGCCTATTTGCAGCTGTTTCATGATTCCTGAAATATGATAATATGAACTATAAGTATTTAACATATTTGGCAAAATATTATCCTCTACATTCTTTCATCTGATTTTTTTTTTGTTTAAGGTAATAAGAAACGAGAAATATCGTCTTATGTATGAAGTCCTTATGTAATTTTTATAAGATTGTGTTAAAATACGTAAAAACAAAATGATAAAATTCGTGAATAAAAAATAAAACTAAATACAGTCGCAAAGATAAATGACTTTTTCAATTTGCAAATGGCGTTAATAAAGATCAAATAGAAGCGTTGAATATTATAAAAAGCAATGAACTCATGTTATTCTTCTTCTTAATATCACAGAATCGCAAAAATTTTCATAATTTCCTCAGAGACGAACATCTGTTAGGTAATTTCGTACAAAGATTTGTTCATGCAGAAATTCTGTAAAAATTCTAATTGCATTCTTGAGCAAATTCATTAGGCTGAGATGAATGATTCGTTTTCCATTTTTTAATTTGTATACTTCATCCTTTCGTCTCCCTTTCTGCAGCTCTGAATTATTGTTCAATTAAAATTTATTCCTTTGCATATTCATGATTGTAGAACAGAATTTCTCAATCAAAGTCAATCGGAATTAATTGAACAGGACTCATTACTGGAAAAATTTGAAAAAAAAAACTATATTCTTGTACACATTGAAAGTACATAAGCTTTTTCTTTTATTTTGTTTTCAGCTTTCGATGTGGATTAGTGTTTGAATACGCTTTACGAGCACGTATACTATTTTTAAATTTTTATTGTAAATTAATTGCCGGATATATATAAATCAGGGACAAAGCCAAGCAAAAGTGGAGAATTTGAGTAATAGTCGGAGCGCGTAGAAGTAATATTAGTTGATTGGTTACGGAGCGCGCAAAAGTGAACTAGACGAAGTGGACCAGTAGAAATAAATAAGAATAGTAAAAAATAAGTTGGAAATCAATATGAAGCCGTGGAAATAAATCAGTTAATATTAGAAATATCAAATGGTGGCTACTGTTACTTGATGTCTAATACTGCTTTCAACATGTTCAGATTAATTTGTTTCAAATTGCTTTGTTTTTGAACCCAGCTTATTTTGCATGTACGTCATCAAGCTCTCGATATATGGAATAAAAATGCTAACAAGGCTTTGTTTAAATAAAACAATTATTTTGAAATCTCTGAAGACAATACCATAACGAACTTCTGCGAAATTACCCTCTGAAATATGGAAAGCAATTTTTTGAACAGGCGGCTGTCGTATTCATTATTCCACCACATCTGCAAATAACCTCAATTTTTTTTTTGTTAGATTGGAGAGGGATTTATGGTAAATATAAAATGAAGTGGCTGATAAATATTTTTTAGTGGAATACATTAACAAGTTGCTAATTCGAAATAACAGGCGACAGCAATTAAATTAAACGATCACATCGTTTATATAGGCTTGAAACATCAGATTACACTAGTTCGGAAATGTTTATTTGCACCTCGGTGTTTTATATTTGTTTACCGCACTAAAAATTTGCCTGTTGTGGTGACCTCATCAGTCGCTAGCGTAGTACTCATACGGTGACTGTCACTTGAAGCTTGAAGTAACATTAAATGAAAAACATATTTTTTAAATAAAATTGGAATATGAGAAAACGGGCTTCAATAATTTTCTGTAGATACCAAGCTCGATTATTGATTAATAATTGTATTTTAAATTGATGTCTCGGATCAAAAGCTACTCAAATGTTCAATATAACATATATTTATTTCTCAAGTCCAGCTCTGCCGACAATTGGCCATCGACCGCCAACAATAGATGTTCGTGTTGCCATTTCGTAATCAATACGAGCTGAACGGCATTTTGGGCATTCATGTACGTTGATCAATAATATCGTTGCATCTAAACCTCGAATGGTTCGGATTTATTGCCCATTTTACTGGATTCACTAGCTTTTGTTTTAAAGATCATACTTCTCTTGTTGATTTATGTTATTCTGAATATCAGGTTATGGCATTTTTTATCTTTGAATATTAAATGAAATTTCAATTGCGCGATTCACAAGCAGGCTTAAGTGGTTTTCAGGTTGTTGAATTTTATCAAGTTGCTTTCAATTTTGATCGAGTACTTTATGAACATTCAACTTGAATTGATTGTTTTGAATTTTATTTTCAAAACTTGGTCACATTTCGTACTTGCTCTAAAATATTCTAAAACGCTCTACAACATTTTGGTATGTTCTAAATCGTTCTATAACAATCTAAAACTTCTAGAATATCCTGGGATATACTATAAAGCGTCATAGAATATCGTATGCCGTTCTAAAATGTTTTGGAACGTTCTGAAATGCTCTACAACATTCTAGAACATTCTATAATACTTTGGTACGTTCTATTCCGTTACAACATTCTAAAACGTTTTAAAATATCCTAAGACATACTGTGGAGCATTCTGGAATATCGTATGGCGTTCTGAAATGTTTTGGAACATTATGGAGCGCTCTAAAACATTTTGGTACGTTCGACATCTTTCTAGTTTTTTCTACAACATTCTTAAAGTATTTTAGAACATTGTGAAGTGTTTTGGAAGATAGTATCAGGTTCTAAAATGTTTTGGGACGTTCTGGAGTGTTTTTGAATATTCTAGAATATTCTTCAACATTCTGGAACACTTTACAACATTTTGGTATTTTGACAACGTTCTACAATATTCTAAAACGTTCGTTAACACACTGGAACATTGTAAAGCATTCTGGAATATAGTTATGGAGTGGTTTTGAACATTTTGGAGTGTTCTTGAACCTTCTATAATGCTCTACAACATCCTGGAATGCTCTGGAAAATTTTGGTACGTTCGACATAGTCCTAGTTCGTTTTACAACATTCTTGAACGTTCTAAAATATTATGTTACATTGTAATATGTTCTAGAATATAGTATGATGTTCTGGAATGTTCTGGGACGTTCTAGTTTTTAGACATCCTGGAATGCTCTACAATATTCTAGAAAATGTTGGTACGTTCAACAACGTTCTAGTTAGTTCTGGAACATTCTGAAACGTTGTAGAATATTATCGAACATACTATAAACCGTTCTGGAATATTGTATGACGTTCTAAAATATTTCTAAACGTTCTCGAATGCTCTATAACTTTCTGGAATGTTCTAAAACATTCTGGAACATTGTAAAGTGTATGATATGAAGTTCTAAAATGTTTTGGGACGTTCTACATCCTAAAATGCTCTACAATATTCTTAAACGCTCTACAACTTAATGATACGTTCTAGTTTATTCTACAATATCCTGAAACGTTCTAGAGACTTACTGAAAAACATCCTGGAATATCGTTCAACGTTTCAAAATGTTTTAGAACATTCTCGAATGCTCTACAATATTTTGGAATGTTCTTCAACATTTTGGTACGTTTTACATCGATCTAGTTCGTTCTACAACATTCTGGAAAGTTCTAGAATATTCTGGAACATTGTGATGCGTTTTGGAATATTGCATGATGTTCTGAAATCTTTTAGGACGTTCTGTAATGTTTTAAACATCCTGGAACACTCTTCAACATTCTGAAATGCTCTACAATATTTTGGTACGTTCTACATTGTTCTAGTTTGTTCTACAACATTCTGAAACGTTCTAGAATATCTTGGAACATACTGTAAAGCATTCTAGAATATTATATGGCTTTCTAAAATGATTTGGAACGTTCTAGAGTATTCTTGAATGTTTTTGAATGCTCTACAATATTTTAGAACGTTCTACAACATTTTGGTATATTCTACATCCTTCTAGTTTGTTCTACAAAATTCTGAAAAGTTCTAGAATATTCTGGAACATTGTGAAGCGTTTTGGAATATTGCATGATGTTCTGAAATCTTTTAGGACGTTCTGTAATACTCTTCAACATTCTGATACGCTCTTCAATATTTTGGTACGTTCTAAATTGTTCTAGTTTGTTCTAAAACATTTCGAAATGTTCTAGAATATCTTGGAACATGCTATAAAGTGTTCTAGAATATTGTATGGCGTTCTAAAATGATCTGGAACGTTCTAGAGTATTCTTGAACGTTTTTGAATGCTCTACAACATTTTAGAACGTTCTATAAACTTTTGGTATATTCTACATCCTTCTAGTTTCTATTACAACATTCTGGAACGTTCTAGATCATACTGGTACATTATGAAGCGTTTTAAAATATTTTATGATATTCTGAAATATTTTGGTACGTTCTTCATCGTTTTATTTTGTTCTACAACATTCTAGGACATATTTTAAAGTGTTCTGGAATATCATATGATGGTCTACTACTATTTGGTACGTTCTATATCGTTCTACAACATTCTGAAACGTTCTATAATTTTCTGGAATATATTGTAGAGTGTTCAGGAATATCGTATGAATTCTATTCTCAAAAATTGTTGACCGTAATAGAACTCGTCGAGAGAAACAATATTTCTTAATAATTTTTTCCGAATCATCAATTTTTTTAGCACTGACAAAATACGTGAAATCTCTAAGCAGAAACATGTTTATTTAACAGTGAGTTATAAATATGACTATTAGACCAAACAGTTGATTGCAAAGACAAATCCAAACTATCTTAGAAAATATGCAAAAAGAAATACAAAGGTAAGCTGAGATCTCAAAGTATTGCCAAAATAAAAATACTTTTGCCGTTCTAAATGAATAATTGACTGGACTATGATTGTTAAAACTCACAAAATATTCATTTTAATCGATAGCTTTCAAACATTCAGTTCGAACCATAGGTGCACTGTGAAATTTTTGACAAAGCTTTGATGAATTTTTACTTGATATCCAGAGGGTTCGCAGGAAAATGTTATTAAGGGGGAAATTGTTATACTTGACGAGTTCTACTACTGGTTAAAATTAATGTACTTATTTCTGTTACAGCCTGTATAATGTGAGTGGCTGATTAGTTGCACCACGTAAACATAATTCTGAATTAGACAGCCAGTATATGTTCAATTCTCCAAATAATTCCATCTTTATGAAAATAAAGCTGTAAATAAAGCGCAAGATGAGAATTTGATTAAATTAAATTCTTAATATTGGTAGTAAAGGCTAAATTTTATTACCTTCCTCTACATAATTATTCCAGGCGGATGTGTATATCCCTCGGTTATATTTAAAGCTATAGTAAATTAACGTTGTATCCTTCAAAATAAAAAATAAAACACGATGTGTAAAACCCGGAATTTAACAGTTTTTAATATTAGTTTCTTGCGCTAGTACGTTGTTAAAACTTTATAGTTTGCTTCGTAGTATTGTTTGTGGCTATACACATAAAGTTTTCAGAAAACCTATTGATAGATTATACTCAATAATTTTAAAAGAAATTGAATTATATGAATTGGTCTCACGTGAGGGCCGCAGAGTGTACAATAGTTTTAATCTGTGCGACGCACGGGGGAATTCGATGATCGATCATATAATTTATATAAATATTTTTCAGCGTAGCTCTTATCCAAATCCCTCTAGATGAAGTTGAAGTTGCCCAGAATTATTCTATAAACTTCAGGCACAGCGAAAATTAGTTTCGACAGCACAAGGCGCAACAGCAGCAGATCCTTCAATTAATAAACTGTTCTTTATATGAGTAAAACGAGGATTCTGAGATATACTAGATCAACTTTCGTTTCTTTTGTTTTATACTTCAAAACTAATTTTAAATTTCAAAAACTTTCATCAATGCTTCAAAGAGAAGATTTTATAAATGTATAAAACTTCTTGTTTACTTTTTACTGTCACAGCCAACAGTAAATTTACCTTCATTTTAAATTTTAAATTCAAGCGTTGCGATAGAGGCAAACCCGGTTTGAAAAATATTTTAATTTAATAACAAATGAGTGGCGCATAGTCGTATGCAAAGAAACTGCAATGCAGATTACAAAACAGTAGACGTTCGCAGGAACCAAACACGAACAAGCGAATAACGAATTCGACCATTTATCACAAATTGAAATGTCATGCACCTAGCAGGAAACTAACCTCAAACTCCAACCTCACACTCCAAACTCACACTTCAACCTCAAACTCTAACCTCATAAGGAAGCAGAGATTATTGTGACCTTTTTTGAATAAAAAACTACAATGAAAAGGAAGTCGACAATATATGTATTATTTAATGTTATTCATCTACATGGCACAATTCTGAATTTAGATGGCACGCATCTCGGATTTTAACTACCGGAAATCGATATTGCCTATATGCGCTTGAAATAATATTCAAGCTCCATTTTTCTACGTTATGGGAAAAAATTTGAAGGGATGTAACTAATACCATACGAAACTATTAATGTAGTGACATCCTTAGACTTCCATCGTAACGCGCCGGTTAAAAGGGTGACGCAAATTGTTATAACTAACGCAACCAACTGATATGTCGTGGTGATGTGTAGCTAATTTTTCAATGCAAATATCTTCCCTATAAATGGCAGCCTGTACAAAATTATTCCTTTTTTTTGTCCCGAGCGCCTGGTCTAATAGGCAAGATAATTTTTTGTCCATGACGTCCTTGTTAAATATTTAGTTGAAGTAGTCATGTACGATAACAGCATCATAAACTCTCGCTGTCAAGCAATATATGGCACATGAGCTTTTACTGACTTGCTTACGCTTGGATAGGTCAAAGTTCACTAGATTTACTTAACGCGTTCTATGCAAGAGAGACGTCGACGTCGAGGTTGATGCTATACATCTTTTTTGACATTTTGTTTTATGTTCTATTTGATCTTTTTAAAGGTCATTCTTGTTTAATTTTCACACTACGATTTCTACATTTGTTCTAATTTATTTTTAATGAGCACAAATTATTGATGCTAATAAAATTTAAAAAAATTGAGCAAGGGCTCCTGGCGACTGCTCTTTTTTCCAGTTTTTCAGTTTGCTTTCGATTCGCGGTTCGCACATTTTATTTCAAACTCTTCGTTGAATGGATGGATATTTTTCCCACACATTTTACGTGCGGTTGAGGGCATACAAGTGCGGCATTTACGAAGAATATACCGTCCAATTCAAATGTGATGTCTGCTTGGAAAATAGCAGTTGAAAAATATATTTTTTAACAACTTCTACCGAGGATGATTCAATCAAATTTTAACGAATAGGCCTCCAGAGTAGACTTCTATTTTGAGTCATCTTAAATAGATTCGTAGAAAACTTGGATCACGAAACAAATATTGATGAGTTTTCATTTCCATTTTGGCCCAAAAAATTACTGTAAAATCAAAACAATATTAATTTTTCATTCCTCAAAGCTTGAATAAAATGCTATTAAAAATCCTAAGCACGTTTCGTATTTACACTTCTGTTCTAAAATAGATGACTAGAAAGATGTGTTAATTCAATTCCAGCCTGTAAGTGTTCATGTCCCTAAAAGCTCGCTTCCCAACTTCCCGCAGAACAGTAAAGTAATTCTGGTTGCATTTGGAATACGATATTAGAACTTTTGTGATGACTGAAATAAACAAAGGGAAATCAATTAGTTGATAGAGTTAGAATTTATTAGATTAATAGCAATACCGCCTAGTTTACGAGATTATTCTGCGCGTTGAATGTGGAGTGCACCGTGCGGTTATACGAAGGCAAACGATGTGGAAATGGATCATAGTCACAGCAGGCCATGACTGCAATACGCGCGGTGCTTTTGTCTCTGCGCGCTGGGATTAAAATTATATTCTCTAATCATACAGGACCCAATCTAGGAGGTTCTATTAATACAAATATTCATTATTGGATAGCAACATTTATAAACGTTGCTCCATTCGTTTTTACTTACTTGTACAAAGTAAAAATATTATGATTTTGATGGAAAAATCCGTTTTGAGCATCCCTGAATCCATTTTGATTATTTTCGGCTTGAAATTTCGTGTGTGCGTTCGTAACTCGCAAATCTCGAAACCCGTTGAATGTATAATGTTGAAATTTAGTATTTAAGACTGGTCTATGGTCTAGTTGTGCACCTCATATTATGGTTTCAATCGTCTGTACCGGAAGTGCACTTTACTTGAAACTTTTTTTGAATTTTCCGCATAAATCCAAAATGATTAGCTGTAGTATACTAAAGTTCAGTATTTGAAATTACTGTAGCATCTAAATGGTTACCTTTTATTTTTATTCCAATCGGCTGAGCCGAAAGTGCACTTTATATGACAAACTTTTCTAATTTTCCGCATAAATTCAAAACAATCAGTCGTAGAATACTGAAATTTTATATTAAACAATTTTATAACATTTAGTTATGCACCTCTCATTATTATCGCAATCGTCTGTACCGGAAGTGCACTTTAATAGAAACATTTTTTGAATTCTTCGCATTAATCCAAAACGGTTAAACGTAAAATGTTAGAATTCAGTATTTTTAACGATTGTACCATCTAGATGCTCATAACCTATTTTCATGGAGATCGACTGAGCCGGAAGTGCACTTTACTTGACAATCTTTTAGAATTTTTCGCATAAATTCGAAACGATCGGCCGTAGAGTATTGAAATTTAGTATTTCAATCTGCTGTAGCATCTGAATGATTTCCTACTATTCTCATAACAATCGACTGAACCGGAAGTGCAGTTCAGTTGTTTTTTTTTCTAATTTTGCGCATAAATTCAGTCCTATTAGCCGTAGAATCTTGGAAATCAGTATTTAGGAATGTTTTAGCATAAGAATGATAACCTGCTGTTTCCGTAGCAACCGACTGGGCCGAAAGCGCATTTTACTTGGCAGATTTTAAGAATTTTTTGGATAAATCCAAAACTATCAGCCGTGGAACGATGTGATTTTGTGCTTGATTATATATGCAAAAAATATATTTAATTATGTACAAGTAAGTCAGCGTCAGATTTTTTTAATTCAGAGGGTGTAACGAACCACCCGGAATTCAATCTTCTCTCTATTTCTTGCTCTAGGTCTCCCATTGTGTTGTTGAGCCAAGCGTATCGCATTTACTTGTTTTTAATGATTGATTGATCACAATAAAAAAAATGGAAGAATCATCTAGATGATGAAAGCGCATTTTTGACAGCTCATGAATGCTTGTTACTTCAGAGAATTCGCAAATTACCATCTCTTACAATTACTGAGCTTGAAATCAAGCAGTTTGGGCAAACTTATGAAATAGCAGCTTCCATTTAGAACTAGTTTCAAGTTGACTATTTAATAGGTACATAATTTATACACGTACAAACTCAAAAATACCTTTTAATCTTCATTGTTTAGTTATGGACTGACAGGAGGTCAAGTGCTGTAGCTTAAAATGATAATTTGATCTTTATCAAAGCTATATAAAAAAAATACACCAAAAGTGAACAAATTTTCATCCAATAATAATAATTCATTCTAATAAGCTTCAAATTCGCGTCAAACAAGTCATTGAATGAATCCCGGACAGATTTGACAACTGTACATAATAATAGTGACACCCGCGGCGAAAGTTGTAACTAAATTTTTATCTACTTTAATAAATTTTAGTTGCCATATCCCTAATGTCATATATATCTATGGACATTGTTTCACTTGAAACAAGTAATTGAATAATTCAATTTTCCACAATCACTGAGCTTGAATTAAAGCAATTTGTGCAAGCCTACGAAACAGCAGCTTTTATTTAGTACCAGTTTCAAGTCTGTAAATAGTATAGTTGCTGAGATCTCAGCGTCACGCCAGCCAGCCAGCCAGCCAGCCAGCCAGCCAAAGTGAATATAATAGCGCTTTTTTCGGAAAAATGCACTAAAAACTGGGCGGCTGAGAGCGAAGAATGTAAGTGAAATTCGGAATCTTTGGAATATAAATCATCTGTTTTTAGGAAATTATTGAATACGGCCCTGTTAACCGTATCAGCGCATCGGGTGGTATATCGTTTGTTTTATATAAATATCCAGCGATATCGCGCAGATAAATCGGAAATGCGGCTTTCATGAATGGATGGACGATAGTTTTTTGCTATTTTTATCTTTTAAGTTGTGCGGAATTTAATTTATTTGCGTTGTTTACTGTTTAATGAATAGAGAAATTTTCGAACGTGTGAGTGGCATTATTTTCCTGTCAGCTAAACTCTACAAATGAACAAAACTAAAAGTAAATAGATATATTTCATCACGCTATTTTGCCAATTTGAGGCTGACAGTTTTCGAAGCAAATATCGATAAATAATTTTTTTATAGCGCCCGGTAAATACATTATTTTTTCGCTTGAAAATATTTGATTAATATATCATTTTGATTGTCAGGAAAATCTTTTTCAATCTGCAGGATTTTTTGCTGATATTTTAGTTACACGAAATAAAAAAGTTGACCCGGGCAGATAACTTTTTGTGGACATCTGCCGAATATGACGTCAGATTTATGAAAATAATGTTGTGTTATTTATTGCTTTGAACGGCCACTCGTAATCCCAGCAGACGGCAAAGCCGCACGCTTCCGAATTTCGCTGCGCGCGCTCGTTTTCAAAGACTGCTCTCAAAGTTTCTTACTATTAATATTAAACTCAAACATGTTTTTTTGGAATCCAGAGTTTTTAAATGTTTGTTAAATTTTTATTCGTTTCTGTGATAAATAACCAGGAAGTAATTGTGTATAAACCATAGTATATTAATAAAAATTTTGCAGTGATTTACTTAAAATATACAGGCATTATTAAAATTTTTACCATGCTCTGATAACAGTTTATAGCCTGAAAAAGAATAATCCACTAATCTCAACCGGATTAAAACTTAAAAGCAGGCGCTGTAATTTCCCGCTTTTCAAGTTTTTTGCTCGCGTTTCTTTCGGGTATTTCCGTTGCACTTCGGCTGCTTTTTCTTCTTTTATTATTTTCTTATGGATTTTTAATTGCGCAATATGACTGGGCATATGATAATGCGTTGAAAACGGATCGACTTTAATGATGACTTATTATTAAAAGCATGGAAGAAACTCGTTTATCAAATCGAGATTTGGCGTTCTGAATCTCTATCTCAGGATGCAGGGACGTTTTATTCCTAATTTTTTTGGTAATTTCCTGCCTCGGTATCACGATCATAAAGCACAAGTTGGGAGCTTACAAAATATTGGTAGAATTACTCTCTCCACTTTACTCGACTCAGTTTCTCGGTTACGTTTTTTCGAATATTTCCAGATATTTCGATTCGGTCTGACGTCGCCCGTCCTTGACACATATCGGTCAGTTGCGTCGGTTTAGACAACTTTATTACGTCGAAATGGACGTCTACTCTATAGGGGCATTGTTCGTTACAATATCAATACAACAAAGTAATTAAAATTTTTCAATGACACTTGACTGAAATGCAATTGAAATACAAAAAGGCTATTAACATTTGAAGCCCAAAACACTATTTGTTATTAAATTTGACTATTTCTACAACTGAAATTTAATTAAAATTTCATCAGCAAATGCATTGCTATTCAATTTGTTTTTATCAAAAATATTAAAATGTCAGTTTCAATATAATGAAATATGTTAATTTACGATTGGTTATTTAAATGTAAAATATCGTCAGTGCGAAAATATCTATCAACATTATGCATAATTTATCACTTATCCCTCATGAATAAATAAAATTTTAATGCAATGTGACAAGATCGAGTGTAAATCATCCTAAAACAGAACAAGTGAAAAATTACTCCAATTTTCTCTAATCGCTTTCGAAGTACCTACAAAAAATACAACTCTCAGATTTTTATCTCACATTATAAAACTTTAGTCGATATTTTTGACATACGACATAGTCACGACAAAAAGTACATATTTTACTGTCATGTATTATTTCAATAATTATATGAATTTTTGTTTTAATATTATCATTATCAATTATTAATGTTCTATATTCACACGAATAGAATTAACCTTCCAATTTTAGGGTTTCATACCCCACAAGCTACAATAATTTGAATTTTTTGCATAATTATAGAATGATCCGCCATAGCATATTGAAATTTCGTATAAAGAACTTCTATAACATCTTATTATACATCTTGCATTATGATTGCGATCGGCTGAACCAGAAGTGCACTTTACTTGAAACTTTTTTTTCAATTTTCCGCATAAATTCAGAATGATCAGCCAATGGATACTGAAATTTAGCATTTGAAATTGCTGTAGCATCTAAATGGTGATCTTTTTTTTTGTAACAATTGGCTGAGCCGGAAGTGCACTTTATATGACTGACTTTTTGAATTTTCCGCTTATCTAAACAATCAGTCGTAGAATATTTAAATTTTGTATTAAGCACTTTTATAATATCCAGTTGTACACCTTGCATTATGATTGCTATCGACTAAGCCGGAAGAGCACTTTATTCGAAACATTTTTTGAACTTTCCGCATAAATCCAAAACGATTGAACGTAGATTGTTAGAATTCAGTATTTAGGACGATTATACCGTCTAGATGCTCATATCCTATTTTCATTGTGATCCACTGAGCCGGAAGTGCACTTTACTTGACAGTCTTTTGGAATTTTTCGCATAAATTCGAAACGATCAGGTGTAGAATATTGAAATTTGGCATTTCAGTCTGCTGTAGCATCTGAATGATTGCCTACTATTTTCATAACAATAGTCTGAGCCGAAAGTGCACTTCAGTATGAATTTATTTTTTAATTTTGCGCTTAAATATAGATCTGTTGGTAGTCGTAGAATTTTGGAAATAAATATGCAATCTAAGTAAATAAAGTTAAATGGTCAATGCTGATCAACAAAGCCTAGTTAACAATAGGAGAATGACGCCAAAACGTATTTTGCCTACGAATTAGAGGCACGTTGTTTCGTTTTATTCGATTAGTGTCCTAACTGTATGATTGCCAGTATGCATTCAAATACTCATCACAGCACTATTGTTATGTTCTGGTGGTCAGTAGCTAATGAAATGGAAAATTTGCTTTAGATGTTTGATCGATGATAGGACAATAGAGATTATTTTGTGGAATTGTGAGCTAAAACACAATGTGTAATTCAATTCCACAGACAATCATACAACACAATTCCCAAACTTTGTAAGCATAGAGCCGCAGAACACAACAACAGTTTTGAATGTCATTAATTTTGGCACTGCTCATATACATTCTATTAGCCACCCCCAACTATCCAAAATATCTGTTTTACATTTCATTCAAATCTAGTCACTGGCCTTTGCCATTCATCACCCTTTTTCTATTGTGTTCCATTTGGCAAATAGGCTGACGACAACTTGAAGGCATCAGGTCGAAAACTTTTGCATGTAAAGACCCAAAGACAAATTTACAGGACATTAGAATTAACGAACCATTTTCTACTTTAAAAGCTTTGGTCCTAAGTACTTGAGGCGTAACTTGGACTTGAAATTCCTTTCTCTGTCATTATTTTATTATTTGTCGTTCGAAATTGATTCTAAAAATTTAAATCTTTCAGAAATTTAGAAAGGTATGAGCTTTCAGTTAAAGAAATTGAAAATCAAGGGTTAAAAATTATTTAAGGAGATACAAGCTATTCAAATAAGACAGATTTAACCCTCTACACTATCAAGATTGAAAGATAAGGGGTTGAAATTAGATTTTCCTAGCATCATTTGATCTTCACCACCAGTAGGGCTGAAAATCAAGGGTTAAAACCTTTTGCACAATAATTGGCTCTACATAGACTTTCTATCACAGTTCATTCAATAATTCCAAGATTATTATTTTAGGAAATACATGCTTTCAAATGAAGAGTTATTTAACTATCAATATCCACAATATTTTTTGATATAAGGGGTTTTATAATGAGTGGCATTATAATGGCTTTCTAACAGTATTAGTTTAATTATTGTGCAATTATTATTTCAAGAGATACAAGAATTCAAATTCAGACAGATTTTTGTTGCACCATTTGATCTCCTTTGCAAATAGGGATAAAAATTAAGGGTTGAAGTCTATTTCATAATAATTTATACTAGACAAGCTTCTTATCAGCGTTTGATTCATGATTCTACTATTAAAATTTCAGGAGATACGTGCTTTCAAAGTATTTTCGAGACTTAAAGATATAAGGGGTTAAAACTAGTTTTATAATAAATGACGTCCCATTAGCTTTCCAAAGGCATTAATTCCATTATTTTACAAATATTATTTTTAGAGATACAAGCTTTCAAAGTGGGACAGATTTTTGTTGCATTATTTGACTTTCTCCGCCAGTAGGGTTAAAAAACAAAAGTTGAAACTTATTTCACAATAATTGGTACTATATCAGCGTTTAATTCATAATTCTAAGATTATTATTTCAGAAGATACAAGCTATACAATATACTACTAGGATGGCAAGATAAAAGGTTGAAACTGGTGTTATAATAAATGGCATTATATTGACATTCCAACAATGTTAGTTTCATCATTGTACAATCATTATTTCAAGAGATACAAGCTTTTAAATTGGGACAGATTTTCATTTCACATTTGTTCTTCAGCAACAGTAGGGTTAAAAGTCAAGGGTCAAAATTTATTTGAAAATAATTGGTACTATACAAGATTTCAACCAACGTTTAGCTCATAACTTTACTATTATTATCTTGAAAGATACAAGCTTTCAAAAATAGGAAAGATTTGTTCTTCTATATCAACCAGGATTGGGTGATAAGGGGTTGAAACTGAAGCATTATATTCAGAGGCGTCTCAAGCGGGGGCACAAAGGGTGCACGGCACCCCGGCGCCATGTTCTTGAAGGCGGCAGTTGGGCCCCGAATATAATTCTTCAAAAATAAGATCAATTTTTTCAACAAAATATTTTATTAGAGCTAAACCACAATCAACAATCCACAATCCATAATCCACCATTCTATTTTGAATTGGGATTAAAATTGTGGATTTTGGATCAGAAATTGTGGATTTTGGATTGGGATTAGGATTTTAGATTGGGATTGAATTTCTGGATTTTGGATTGGGATTGTGGGTTTTGAAATAGGATTGGGTTTCTTGGTTTTTGGATTGGGATTGGAATTGGGATTGGGATTGTGGATTTTTGATTGAGATTGGGATTGGGATTGTGGACTTTTGATTGGGATTGGGGTTGTGGATTTTGGATTGGGATTGAAATTGTGGATTGGGATTGGGATTAAAATTGTTTATTTTGGATTGGGATTGTGACTGTGGATTTTTAATTGGGATTGGGATTAAAATTGTGGATTGTGAATTGAGATTTAAATTGTGTATTGGGATTCAAATTGTGGATTAGGATTAAAATTGTGAATTGTGGTTTGACATTGAAATTATTGATTGTGGACTGTGGATTGGGATTAAAATTTTGGATTGTGGATTGGGATCAAAATTGTGGATTACGGATTGAGATTGATATTGTGGATTCTAATTGAGGATTGTGGATTGTGAATTGGGATTAAATTTGTGAATTTTGGATTAGGATTTAAATTTTGAAATGGGATTGAAATTGTGGATTGTGGATTGGGATTAAAATATTTGTGGATTGGTATTCAAATTGTTGATTGTGGATTGCGTTTAAAATTGTGGATTGTGGATTGGGATTGAAATGCTGAAGAGAGTGAGGTAGGGGGGAGAGGCGCAATTTATATATCTTTGCACCACGGCGGTAAGTAGGCTAGAGCCGCCTCTGATTATATTAGCTTCTAACATCGTTTAGTTCATTATTCTAGAATTATTATTTCAAAGTGGGACAGATTTGTGTTGCGCATTTGAGCTCCTCCGACAGTAGGGTTGAAAATCAAGGGTTAAAACATATTCCTATTTGATATTACATAAAATTTTTATCAGCGTTTGTTTAATATTCTATAATTGTTTTTTTCGGACATACGAGCTTTCAAACTGGAAGAGATTTAGCCTTCTATAATCTCAATATTGTAAGATTTAAGGGGTTGAAACTGGTTATATATTAAATGACATGACACAAAGGCTCTCTAATAGTGTTTATTACATTTTTATAAAATTATTATTTCAAGTGATATAAGCTTTCAAATTGAGGCAGATTTTTGTTGCATCCACCACCCGTAGGGCTGAAAATTAAAGGTTAAGACTTATATCATAATAATTGGTACTGTATAAGCTTTCTATCGGCGTTTAGTTCATAGTTCTACGAATATTATTTCAGGAGATACAAGCTTTCAAAGTAGGAGAAATTCAACCCCCTATATCACCAGGATTGGAAGATAAAGGATTGCAGCTGGTTTTGTAATAAATGTCATCACAGAGACTTTTTAAAAGCGTTTGTTTCATTACTCTACAATTATTATTTCAAGAGTGCAACAGATTTTTTCTACGATCACTATTGAAAACAACATATTTCTCATACAAAACACAACTAGAAAACTTACAATTTCACACAACTGTGCGAAAAGTCGTGAGAAATCATTTCTCACACCAGTTTGACCAACTTACATATTAATAATTCATTCTGAATATTCTTTAGGTGATATATATGATATATTTAGCAAGATTATTGATAAATATCACGGACTTGATATAAATCTCTGTTTGCTCTTTTATAAACCACATTTGAATAACAAAATTGCACTAAGTTCTGTTGGAATTATTTTCTTATTCTTGTAATATATATTCCGAAGGTTGGCAGCACTACGAATCACAACTGTCAAATTGAAGCAGACAAAACACGTTCCATCACATTCTGTTGAAATCGAGAAGTTATGTATGTAATTATTGTATCATAACCAAAATTAGATATCCACAAATATCATTACTGCAGTTGGAAAATGGTTAGTGACGAAAATTTAGAAAACACGCTACCCCAGATCACAGAAAACTCTAACTAATGAACCAATCAGAAGGTCGCCTGGTGAAAGTGAGCCAATCAGATACAATCTCTCCGTAGTTTGCAACAATTAGATTACACAACAATGAAATGTCAATCAACTGATAGAAAATATATCAATAATGTTCCAAATCATAACTAAAATTAATATCACAATAAATAAGCAGAGCAAACAATTAAAATGCCTAAATTATTTTATATTTGTGAAAATAGATTCAAAATCTCAGTTATATGAATGATTCACCTACATATTTCATTAAAAATTGTGATCGTAGAAAAAGTATAGTGTACAACACGTATAGAATCACCTATTTCACACTTGTGTGATTCCAGCACTCGACTCCGTCTCGTGCTGAAAATTACACACCTCGTGTGAAATAGGTAATTTTCTATACTTGTTGTACAATATACTATTCGTTGCACCATTTTTCCTTTCCTAACAGTAGGGTTGAAAATCAAACAGCTTATTTAGCAATAATTGGTACTACATAAGCTATCCATCAGCGTTTGGTTCATAATAATTATAATTTTAGGAGAAACGAGCTTTCAAAGAAATCTTTTATATCCACAAGATTTAAAAATATAAAGGGTTGAAACTGGTATTGAAATAGCAGTTTTCAAATATATTTTAATTGTATTAGGATGTATTTTGATCAATATAACTTTATTACCTAGTACTGGCGTAGGAAATTACCATCGTTTTTAATTATATGAAATCAAAAATCACCACAAAATTTCATGTTGCTATTTTTTAGTGCTCTGCTAGTGCTGGTTTGCTGGGCTCATTGAAAGCACCAAGTTATCACTTTTCAAATATATTTCAATAATAAATTGCATACGCTTCTGCGATTAATTTAGGAGATATAAGCTATCAAATACGGAATTGATTGTTTTTTTTTGTGAAGTAATGTCGTTCGAACTTCGAAAAAAGTGTATGTTATAACAATTTAGACAGGAACGTACAAAGTGCTACGCCATCTGCTAATCCCCTGTCCAATTCAGTGTCTGGACTGCCAACTTCGATTCCAATTTGGTTGATCAACTCGACTGCATCAATGCGATGAACGACGATGCAGTTTAATTCACAAAACAAACGACAATTGCCTTCGGAATGTCGGAATATAGCTGAAATGATAGAATGGCGAGGAAATGCGACCGAGCTAATTAATGTTCCATTCAAGTAGATGACATGTTTTTTACGATATTTATTTAATTCTATTATTGGAGATGTATATTTTTTAGGTTTAAAGATTTGTTTTTGCATTTTTTAAATGCTTTTTTTGAACTAAAAGTGACAATTGAACTGTAAACGAAGTGTGAAATAGAAAGCGATCAGTGTTACAACTGGAAATATTTGCATTTCCATTTTAAAAAATAATATAACAAGTGTTCAGTATTTATTATTATACCAGCATTACTTAAATATATTTTTCAATAAATTCCCACTAAGCCAGTATTTCTTTAGTTTAAAAAATATGTAGCATCATAACAGAGTTGTTTAAACTTTGCAGGGTTGGAATTGGAACATTATGACGTTTCTCATGCCCGTGACGTCATGCTATTCATTCGATATTTTCCCTATACGTTCCAGTCTTAATAAATAAAAAATGCCATCTTATGCAATTGTATAATAGTTCGAAACCTGATACAAATGAACCATGTAAACATAACAGCATATGACGTCATGAATTTAGTGAGAAAAAATATTCATGGAAATTAGACACGTGTAAATGCATTTTCCACACTTGTACCTTTAATAACTATTATTTATTTCGAATTTTATATTTATCAAATCAGTGCTAAAATTAGACTTTGTTCATAATAAGAAAACAATTATTTAAAAAGATAACATCTTAAGTATGTTATTATGTTACAAAAGAAATACTTGTACTTGCACATTATTATGATGTTCATGTCGTATGCTGTATGCAGCTAATTATTACCCAATCGATAGTTTGTTTTAATAATTAATAATATTTAATGATGTTTCTATGCCTGTCAAACATATTATACTACAATATTTTTTATTTCAAATTATTGAAGGATTTTTTTAGTTTTAGGGAATTAAGGTGCGGCATAGTTAGTAGAAAATTAGGGCAATTCGTCACGAAAGCAACCAGCATCACTTGTAAGTACGGCAGAGCTTTGAAAAACCTGCAGGAAACGCAACGCGGTATGCATAATAATCCGACATGAAACAAGAAGCAGGACTGCCGCGGGCGCGTGTCCTTGACGGCACATGCGACGGGCTCAGCCCCAGAGCGATTAAAATGATTTTTTAGTAAGGTTACCTGTCTAGGTCCGGCTGTTGGCGTCCTGACGTCCGTCTTCCTGTGCCTGGCCGAGATGTCTTCCTCACATACCGTCACAAACACGCACTAAGATCACCACTGCCACAATCCGAATCCCACGCTAACGTCAAATGTCACTTGTGTGTGTGGCGACGCCCCAAATGTGTCTATCTCAGGTGAAAAGGGGCTGTGGCTCAAACAGACCGTCCGCCTCTCCGGCAATCAATAGCGCCAAACCTGCCAGGCACTGCCACTGACTGCTCTCCTGCTTGGCGAACACCGTCCGCGCCCACACTCTGGTTCATACAAACAGACGCCAGATAGCAACCCTCTATCACTACCCCTATTATATTTCTCACAACTTACCGCAGATGGAAGCACTAGAACACAAAACTCGTACCCCACTAGACTACTAACCAACTTTCACAAACTTTAATTTTATTCGATAAATATTCAATTTTTAATAAACACGTTATCATTCAACAAAAGCTGAACACTTACTGACCAGATTATTCATTTGTTTAACAAGCCACGACAATACTTGTCCGCACCTTCAAAGTCTATTGTAAACCATAAAAATATTTAAATAAAAAGACAAAATTATGCAGTATGTTTTTTTTTTATCAAATAATAAATACAACACATACACAGTTTGTATAAGATGACAATGTTAACAAAGAACAATACACAAACTATACGTAACTATAATATGATAGTTGTTATAAAACAAAATAATTCTAAATTATACAAACATTTAACAGAAGTCTGTAAATCAAAGTAACATAATATTTTACAATAAAGTACTGTGTGACCATATCGCAATCTACACTTCTTAAAGTGTTATAAAAATAACTACTTTTACATGCGTTCACTGGACGAGTTTTATGTATATTAATCAAATCAACCCCTCGTTATCAATATTATATCAAGCAATAAATATTTGCGCCATTATGGTACGGAAAAAATAAAATTTAAATCTACGCTCCATCATTTTACTAATTTGTATTTATATCAGTCATAAGGCTGGTAAATTTACCCTCATATTTAAATAACAAATGAAAGTGGCCAAAATGAACAGCCTTTAATAAACTACTGCTAGCATTTTCATACATTCGCGATTATTTTTTATAAAATCACCCATGAAAAATCGATGATTACAATTTAAATGATAGTGATGTGTTTTTGAAAAACAAAAGAATGAATATTTACAATATGAGCATTAAATTGCAAACATCCCTTAAAAATTATGTGAAACAATAATTTTTAAGTGATGTCTCTCAGTGAGTCATAGGATCAAATATTAAAATATCAACTGGGCTGTATACAGACTATTTTCGCATAAATCATTTCGTTATTTGTCATAGCGCCATGATAATAAAATTCTAGACAAGGTTATTATTTAATAACTGAACAAATATTTGGATGGTCCTAATCATATATAAAATCTCCGAGCATTTACGTATGATTTTACCCATTACCCCTCACTCCCTTGTACAAGCCCTAGTTAGCCATTTAATCGTCTATCACCCCGAAATTAATTAAAAAAATTATTTATTTAATCCTTGGTACACATTTACAATAAACATTTCCTATAGTATTTCGAACAATTCCAAGAGATGGCGATTCCAGCAATTCTCTAGTGACATGAATTTAAGTTTTTTCTTGTAGAAAAACGACAATTTTTCCTGACTTTTTCAAAGACAGTGCTTTGCATCCAAATAAGGGCGGGCTTTGCCCGCTCTAACCAAACTAGATGCAGTATTCTCCCGTTTCATAACACACATGTACGAATTTAAATGGAGGATCCTATGTTTGAGAGCTACTGTTTACATCAACAAATGTGCAAGGTACGCGCAAGCGCAATGACGCGTGCGTCAGAAGATGCTTAATGCAAATGTGAGCTTAATAATTTATATATATGAAAAATGACTTCAAAATATACATAAAATAGATATTACAATAAATTGTAACATTTGTAAGAAATCTGTGGAACATTTTAATTAAAAAATTAAGGTTGTTAAGAAGAGAGTGGGATCAAGCTGTGGTGGGAACCCTGCTCTATGCTAAATACATAGGTTAAACATTCATTGCCAACTTCAAATAAACAAAATTTCAATGATTAAAACTAATGGAAATGTTTGTTTTCGGTTGAAAATACATGATTTTGAATAATTTGGTTCCTTATTCTATTCTTTTAAAGAGCTTCCATCCGTTGAAATATTCTTTTTTCATATTTTAACAAAGCTACAATATGATATGTATAGTCCGCAACGCTGTAGACTTTCGGAAATATTTTTGACATCTGACGTTTAGTAGTGATACTGCGTTTCATGACCAAACAAACTTATTGATGATAAATCTACATCAAAAAAATAATATCGATGGAAGAATAAATGGGTTACTCAATCAGTGTACCGTCAAGTCAGGGAAATGATAAAAGATCTTGTTTATTCTAATCACACACACTCTTCCCATTTCATCTCATGCGGCGACGTTGCCATGCGTATGACAACTTACTAAATTTTAGTAGCTTTTGTACAATTTTTTTGAGTAATAATTCAATTTTCTCTGAAACTATAAACAAGAGTTTTTTGAAACTTGGTACACATGTTTATAAGACTTTCGTTGATTTTTTGTAATGTTGTCATTTCAGGTAGTCGAGATAATGACGTATAAATCAATGTGAAACACGTCGCGTGCATTAAAGCAATGTAATAACATGTCATCGAACAGCAACTTTGACATTTTTTATCTCGATAACTAGAAACAAGATTGAGTTCAAACTTTGCCAGAATATTCTTCACTAAACAAATAATATACTGTAAAAATTTGAAAAAATTCTCATATACTTTGATTTCCTTCTCAACAACCTTAAATGACTTGTGTCCTACAAAAATTCAAATCAAATGTCTACACGATACAATTTATTGACCAATAAATTGACCAAGTTTTCAACAATTTATTGTCGAGCTCAAAAATATTTTGTACCATATTACACGATAAGTTTTCGTCGGGAAAAATCAGAACTACCAACTTATAATTTTTGACGTAACTTCAAAAAGTGTGTTTAAGAGAGAAAATGTGATTGTAGAGATGACAAAAAATTAATATTGAAGGCAACTGTATATAAAATTATATTAATACTTTGTCAACTCCAAGATTATGTTTGCAATGTTTGTCTTTCTTTAGGTTAAGTCAAGTATGAAACGCGTGCTTCATTTGACGCGAAATAATTAATATGAGTTATGTTGGCAATGACAAATCGGACAAAAATCTCCCTAGAATACCCCAGAATATTGGCGAAAAATAGAGCCAGTTCTATTTCAAAAATAACTTGGTCAATTATTGGTCAAGAAAAAATTGAGGAAACTTTGGACATATTACAACAATAAATTGAAGGTCAACTTTTGAAAATTATTGACCAATAAATTGTATCGTGTAATACAGGCATAAGAATTGGTTTTTAAAAATTTAAATAATATCACCATTTATGATAATATTGGCCTGGGATCCAAATTCTGACTATCTGGGATTGACTATACTGTACTGACGAGTACTAATAAGGACAAAACACGTGTCTACAGTTGCTCCCCTGTCCAAGATGATGGTTTTAAAAACTGATTCTTAGATTTGAATTTTTGTGGGACACAAGCCTCTTTAATTTTATTTTTAATTACAACTTAGGAGTTCAGTGGTTTGGATGTTTTTTTTGAATAATGGAGTTATTAATAAATATAAGGAAACAAAAAAAAATTAAATCAAGCCAACTCTGCTTTATAATAAATAAGCTACCAACAAGCGAGCAATTAGATCAATATCTTCAAAATTGCAGCAGGAGAAGCAAAGACATCAGTCATAAAAATGAAGACAATAGCACTAATAAATACTCTAGTTCATTTAAAAACAGTTTAACTGCGATTTGAGCTTTTTGATTGGCCAAAATGCGAACCAATTTTATATTAACACAAAAATCGTACTTGGCTATCTGTCAGTTGCATCATTTATCAATCGTTCGTCAATCATCATAAATAGATTTGTACAGTCCGAGATTTTAAATTTGTATCTATTCAGGTAATATGTGAATATATTTGTTGCTTTTATTTCTTTAATTCATTTCCAACAGGCTTGCTTTGAATCCTACATTTAATGTGAGTGAATCGTGTTCGCATTTCGGCCAATCAGAAGGCTTAACTCGTAGTCTCATAAGAGCTCTTAGACTGTCTTTAATTGAAATCACGCCTATGCAATTCTCTATCTCAACTGTGTTGCAAAAGTGAAGCCAAAACTGTAATATTGTTAGAGATGTTAGAGAGAGAAAGTAACTGAGAGATAGGTTGAGGCGGGGTCATGTTTGTATGGAGTTAAATGGCTAGGTTCGGTTTATTTAGTATTTTCATGTAAAAATATATTGTAAAATGGGAAGAAAATGTTTTGTGACAAATTGTGATACTAGGTACAGAACATGTAAAGAGAAATTTTATCTTTTTTCTGCACTCAATGATGATATTTTATTAAATAAGTGGCGAGGATATCATAAAAGAATGCTCGTCTAGAGATGTAAAAATGAGAAGAAATTATTTTAAAATCATATAAAAATTAAAGGTTATATCAATGTTTCAAATTATTGAACGTATCTAATCTAAGCTTTTAGTGAAAAATTCAACTTCGAGAAAACTTTTTATCAATAAAGAATATAAATATTTCTATTTATGTTTTGAAATCAATAGAGATGGGATAATTGCTTACAAATTCACAGTAAAATATAGTATGGAATTGTTCAATTATGTGACAAATATATTATTACAGATACCGTTCTTCAAATATTTCCGACTAAAAGAAAATGCATGACCGAGTATTTTTCCAAATTGCCCGAAATATTCAAGCGTCTCTAGAAAAACAAGGAAATCTCTTATAAAACAGGATGGATCTTTGAAGAAGCCCAAGCTATTCAAAAAAGAAAACGATATTAAAATGTAGAAAGAATTCTTTTTCCATTTATTCGATTAAAATATTTTTTTAGTAGAAGACACATAAACGCTAGAAATAAATTTAAATCCAAAGCAAAACTTGGATTCAGAGGACTTGTAAGAATTTTTTCGATTTGAAAATTATATCCATCGAAGAAAACCAATTTTCATCTATAAGATGTTGGATACAAAATACTTTGTTTTCAGAAAGGAATATAAAAATGAACGGAATTTTTTCTTAAATATCACCGATGTACGCAATTTAGGAGATTTTTGCCAAGTTTTTTGTTAATATTTTCTTCTGGTATATAAGAAATTGTTTGTGTGTATTTTCTCAATTTTATTACGCCCATTGTAATATAAAATATTCATAAAATTGTTCATGTATCTGTTATTCATAATAAGAAAACCCTTCTCAAAAGAAACGTTCATAAAACATGTTTCATAATAATGCACTTTTTTATTGCAGATTTTAATGAATAAAAATGTTAATTTTCTTTTACTTTTGCCTTTCATTTAATAAATAATAAAGTATTTAACGTAATGAAAATATTGAATTTATTTGGCAATTGTTTTTTATTGAAAAAAATTCAAATATAATCTCATTTCTGTATATGAAGCATGCAAAACTGGGTCCGCTCTCGCTATCTCTCTCACGTCTGCCGCATTACATTTTAGGCTTCATGTTTTCCAACTGAGTGTCCGCTCCTCTATTATTCTCCTTCGTGATTGAAATGAACTATAAGTACATAATACGAACTTTTCCGGTTACGTGATGGGTGATGATTACGCAGTGTAAGAATCAATTGTTTTATGATTAATACTGAAATTAATTTGAAGCAAGCCTAGTTTTATAAAAGATAGATAAATTCAATCCAAGTAATGGAAATTTAGTACATTTTTAGGAGCTTTTTACCCTTTTCATGCCCGGTTTTATAAAGGGCAGAGTAATTTATTCCCAGATTAAATAAAATTTACTCTGTTAAATGACAGTCGATTTTTTGACAGCAATGATTCTGTTGTCATAAAGAAATTCAAAACGATTAGAATTTGTTGAGTAGAATAAATTTATTTTGAGAGTAAATTTACTTGGTCTTTTATAAAACCGGCCATTAAGCAGTGAAAATTGTTGTCCAATTTATTATAATTGAAGAAAGGAACGCCTAAATGTGCATTTATCATTAAATGACCGAAATCAGTCAGAAATTTATTCCAATAAATCCAGGACAATGTAGACTTATTCAAATTATTTTGAAATCGTTTATGTTTCAAATTAAAAGGCTAACCCAATTTCTGTCAGATAGTAAAATTTTCTTGCATATATCACAAGTTTTGGAATGTAGACAATGCAATAACCAAAAATTAAATAAATAAAAAAATAAACGGTACGAATAAATGACAATTTACTTCGTAAAATCATTAATAGTTATTTATGCAACAACTAAAATTGTTGGCCGAATGTCATAATGCTTGTTTACACTAGAATTGCATACAATATTTTTTCTACGACCTTAACAACAGACAAAAAATTTTGTTCAGTATTTAGTTATTGTTAGTGACAGCACTTGGCTCGACGAGATTTGAAAAAATTTTCGGTGTTGTCCCAATTTTATTAGATATTATGTACACCCTTCTGCCACATTAGAGAATTTCTATCCCTTATATCTCTTTATATATTTTTTGCACGATTGGGTGTTTTCATGTGTTTACTGGCCCTCTATTTGAGGTGGTATGTTGATTTTACCGGCAAACTGTGGTTTCTATGATTAGGCTGACTTACCGCTATGGGCAAAGGCGGTAAGTAAAAAATTGTGATTTTTCCCAAAAACATATTCATTTATTTATCTTTATTTGTAATTGAATATTCAGAATAAAGTGTCAAACTTGACAGCTGACAGCGAATAAACAATCATCAGTAGTAATTTAATTTGAAAAAGAAAACTTGGACCCGTATTTTGGATCTTCCAATCGTGCAAAAAATTTTGTAAGCATCACGGTCAATAAATACTGTACCGATCTCGTATATTTGGAAACCTAGCCAAGACTCGGCCTCCAAACTATTATTCTCAATCGGTAAATTGTACTTACTGAACTTAATACTTAAATAGCTATTAAATTAGCTTCTTTGTTAGCTAAAAGTGTTGCTGAGGAGCGTCTGAAACAGTAGTTTGTATATAGATGCGAATCTGCCTAATCTAAATAGGCAATTATTTTTGGAATGTTTCCGAAAGTATTTATTCCAACAACCTGGTTTGTGTATTTCAGGTTTATTAGCACGTAAGGCTGAGTATTCGATGTAAAACCCGAGGTAATCAATGTCAGACTCATCATTGAGGACAGTAAAAATTCTTGGTCATTGAGTCTTAGTTTCAGGAATAGTCATCAACATTATTTGATTGAACTATATCCTCTAGACTCTAGAGTGAAATTATAAATTACCAACTTTACGCACGGCCGTATTTTTTCAAATTATTAACTAGTTTTTTTACATTGAATATTTTGTCGCCCAAATATTTGTTCAAGTATTAAAAAATGTCCTGAAAATTAGTCATTTCATTATCCAATTGGCATTATACCTAGTTAAGTGTATGTATGTACAATTGCTTATAGTAATTTCGCAAACTTCAGTCTCACTTCATACTAACATATAGGAACAGAGATTCACATTGCATCTTAAACTTGGCCATTATTGTATTCCTTTAACAAAACATTTATCCTCTATTTTAATTCGAAATAACAAAACAAAAAAGTCCTTGCTCTTGGTGTACATAATAATAAAATTTTACAGTGAATTATTCACTACTAAATTAAAAAATAACAACATACAGCATTTTTTCGTGATTGTATCTAGGCAGTGATATTTCCACTTTTTATATTACCCAAAAATTAACAAATTCATCATTTTTTTCAAAAAAAAATGTCTTAAATTTAATTTAAAATTAAAATTCGACAAGTAAAACACAAATAATAAAATAGAAATGTCCAGTGAAAATATTCCGTAAACTTGAAAATTAGTATATTCTTCAACACTGTTTTGGAATTTACATATTCCATAACCAAAAATTATTTTGGAACAGGTGTCATTCCACACATCGTGTGAGAATATTATTCTGTAACCGTGTGGAATCATTTCGACGAATCATAAGCTGTTATTTTGGTAACTATGGTTACGTCTCAACAATTCAGATATTCTTTTCTGAGTTTGCATTTGACGTTTCATAATTTTCAAAGTTTCTTCTGAAATATTGGTGAGTTTCCAAAACCTTGTTAAAAAAAGAAGTATAGTCTACAACATGTTTGCAATGGCGCATTCCACACTCGCGAACCGTAATTCTTGCTTTTGGCTCGGATGAAATTAGGACCATTCCAATACTTGTTGTAGAAAATCATTTCTTGCTCCCAACTGCTACAACGCCTTTTTTGTAATTGTTTAGTGCTGATGCCGAATGAATGTTATACCCAAATAAGTGAAAGAGTTTACTATTGGCAGTAATTCGTTACCACAGGCATAGAAGAATGAATCTGTTTTAGGGCGTCCACGACAAAATATTAAGTTTTTTGTTTTTTTCATATCAACTTGTAATTAGTTTTGATCGTAATAGTCCTTCAAAATATTTGGTTTTTTTAGTACCGACCGGAAAATCATTGAGAATAACCATGTCGTCCGCATATGCCGACAAAATCATATCTTTTTTATTCACATGTCGAAATTTACGAAATATCTTTAATGGACTGTGTTTAAAAATCGCTAAAAAATTATTTAGAGCAAAGACAATAAACCGATGTCCTTTTTAGATAAAAATTAGCCATATTCCAGCAACTGTTACACTTTATCAATGTGATAAAAGCGGATAACCACATGATCTATTGTACTTGTTTAAAAATTTATGTCTAATTTCTAGCATCAACTTTATTAAAGTCGAGAATAATTATACAATAATATAGACTGCTGGGAACCCGAAAATATATGACACTTTTAAAATTAAAACATAGTACAACAAAATTATTCTAAAATATTCGGTAAAATTAAATTAAAATTGGGTTTATAATTTGATTAAATTCAATAACCATTTTATTCTCACCCGACGTAAATCAAAATTATAACAAAATTCAATAAATTAACTTCATCAATTTTTTCAAACACAGCATCGACCGATTAGTTTTGAATTTTCAAATATGTAAAATAAAATCAAACGGAAATAAGTCGGTACGTCGGAAACAAAAACCATAAAAATCCAGTGTCCTAAAATGAGATTAAAAAATAATACGCACTGCTTCACGCTTGGTTCGCACACACACACACACACACACAAGCATACTTTTTTCAGTCTATGAATTGATTACCTAACTATGACCGTTGTCGAGGCCACGCAGTTACCACTGCCGATAATGTTGTTTTCTACGTCGAAGTCCAACACGAGGAGTTTGGTCTCTTCGGTGCCGTTGCGGCTGCCCACGGCGCACACGAGCTTCGTGTCGCTTGCACGGATTCGCCAAACAACGCCGCCGGAGCCGCCGCTGTCCAGCGCAACCAAATTGCGGATGAAATCGCCCGTGCGCACGTCCCACAGCTTTACGGTTCCGTCGTCTGATGAGGTTATCACAAAACGATTGTTGAATTGGAGGCAAGTTACGGCTGATTGATGCTTATTCAGACCTAAATCAATATATATATAATTCAATTCCTTATCATTAATTTAAATATTCAAGACTTAAAATTGTAATATATCTCATTCAAAATTGATATCACGCAATGCACGGCTTCAATTCTTTGAAATTAAAGAAGAATCAACGTGCATTTCAGACCTTTTACTTAATAATCATTGATATACATCAAAATGAAAAAAAAGTTGAAAATGATTACCTGTTAATGTCTGCAGGCACTGTCCAGTAACAATATCCCACACTTTAACAGTGGAATCAGCATTACCAGAAACTAGAATATTATTTCGAAGTTCCATTCCGGAAGTTAGAGACTGGTGACCCATTAGAGTGTGTCTACACGCCCCTGTTTCCACTTCCCAAACTCGAATACTTGTATCTAATGAACCACTAACCACGTGAACTCCATCAAACTGAAATTAACAAATATTTCACCTCATGAAAAACAAAATTATTTTCAGGTTTACCTGCAGGGAGTAAACTCGATTCGTGTGTCCTTGCAATGTATGCAAACACTCCTCACGCTCAGGATTCCAAACTTTGACCATATAATCATAAGCTCCGGAAACTACAAGCCGACCGTCATATTGTACGCACCGGACTGCAGCAAGATGTCCTACTAAAATGTGTAAGCATGCGCCACTTTCGATGTCCCAAACTCTTAGCGTTGCATCCCTTGAACCACTCACAACTCTAAAAAAAATTTAATTATTTACAGGAGCAGAAAAGTGCTTCAATTTCTATTAAAATTGTAAATTAATATCAGATAAATAGATTCTCCACATAACATTTTCGGAAGAACGAAAGTCTATTTATTGAAATCATCATGCTAAAATTGAAAACATTTATTTGTGTTTTCACTTTACATTTTTATTAATTTCGAGAAATGTTTTTCAAAAAAAAATTGTTTGATAGGCAGCGGTCTCACTGAGCGTGTCGTGTCGTGTCGTGTCATTTTGTATCATTTGAAAAACGATGGTCCGGTCTCACTGATCGAGTCGTGTAGAGTGAATTTTTCTCCTTTGACTGGTTAGTATCAATCGAAACATAGCCTTTCATGAGTAAATTCACATCTTTAGCAAATTAAATACAATATCTGGAAATAGAATGATTGTCATTTCTTAGATACAGTTTTCAGATCCCATCCTTTACTGAAAAATGTTTTGCGATGTATAATATTTGTCAATAACATTGACATTCGATTATCCAGGTCATTAAATCCACATTTTCTTCATGGAGATTGATTAATAAATATATATTGCTAGTAGTCCATTCAATTTTTGCCATTTTTACGAGTGTCAAGTGTCAAAGTAAAATCCAAACAACCGCAAAAAAAAAAAATGATCAGTTCCACCGAATGGAAGACCGTGAATTTTTTTCCAAATGTACTAAAATTATTCATTACCACAATAATTTTAAAAATTTTGAATGAATGGATTAAAATTTCTACATCTTATGACTCTTTTTGTCACTTCAATTCTGTATATCTCTCATACGCATGCGTAGACCTGTCGAGTTGTGTCGAGTGACAAGTGAAATTCAAACCAAACTGAAAATCAAACAACTCGCTAGCACTCGACAGCACACGATGGTCAAGTGAGACCGCCACCATTGCAATACATGTGTTTGAAATTTTCAAGGCCAACTCGACACAACATTACACGACACGACACGTCCAGTGGGACTGCTGCCATATTCGATTGCAAGATTTTCGAATAATTTTTGCTTATTCTCAAATGGAAAAGTAACATTTCACAATCTATGGTTCATTTCAGCTCAGAACGGTCCAAGGACTCTTATGGGGCTACGATTTAAGTCTTCTGATTGGCTGAAATGTGAACACAATTCACTCACGATGAATTCAGGATAAAAAAACAAGCTGATGATAAATATATTCGTTTCTTGACTTTAAAAATTGTGACATGCAAAAAAAAACACTACCAATTTTGGCCCCACTTGAGCCTCCTGGGGAGTTGGATGAGTACAATTCAAACAAAACAAAAATGAAAATACATCGCTTACGGAATGTTGAACACATTTTTGTCTAAATTGTATTCAAGTGGAGCCTAAACCAGTAGAGTGGTTTGATCAACGAACTAAAAAAAAATCTGCATTTGTTATTAATCCTGAATACAAATTTAAATCTTGGAGCAGCACAAATCTATTCATGATACTTGATTCGCATTTTGGCCAATCAGAAGACTTAAATCAAGGTCTAAGAAAAGTTCTTGGACCGTTCTTAACTGAAATTAACTATTGAATCTATTATTGTTGTTGTCAACCTCAAAAAATGGAATAACTACGTGAAGCAAGTGAGGTATGAGATTTATTTTGAATATGGAGCTTCCAATAATACGCCCTTAATAGTATCTATACTTCAATAGGACCGCAGATCATCACTCTGGCAAATAAAAGTGTGAGCTTATTGCGGAATGATTTAATATGAACAAATGTTTGTTTTTCGTGAATAAATAAAAATAAATAATTCAAGTATTTGATAAATATATGTACTTAATCCAAGGCTTGGCATGTTATAAAAAATCTTCAATGGACTCACGAAACTTTTTACACTTGTGTCTTAAATAACTATTCCACCATTTTGAGCACTTTTACAGGGTGTAATGACCCACTCAACTTTTAATCTTCCTCTGTTTTGTAAGCCGCCCAGCATTCATTGGCGCAGTTAGGAAGTTTATCTATGAGGTCTATATTTTCTTGATTGCCTTTACATATTTTTATCAGATCAAAATGATCTATTATTTATCAATTAAAATTTATATAAACAAATTTCAACGTTTAAACTTATCGAATTTACTTATAATAATAAAATTGATTTGCATTACAACCAACCACAAGATTTAAATCATAGCCACAACCGTTTTTAACGTAAATAAACTTATAAAACAGTATACAATTAAATTTAAAACTCCTTTTTCAACGTTATGTCAAATAACTGTAAAAATATCCATAGTTAGATCTAATTTACGGACTCGCATTTATAGTTAGTAATAGTGTAAAACAATTGATTTCAGCATGCGTCATGAGCTTTCGCTAGTTTCGCGTTATTAATTACAGTTGTCCTGTCTATCAGGAGTATACTCAATGATTTTTGTGATGCGCGATTCAAGTTCTTATTTCAAAGTTACATAAAGAACAATAAATGTCAATTGATACACATGACAGATAATCAGCAATAACCATATTTTTCAATATTTTAAATATAAAAATCAAGTAAATAACAATTGTAACATGTATTTTACAGGCTACTTCAGGGTAGCGAAACGAGAATATAATTTATCATATTATTCTCCTGCCATCTATACGCGGTCCTATAGAACTATTAGAGATTTGAAGTCACGTGATTTCATATTAGAATTTTTAGCTTAAGCTACATTCTCATCCCTAACATAGTCATAGTCGCAATCATAAACATAGTCATAAGGAAATCCAACCGTTTCCACCTCTTGTCATAAGCAATATATTTTGTTTACAACTAAAACTAAAAAGTAGTAAGATATATTCAAACTGATAAATGAATTAATTTTACTGTTGTATTAGTAATAATACTAGTTTTCTAAAGAAAAAAATAATATGTTAAATAACAAATAATAGATAATAGTCAATTGTAAGTGAACATATCATGATTCCAATATGTGGTAACATAATGGAATAAATCATATTTTATATTGAATTACTTTAAAAGCAATGAAATATTGAGAAATATTTAAAACCAAGGATGATATATACTCTAGAGTAGGGGTCGGCAACCTGCGGCCCTTTGCAACTTTTTGCGGGGCTCGCCAACGCACCAATAAAATAATTAATAATATTTACACTCGTATATGATATAGAAGCACTATTTAAATTACAATTAAATGTGCGGCACGCATAAAAAAAAAGTTGAAAATGGCCCGCCGACCAAAAAAGGTTGCAGACTCCTGCTCTAGAGTTTAGATGAATCATGCCATATCTTTGTACATTATTGATTTTGAAGCCGGCAGGACAGAAAGAGAGGTACAAGGATAGAGATATGTTTGATCTATTTCAAATATTTGTCACAAGATGTCACTATGACCTTCTATCTGTTGAAATCACTATATACAATAAATTTATCGCAATGAGTTTATAGACTCTGGGCAGAGTTGGGCAATACTTAAGTATTTTTGTACTCAAGTATCAATTTCTGGGTTTCACTAGTACTTAAGACTGATACTGAAGTAGAAATATTTATTTTGTACTTAATACTTGAAAATTTTAAGTACTAAAATTATAACATGTACTTAAGACTTATTTTTCTCGTAATAATCACAAATAATATTGAAGTAGTTTACAAATAATTAAGTATTTGGAAAATACTTGAGTAATGTAAAAATACGTAAGTATCAGTACTGAAGTAAGAATAAAATTAAGATATTATTATATAGAATCAAGTTTGAGGGACCTTCATAGGTAAGGAATAGTAAACAGGTAGGTGTTAGTCTTTGTGGGTGTGTGTAAGTGCAAAAAATATCACAAAAATGTAGGGTTGTCATGATTTAAATCGAGTAAAAAAATTACGATTTAAATTATTCAAAATTTCTTATTCAAATACCTATCGGATTCATATAAAGTCAAATAAAATAAATAGAATTATCATCAAGTTACAACCTAACTCAAACTTTTATATAGGCAAATTAGTTTGGTCGCTCTCTGTGCCAAATTGGTTTCTTAGCTTTAAGTGGACTAGACCAAATGATACAAATAATTTGTATACAAGTTATTAAATATTACGTAATTGAAATTGGATTATAATAATGAAAAGTATAATGAAATAATAATAATATAAAAATTGGGTAGAAATAAAATAAAAAATCGGAGTTTCTTGTTGAAATGAAAAAATGTGATTTGAACCAAAAAAAATCTGATTTAAATTAAAAAAATCGACTTCTTTCCAATCCCATAGAAAAGTACTTATACTTGAAAAATACTTATTTCAAAGTATTTTTGTCATGAAAAACTGGTACTTTGTACAAGTACTTACAAACTAAACTTGAAAAAGTACTTAGTAACAAGTATTATCACAGTTAAAACTGGTACTTATACTTAATTACTTTGGGTCCGGTACTTGCCCAGCTCTGACTCTGGGATCCAAGTCTTGATTATCTTGGGCTTGGCTATACTGTATATAAGAGTCCTAATAAGGACGAAACATATGTATACAGTTGCATCCCTGATCTAAGATGATAGTGGCTTCAGCCCCGATTCTTAAGTTTGAAATTTCTATGGAAAACAATTCTTTTTTAGAATTATTCATTTTCTGAATGTTCCATAGCACAGCACTTCACATATTTCACAGTTTTTGTGTAAAATTTTTATTTATGTGATTTCTTCTTTAATAAATATTGAGGTTAAAAATGTGCATCATCATTCATTTAGATAATAAGTATAACTATAACATAGAAAATATCAAATTATAAATATGAAGTAGATTTACTAATTTCACAATTTTTAGAGCATTAGTTTTGTTGTAATCTGTTATAATGGTCCGAACTTGTGCAATGTATTGGTGTAAGTGCCAATATGTGAAAGGAGGATCAATATCTTTGCACGTGTATGTATATAAATTTGAATAATTTAATGAATAGTCGATATTAATTTAATATACTCGTGAAAAACGTATTTAATGAAATATTTACGTAGATGACATCTAGTGAGACAATACTGAAGTAGATCAAACATATCTCTATCCTTGTACCTCTCTTTCTGTCCTGCCAGCTTCAAAACAAACAGTTACTTGCTTTGTCTAGAGTATATGTTGTCCTGGTTTAAAACAATATTATTTTAATTAAGAACATCGTGATCAAGTGACCTCTGTCTAGACTCTAGATCACTGTATTCATCCATTTCATGTTGATTTTGATATCTTACGTACAATCTTTGGTTTTTGTTTGCTTGGTGTCATGTTTGATAATTTGAACTCTTTTCATATATTTATATCTATAACCTATCTTACAATGACAAAGTAAATAACAGTAGTGAAATCAGCAACGATTCCATGAAATGAAATAGCACTACATATATCCATCTCTTTCTATTTATGCTTACGACAAAAGTTTGGCAGACTTATGACTATGACTACGACAAAAGCGTGCGTCAAACTCTGAGGCTGCATCCCCATGGGTCCGTATATACGTACATACGTATACGTATTTACGTACCAAAAATACGAGCCTGTCCCCATGAAACATGCGTGTTATCCGTGTCCGTATTGAATTTGACATTTATCTGACGTTTAAATCTAACCTAGCTTTTTATAATGAATTCAGAAACTTTATTGCTTAGTTTTATTAGTTTATCTCGTTAGCTAAATTCCACAGCACTATACCGACGACAAGGCTTAAGTAGAAAAGATTAAAAAGTTAGCACTATTATTGGATATTGGAGCAGTCAGAACTAGTAAAAAATATTACAAAAACACGTTCTTGTTGGGTTCGCCCAATATTTACCGAACAGAAACGTATATCTCAATGTGCAAATGATAATTTGTTGAAGGAAATGGAAGAAAATGATCCAGATAAACGCATAATTCTAATGCAGTTGTTGCGCTAGCACCGTCGATTCTTTTTACAGAGCATTCATATGCTGCGAAATATGTAGATGCTGATTTCAGGCACTACCTACAACAACCGCATTCAAAAACATGTTTTTGTTATTATTTTGTTCACTGTATGCACAAAATCAACTTGGCATAAAATTCAAACAACGATAAAAGTATTGTATACGCATGCGTCAATTCGTCCGTATCCGTAAAAAGTTAAACTAAACCAACTTTCGTACGTAGTGTTCTTGAAACTCTCCGTATCGTGAATACTTTATTCTCATTGGTTCTTCATGAATACGTATACGTATATACGGATGCATGGGGATGCAGCCTCAAGATTACGATATAACTTCTAATTCATAATGGGCGTAAGCATAAGAAGTATATAAGAAATACATAAGACATAAAGTTGAACATGTGCGATTCTTATGGCCGTGTTCACAATGCTCTTACGCATTTCTTATGCTAACGTAGTGCATAACAGTTGCATAAGAAAGTTGAAATCATCTCAACTTTACGTATTTCTTACGCATATATTTTCTTAATGCGCATGTCCATTATAGTTTTACAGATACAGACAGTAAATGTGTCAAATGAATGAGAATAAACTTGTTTTTGTGGTTAGGAATATTCATAATCTTTGTTTTAATAACAATACTAAACGAATTTCGTCTTCCAAAAAAGACATTTAATTGCAAACATGTGCAGAAATAAAAGTAATGCCCTAAACTAAGAGCTTTAATTTAAAAAACAAAACCAAAAGCAATGAAAAATATTTGCAAATATAAAATTTGAAAAAAAGGAGTCTTTAAAAAAGCTGTTTTGATAAAATAATCGAATCAAAACAAAAATAAAGCAAAGTGTTGTTTAGGACAAGTGATATAAATTGTGACAGATACCAAAAACTAATTGTACCTATATTAATTTTATAACCAACTCAGGCCGCAATATCCCTATAAAATAATTTGTATGCTTTGCTTATGCTATACTCATTGTGAACACGCATAAGATTTTCATAAGAATTATGTTATGTACTTCTCATGCTACGCCCATTGTGAATTATGGCTAAGACTTATGACTATGATTATGATAAGAGGTGGGAATGTGGCCTAAGAGAATACGGCAGTAAGTAAATTTGCCTGCGTGCTATTATATTAATATTTACAGAATTTAATGCGAGCTACAAACTATTAAATATTGCATTGTCTTCGGAAACTGAGCTTCCCTGAAAATTTAAACGCGCTAGCAACTAAAAAGCAGCTGAAATTTTTATCACAAGATTACAGAGCGAGTTAATATTGTATTGTTATCCAGTTCTGAGTTATATTTAAAGTATTTAGCTCATTGCGAAATTAATTTAAAATCGATTGCAAAATTTATACCGATCAGACAAAAAAGCGAATTAATAAAAATGTAGTTAAAAACTAGAGTGAAAAATAGGACATTCGAATCCGGATAATTTGATTTAAGTTCTTACTTGTTATCATGAAGATGCATACACCGTACAGTGGAAGTATGTCCGTACAATGTATGTATGCATTGGCCGCTATCAGCGTTCCACACTTTAAGCGTCCGATCTGTGCTGCCGCTAATAATGATATTTCCGGACATTTGAGATGACCATACTCCGCCAGTGTGACCCACCAGAGTTCGAAGGCACTAAAAATACAATAATATCAGTAAACACATTCAAATTACAATTGTAAAATTGATGAAGCAATTTTTTACCTTGCCAGTAGTTGCTGACCAAACTTTAAGCGTGTTATCGTCCGACCCACTAACAATTTTATTCCCAGAGAACTGAAGGCACGTGATGACGTGATCATCATGCCCTTTGAGCACTTTGGGCGGTCTAATGGGCTTCACCCTCCAATTCATTTCAATTTGATGCTGCCTCATATACGCAGCTTTCCATGAAGAGATCTGATTAGGTGAATTTCGCCCCCTGCCTTTCTTCGGGACATCATCAATCCCAGCATCCTTACATTTCTCCTTCCAGAGGAGATTGTCTTCCGCCAGAAACCGCCAATTTCGACACGTCTGCGCGGCTCGCAGCAAATCCCGAGGTTCAAGAAAGGAAAGGACTGTGAGTGCAAGTTCTTTAGGTAAAAGTGAAATGAAATCACGCTGGAATTGTGGTTCTATCACTTGCATCATATGGCGGACTTGAGTTAACTCGCAGCGCTCTATTAGCTGGTCGATTGCCACGATACGTTCTGCGTTCGACCAGTGCTGAAATATGAAAAATTCAAATAAAATACTCTGTATAATAATAGAATATCAATTTTCTTTTATTTAACAATAAATCAGATTATAAGTTTTCTACAAGATTCTTCCAGAAGAACGAAAGTCATTTCAGGTAATCATCACTGAACCATAAAATTTATTGAAATGTTTCCTAAAAGTTAAAAAATATATGTACCTCATATTTTACAAGCCATTCGCTCATGCCAGGTGGTGGATTATCTTTAGTAGGAATAACAGTCCGACACTGCTTCAATTTCTCGCTACAGGAAAGCGATTCCGTTTGAGTGGAAGTCGCCTGCATCACCAAAGCAGATTTATCACAAGCCGCCGTCGATCCAAGCGGTGTGTTATCACCAGTCTTATCCTCTGGGAAGAGTTTCTTGCACGGAAACCCACTTTGAGCATCTAATTTACGTTTTCTCTGAAAAAAACATATAATGCATACCAAATTGGAACCAAATAAAAAAAACAGTAAATTTATCAAACCATTCAGAGAGAAGATTAGTAAATAAAATCACTGTTGGATTTTGTACACCAACTCAATAAAATATTTCGTCATCATGTTATCACACTAATGTAAAAATGTCTTAAATGATTTTTTAATGTTGATAGATAACTAGTGTTTATAAAGTTCACACATGGTATTCACATAAAACACAAACAATATCAGCAAAAAATATTATAAGTAAACAAACGCATAAAATTTTATAAAAAGTCATCAATAAATTATGAAAACCACGCACTTTATTCTAATAAATTTATTTTTTGTGTCATTCGAAATAACTTTATTGAAATGTTACTATACATAAATAGTACATCGGAAATAGTTTCTGTAAACCGCCCAGTTTATATAATCATTAAAATTGAATAAAAAATTTATTAAGCTTGTTACAGAAAAAGGAAACTATTTTTTACAGACTGCCATTTATTAGGGCTGTAACCTTAAAATATTTGCATTTCAAAATCTTTGCTACGTTTCTGTTAACGCATTGAAAAATTGATTTTAATTAGCAACAAAAAATAGCTTTTTTGAACTTTTTACAGTCTGCCATTTCCTCGAACATGGGACAAGTTTGCAAAATTTGAAAGTTTATTGGCAGACGGTTTAAGTAACTCGCAACATTTTACAGTAAGCTTTTTTGCAGATTTTGCAAACTTGCCTTACGTTTGTAAAAATGGCCAACTGTAAAGAGTTGTTCAAAGAAGCTATTTTTTGTTGTTGATTCAAATTAATTTTTCAATAAGTATTAATACCTAGCGGAGATTTTTAAATGCAAATATCTTAAACTTGCAGCTGTATCTTTCCTATGAATGGCAGCCTGTATAAAAGGGTTCTCTTTTTTTGGACACGAGCGCATGATGAGTGAAAATCGTTTTTCAATTGAAAATAGTATTTTTCAACGTCAAAAAGTAAATAATTGTAATCGAGTTTCTTGCTTTAATTTTGTCTGAACTACTTAATGTCAGGCACAGGAGTAGATCTTCTATTTTCCTGCCTAATCAATAATATTAAGAATTAAAGGTCAATTTCTGGCATCATTTAACAATGAAACATTGTTATACAATGAAGATACAAATTTGTAGCATCTTAATTACTATAATTTGATCAAACTTATCAAATTAGCAATTATTCTTCATGTTAACATTTTTACTTACATGTACTAAGTATAAGAAAATATTGTGAAAACGACAAAATTCACCTATCGAAATTTTGATGGAAATATCCGTTTTGAGCATCCCAGAACTCATTTTGACTATTTTCGGCTTAATGTCGGTACGTTCGTGCGTTCGTAACTCGCAAATCTCAAAACTGGCGGAACGTATAATGTTGAAATTTTGTATATAAGACTGTTATAGGGTCTAGTTGTGCACCTCGCATTATGGTTCCAATCGTCTGTATCGGAAATGCACTTTACTTGAAACTTTTTTTGAATTTTTCTAATAAATCCAGAATGATCAACTGTAGGATGTTGAAATTCAGTAATTGAATTTGATGTTGTATCAGAATGGTTATCTGCTATTTTTATATCAATCGGCTGAGCCGGAAGTGCAGTTTATAAGTATAACAGACATTCAGAATTTGCCGTATAAAACAATCAGTTTAATTGAAATGATAAGGTAAGCAATGATAATCTGTTGTCAATTTTTTGATTTTGTTTGATAGTGTACATGTCAAAATATTATTAAAATTATATTAATTATAATTTGAAGTGACAGAAAACTTTATTGAATAAATTTGTGTATATATAAAATGATGTACAAGTAAGTCACGTGATGTTCACGTCAGATTTTTTACTAAAGTGTGTTGAAGTTAAGATATTTGGTAACTTGAAAGAGGCAACAAAAACGAGCCACCTGCAATGTTTCTAGTTTTGGTGTTAAATGATGAAATGAGCTACCTACGAAGGTATAAAAGACAGCAGAACATAATTATTTTGATTTCATTATGGTTTAGAACAATGTAAACATAAAAATCAGAAATTTTAATATGTTTATAAGTATCTCATACATTGAAATAATTTTTGTTTGAAACATTGGACATCTGTCATTCGAATAATCAATTATTGAAAATGTTATTTTGAATACACAGTAGATAAGAAAATTTACCGGAAATGCCCATTTTATTAAAATTCAAATACAAATGCTAAAGATAAAACTACAAAAAACTGCAATTTATATAAATCAGTTCTCGTAGATCATGTGAAAACATTTCAAAAGTATTCTGACGTGCAGTTTTATAGATATTTTAATCTAATGCTGGGGCCATATTTACGTCTAATGTCATTAATTGAGGCGTTATTCAATAATAAACACATTGTCAATGACAATATGTCAATTGTCACATAACGCCTTACTTAACGGCATTAGACATAAGTGTGGTCCCTTCATTAAGGATCAAAAATGCATGAAAATATCTGTCAACCATTCTTGAAAACAAACTACATATTGTATTTGATGACATTGGATGCAATCAACTCAGGCAAGTATCTAAGTTTTTCAGAGCATAAGGATTGAAATTCAACAAGAATCCCATTTTTTTGTTCTAAGATTCTAAATTGGGTATGAAATTAATTATTGATAAAATAAAAATCAAGATTGAAATATATTCATTTATGAAATAGTGTTGTGCAACAACATTATATACTATAAAAAATATAAGAATTGAAGCGATATTATTAACAAAAATATAAGAGCAAAATTTATAATAAAATAAAATAGATTCGAATTCGTGACAGTGGATTCAAAATTGAAACTTGAAGGTATGTAAAGTCACCCCTGAGTTGGTTAAATACATAAATTTAGCAGGCAGCTGTTAAATGCGCTGTTACCAAATTAATTTCACGCAAAAAATACTCTGAAGTCAACAGACACTTATTTATTATAGCTAATCAATCAAATCTAGATTTTATCATGATTTTCAGGATACTGGGCGAATAATCTAATATAGTAATTCGATCAAATATAAATTCGGTATTATGCGAAATAAAACATCAATTGTCAATTGTATGTGTGTTCATATTATTGTAGTATTATTCTCATTACATTTTTGTATATGCTAAACGGTGCAATAATTGTAGTTCTTGTTGAAGATATGTTACCAAAATATTGAGAATCAATTAATGAACCATCTAAAAAGTATTAGAATTGTTCAAGAAGACTGTTTGAACTCGTTCCGTTTTAAATCTGTAAAATCTGAGATCTACAGCTGATAGAGACCAATATATTGTTTTGAATAATCTGACTATTTCAGAGTATAATATTAATTTTCGGAAGAAGTGCGGGGATTACAAGCTATAAATTTAATAGCAGACCTGAATTACTTGCACATAAACGAGTAACCAACCATTAATATTTTTGCGATCACATTTTGGCACTTAAAACTACTATTTTTTATTGGATTTAGGTTGTGATTACAAACATCAAAAAGAAAAAAATTAGTATTGGTGTGAAAATGGGTATACGCCGAAGCCCAGAGCTAAGCAGTTTCAAAGACTGTTCAAAACAAGAAATTGATATTTATGGTTTTTTACAAGATTTAAGAAGTCTCCTTGATTTATTCTAATACTTCTGAAATGATTCATAAACTGATTTTTAGTATTGTAATAAATCTTTTGTGAAAACTACAGCTAGTGCACATTTTTTTATATCAAAAATCGTTCAGCATACTCAAAATTATAATGAGAATAATACTAAATCATGAATAAACATTAACTGACAATTTGTTTTATTTTGCATAAGTAATACCGAATTTCCCCAACTTTTATATTTAAGATACAAATATAAAAAGTTATTCTTCAATGCACGAGCAAAGTGACTGGTTTTCAAAGCTCCGTGAGTGTCTTGAAGACTTTTTAAACGAGCCTTCGAACAAATTTTCTTAAAACAGACAATTATAATTTATTTATTTTTAAAACGTTTCTTTGACTATTGGTAACTAAGAAACTGTTTTCATTGAGGTTAACTTAAATATAAAATGTAAAAAGTGATTTTAGTGTTGGTGACAAGTTTCAAACTATCCTCCAAATGTTTAAATTACTGATATATGAAATTGATGGACTCTTTCACTGAAATTATGCATTAAAAGTGTGCGATAAAACTTTTATAGCACAATTTTTCATAAAAGTCTACTTTTTTACATTGAAAATTATGTGAAAACTGCAATTTGTTATACGGTCGTAGAATAAAATATATTTTACACCTCAATAATCTTTTCCAACATTTAGCAGCAAAGATTAATTTTAAATATTTCAGAAACAATAATATACTATAACTTACCAAGAATCTATCAATACTGTCTGTAGGCCCAGGGTCGAATGTAGATTCCCTAAACGTTCCTCTTGAAGACATGTTTACTGCTTCAGAGGATATGACGCCCGAATCTTCACAACTTTCTTCAATATCCTAAAGGACACATCCATTTTTACAATCAAAAAATTCACGAACACAATTGTATTTAATTATCACACTTTCTAATATATTTCCTAAATTATGAATTATATTTTTAGTAGTTGTATCATGTGTACTGAGATTATGATGAAATAATGATTCAAATTACAAGTTTGATTGGAGTTCCGAAAATCCCCAATTTCCGATTGAATTAAGAATTCAATTATGCTCAAGAGACAGCACTCAAAAGTTTTCTAGGCGAATCTAAATCTCCAAAACTAATGCACCGATTTTATTGGGATACCAGAGGCTTGGTTGTAGTTCGTGCATCGCTCGCAAAGCGTTGCTGTCATACTTATTGAATACATTCATAAGAAACGCTAATGGATTTCCTATCGAGGATGAAATCATACAAAGTCGAAAATATCAACGACCTTGACCTTGAATGCATACAAAGTAGCAAGATTACTGCACAATATTTAAAATTGCATATCGAGGATCAAAAATCGGCGCCGCTTGCGCTCTTAAATTAAAATTAATTTGATCAAAATGCGGCTCTCTAAATTTGATTTTTCGCACGTTTTCTATTGAAATGTCATTTCCAATTGATCAATACAGGTGTTTAAATGAGTGTCAAAGATTCAATTTTAGATTGGTTGTTTTAGGAACTCAAAACACGAATTTGGATAGCAATTTCCATAGAAACATAGTTAAAACAGTTGAAAATAATATTACCTCATCGTTTGTTATCTCGAAAATATTTCTCTGCTCCTCCACTTCTGGGTCTTCAACACAATCCTCCCACGTGTCTTCTTCACAATCTTGAGAATTGAAACATCCATCGTCGTCATTATTAGTTTCTAAACACTCTTCCACCTTATCAAAACTTAATTTATTTAGGAAAGAATCTTTTTCTTCACATAATGTCCCTACACGTGTATATCGCGATAAATCATGTGAAGGCCCCGCTATATTAATATCAGAGCACAAACTTTCTAGACAAACTGTTTCTGTTGGGCTTGGACTTGTGCAGTCTGTTTTTGAAAGATCACTTTCTGCGTTTAATGATGAAGTCGATGCTAAGTTGTCAATATTTGGGGATGAACATGATTCGGCCATTTCAGACAATGTCTAAAATAAACAACATTAATTATAACAAGTTTTAAAAACAATAACAAGATATCAATTAAGTTCCTTATATAATAATTCATGACCTTGTGCTTGGAGTTATTGTGTTGGTTACTATAAAATTAAATTTTTGTATGAAAATAAAAATACAAAACGTGGTACCCAATAAAATCACAAAAAATAAACCTAATGGACAGGAATGAGTCAATATTCAACAAAAGAAATCATGCTTTTTATACAAAATTTATTTAATATTTTTAAAACGAATTCGTTTATAAACTAACCAACAAAATAAGGACACTCTCATTTTCTAAATTGTGCTAAAAAAAATATAAAAGGTTAATATTACTGAAGGTAAAACTGACCAAGCCCGTAAATTATTTTGATTGAATTTATAACCAAATTCGGCCCATTAACAATTATTTATTATTTAAAACTGAAATATAGCTTTAAATCAGTTGAATATGATTAATATTTGCTGAATATATTCTAGAAAAAATTAATTTTTACGTACATACCACATTCGGGAACGTCCTCTCAGACAGCCATATTTTATCACTGCGTGAATAAACAGTTCAGTAAACCAAATGCAGAATATTGCGCCTCTATCCTTTGAAGTTGTAGCTTACCTCACGAAATATTTCAAACAAAAGATTACCCACAAGAATAATTATTGAATATTAATCATTGAATTTGAAATTTAGCAATAAATCACATGAATTGTGAATATATTTTGGTGTGAATAAAAGGATTTTGTGTAGATGATAGTGTCGCCATGGATTACTGCACGATTTGAGAAAGTGCAACATGTGCTGCGCAGAACATTGACAAGTAGTGTCAGTTTCACATATAAAATTATACAAAAAACTTATTATAAATGGAACCTCACATAATTGTGCCTCCAAACTTAAATGGAAAAGTTTACAGGGAGTTTTTCCCGCAGCAAAAATATATTTACACATTTTTGGATTTCGTTGAAATAAATAATGGTTAGGTATGCAAATATTAATTATTTTCAAATGAATTATTTTGTATTATAGATGATATTTTACTTGGATCTTCTAATTTGAATGGCCGATATTGGGATGGATCTATTTCTTACTTCAAAGATGTTAATACAGAATCGGATTTTAATTTCGAAAAAACGCATTTCTTCGAGTGTGTGGATGCAGGTGTTACCGATGGAAAAATATTACCCAATACCAAAAAAGTATATTTATAAGCTTGTTGTTTACAGAAATATGTATTTTTTTTTTTATTTGTAGGTTATAATTACAGATGATTCCGGCCAAATTAAATTATTTGACATTGAAGAAAGCTTGAAACTTGTAAAAGTGGAGACTGAAGAACATGACGAATTTATTACTGAATTATCGATGGCTAATAGCACAAATTTCGTTACCAGCTCAAGCGATGCTTGTATTAAAGTGTGGCAAATTGGCGAAAACGATAATATTTCATGCATTCGGTCATTCAAGTAATTATTTAAAAGCATTTATGAGAACTTGAATTAATATATTTTTTTTAGTCAAGCACATTCGAATATTATTTCGTCAGTAAGCGCAAACCAATCCGACAATAATATATTTGCTTCCTGCTCATTTGATCGTACTGCTTTATTGTGGGACGCTCGCACAAGCGACCTCGGAAATCGTAAGTAATTTACGCACAAAATAATATCAGTAGAAAAGCACACACACACGCGCAATGTATACATTTTTAATGATATAAATTAATTCTTTTCAGTGATTTATGAGAATGAATTTTGTGCACTGACTAAAATCGAGTGGCATCCACTCAAACCAAACTTCGTGGCAGTTAGCAACTCCAGCGGAGATGTTTATTTAGTGGACATCCGGGAGCCCAAAGAATTCGTTGCGAAGAACTCTTGTTTCAACCGAAGCATACACAGAACCCGTTTCAACTCTCAAGGTCTGTTAGCTGTGTGTGCTGATGATTCTAGGGTCTTGGTGATCGATTGCGCCAATGAAGACATGAAAGTAGTTTATATAGACGATAGACATTCCGATTTTGTGAGGGGACTATCCTGGAAAGATAATGTGTTAGTATCTTCCGGGTGGGACCGACAAGTCTTCTTCCATCATTTGTAAATTTATTATTTAATTATTACTACTAAATAAGATCCAAAATGTATTTTCATACCTTGAATAAAACAGTATAAACAAAAATCACTGAGAGCTCTTTTTGAATCCTGCATTTAATGCGATTATTACTTATATTTGAACATCACAGGCAAACGTTTTTCAATAGTTTTTAAAAAAAAAAATCTGATGTGAATAGCACATGACTTACTTGTACATCATTGGATATATATATATATAATACGATGTGATTTTGTGTTTGATTATATATATCATTGGATATATATAATCAAACACAAAATCTCATCGTTCCACAGTTGATTGTTTTGGATTTACCCAAGAGATTTTAAGAATCTGTCAAGTAAAATGCGCTTTCAGCCAAGTAGGTTGCTATGGAAACAGTAGGCCATTATTCTTATACTACAACATTCCTAAATACTGATTTCCAAAATTCTACGACTACCAACAGATCTGATTTTAAGCGCAAAATTAGAAAATGAATTCCTACTGAAGGGCACTTCCGGTTCAGTCTATTGTTATGAAAATAGTAGGAAATCATTCAGATGCTACAGCAGACTGAAATACCAAATTTCAATATTCTACACTTGATCGTTTCGAATTTATGCGAAAAATTCCAAAAAACTGTCAAGTAAAGTGCACTTCCGGCTCGATGGATCTCAATAAAAATAGGATATGAGCATCTAGACGGTATAATCATCCTAAATACTGAATTCTAACAATCTACGTTCAATCGTTTTGGATTAAAGCGGAAAATAAAAAAAATGTTTCGAATAAAGTGTTCTTCCGGTTTAGTCGATAGCAATCATAATGCAGGGTGTACAACTAGATATTGTAAAAGTGCCTAATACAAAATTTAAATATTTTACGACTGATTGTTTAGAATTTATGCGGAAAATTAAAAAAGTCTGTCATATAAAGTGCACTTCCGGCTCAGCCGATTAATAGAAAAATAGGAGATGACCATTGAGATGCTACAGCAATTTCAAATGCTAAATTCCTGTATCCTATGGCTGATCATTATGAATTTATGCGGGAAATTAAAAAAAAAGTCTCAAGTAAAATGCACTTCCGGTTTAGCCAATCGCAGTCATAATGCAAGATGTACAATAAGATGTTATAGAAGTTCTTTAAACGAAATTTTCTATATGCTATGGCGGATCATTCTATATTTATACAAAAAATTCAAAAAAAGTTTCAAGTAAAGTGCACTTCTGGCCTGGCCGTTTCTTACAAAAATAGCATATAACCATTCTGATACAACATCAAATTCAAATACTGAATTTCAACATCCTACGGTTGATCATTCTGGATTTATTAGAATAGATCGAAAAAAGTTTCAAGTAAAGTGCACTTCCGGTACAGACGATTGGAACCATAATGCGAGGTGCACAACCAGACCATATTTTTTTTTTTCAATTTTATAATGGCTTAACATCCCTATGGGATTGCGCCGCATCTTTGCGATGCTTTCTAGATCCGAAATGCTGGAGTGGATCAGTCTCCGTTGCTCTGGCCTAAATTTTTCTGCTATTTTCCTCCATGCCTTCCTATCATTCGTTTTTCCTTTCCAATTTCTTACTCCAATTTTCTTCAAATCCTCTTCTGCTTCTGCTGACCATTTCGATCTTGGTCTTCCTCTTCTGCTTGTACCTCCTGGGTCCCATTCAACTATTGATTTGATGGTCTTTTGCGCGTCTGCTCTCCATACATGTCCAAGCCATTTGACTCTCTGTTGTTTTATTTTTCTGACTATATCTTCTCCTTTCAATTTCTGTTCTATTTCATGATTCATCAATGTTCTGTACTCATTTTCTGCTGTTTTTATCGGCCCTAATATCGATCTTATTATTTTTCTTTCCGTAATTCTTAAATTTTCCTCATCTTGTTTTGTCATTGTCATGGTTTCGGCTGCATACATTGTTATTGGTCTTATCAATGTGTTATAAATTCTAATTCTTGTTGTTTTTGTCAAAATTTTGCTTTTCAGCAGATTGGTATTCGCGTAGTAGGCTCTATTTGTTGCTATTAATTTTTCTTTGATTTCTTTCTCATTTTTTCCGTCCCACGATAGCATTATACCTAAGTATCTAAATTTATCCAATTGTGCAAATTCATGTTCACCTATTTTAATATTTCTATATTCTGATTTTTGTCCTAATACCATTATCTTAGTTTTATCTTGATTCAGTTTTAATCTCAAATCTTTCCCTTCCTCAATTATCTCCTGTAGCATTTCTTTCATTATTTTTCGGTTTTTTGCTGCTACGACTATGTCATCAGCATATGCTATTATCTGGCCTCCCTTTGTCCTAAGTGTTCCCTTATTAATTTTTCTTGTAACATATTCTAATGCTAAGTTGAACAGAGTTGCAGATAGTGAGTCTCCTTGCCTTACTCCTTTATTTATTTCGAAGTTTTTCGTTTCTTCAATTGGCGTCATAACCGTAGCAGTGGTTCGTCTCACAGTCATCGTCACTAATCTTATTAATTTTGCTGATACTCCTAGCATTATTAATACTTCAGTCAGCTTATTTCTTTTAACTGTTTCCCATTCTTTTGGCATATTTTCTTCTTTCCATATTGTTTTTATTAGGCTGTGTATATGTTCTTGTAGTTTGATTCCTCCATATTTAATCAGTTCAATATTAATTCCATCCTTTCCAGGTGATTTTCCGTTTTTACTGTTTTGTATTATTTCTTTTACTTCCCCCATTGATGGTTCTGCTAATGTTTCTTCTGATACTTGCTCTATCTCTTGGTTCTCTATGCTTGTTTGTTCTTCTGTGAGTAACTCTGTGAAATATTCCATCCATACCTGCTTATATTGTTTTTCACTCTCGGTTAATATTCCATTCTTGTTTTTTACTCCATTTATTTTAGCTTTATTTGTTTTTCTCTGTTCTCTAATCTTTCAATAAAATTGCTTCGTGTTTCTGTTCACTCGTTCTGTTTCTATGTCTTTCAATTTATTTTCTGTTCATTCTCTTTTGCATTCCTTCAAGAACTCTACCCTATACCAGTCTTAAATACAAAATTTCAACATTATACGTTCAACCAGTTTTGAGATTTGCGAGTTCGAACGCACGCACGCAAGTACGAACATACGTACCGACATCAAGCCAAAAATAGTCAAAATAAATTCAGGGATGCTCAAAACGGATATTTCCATCAAAATCTCGATAGGTGAATTTTGTCTGTTTCACAATACTTGTTACTTTGTACAAGTAAGTAATAAGTAATTTGGTTCTATCGTGTTTGGTATCAAATTGAAGCTCCTGTGGGAATAATTCTAGTATAAGTATCAAAAAGCATATTCAAACGATTGTCAATTGTTTTTTTTACAAGTTATTTAAATGTTTAGTTTGGAATCAATTTAAAGCTCTCGGAAAGATAATAAACCTCAACAACATTCAAAATATAACTAAAACAAGTTGTTGGACAGCCATGCACGTATAATAACAATAATAAACAAATTAACTAATGAGAAACTACATTCAAGTTCTTATTTCAAGCAAAAATCAATTAAAAAATTAAATTAAATGCTTGAAAATATTTAATTTTGCTATTAAAATAGTTAAATTTCATTGACTATTCCATTTTCCATTCGTAGTATTTATAACAAGGTTAACAATGCTAAATCGCCATAGAAACGGTGCATATCAGTGGGTATTTGGAGGTGTAGAAATACCATCGAGTATTACACTTGTGGTCAAAGTGAGTATTTTACTCAAAGATGTGAATACCTCCAATTTGTGCTTTCTTCGTATTTAATGGAATATTTTTCTGGATATCTTCATCAATTTTATCTTCTGATCTATCACCAAACCTTTCTGAACTAGATTCCATATCAAGACGCAATATATTTCTCTATTATTCGTCAAAGAAAATGCAAGAAATTCTAATTTTTCAGTTTGACAGAAGTTTGTTTACTCGTTTCTAAGAAAATTACGTGAGTTGTTACTAGATTCATAGAAAACTAATTTGAAAAAATGGTTTGACTCCTGGAATAGTCCTCTGTATACCATTTGTAGTTGAAGTATTATAGACTATTTTTGTGGTGCAATCACTCATGTTTATTGTGCTTGTGAATACCACTCGTGGTATTCAAACGCAAGCACAATAAACATTCGTGATAGCACCACAAAAATAATCGGTAATACTTCAACTACTTATGGTATAATAAATGATAAATTGATCTCGCAGAGCGTTGCTTGACTTTTTTGATCGCGTTTGAAATAATAAAAACAAGAGAACAAGCTTCACACAGGCCTTATTTTAGTTAGTTATTGAACTACGTTTCTTGAATTCAGAATGGATATTTATGTTATGGGAAGCAAAATATGAATGTGAATACTTAATAATTTATTAATAAATGCAATGTAAAATAAACTTGTTTTCTTTCAACAGTTTATTGGTACAGAGCCATACCCAACATTTACAAGTCATCCACACCCAAAAAATTGACAATGTAAACTAATAATAATTGGTCTTGATTTTTCAATCGTACATAATTAAACAATTATACACATTACTGCATTTGGTCACTTTTGTACGACAATAACACACAGAGCATAACTATGTGATTAATACCACAGTTGGAAATCTATATTCGGTTGTAAAATATAGGAAGAATAAGGAAATGTCTTTAAAACTATTGTTGAATAACGTTACTCTATTGTCTGTATAGGTCCAAATAAAATAGAATGAACAAACATGTATCAATATAATAACAAAAAAACAAAATATAAAAACATGAACCTGCATGGAAAATTTTTAATATGAGACAAATATGATATTAAATATAATTAGTACGTGGATTCAAAATGGCAGACGTAGTAAACGACAGAATTAATTAGAAATTGTACAAATATACATTAAATAAATTAATAATTGTAAAAATGAGCAATCTCTACTATATATAGGAATATATAAATAAAATTAAAATTGTTCACCATAATTCATTCATAATATACAAATAAAATTCCGTAGCTGCAATATATCAAGTTCCTTCCCTCATTTTAAACTAGGAAATAATGATTAATACGTCATGGAGTAATTATGTATAAAATCTAAAGAATTATCCGATGAAATGTACAAAAAACGAGGTTGCTAAACTTTTCCACCGGTAAAATAAATCAATACTTTACTCCTCGCAATCTTATTGCCAATTAGCAATAAAATTAATCTTTCTATAAATTTGAATGTTATATATAATGTATGTGCTGTTAAAAAACTATATTCCTCAATTGTTTTCGCGTATGATGTGCGCGATGTATTAATGAAAAATAAAATGGAAATTATGACTCTATGAAAATATAAAAGTATCAAATTATTTTACAATGTGAATATTCACTGACATGTAATTTCATATTACTAAAGATTATAACAAGGAGATCCTTACAAGATGCTTATTTTACAGAATAATTTTCTTTTTGTATATTTGTTAAGCAATTTAATAAAAGGGTGTTTATATTTTTAACGCTCTGCTCGTTTACCACCTGTTGAACGTTTTAACGTCCAATCCCGAATTCCTTGGCGTCATCGTCAGTAATATCTCCGTATTGCCACATGTTGAAATGTGACTTCTTTGCTGCATCTTGCGCAGCTAAATATTCAGCAACCTGAAAACAAAATTAAATTAATAATTATTAGCAAAAAAATTAAAAATCGTACCAATTTTTGTAGCCGACGTTCCCTTCTATTTTCAACAAGAACGACTCCATCAGAAATGAGCGATTTGGCGAGATCGTCTTTTGTTTTGGGGTCGGATAATGTAGCGGCGGGTGGGGCTCCAGGAATTCGGTACTCAACATTGAGATGTAGCGTACGGCCGTTCGTATCATCCTGCAAATACTTTACAGCCATTTCTGCATATTCTGCGTCTTTAGGCAAAGCTACGCAAGCAAGTGTGTATTCACTCGCGTAGGGTTTCTCACTAGTGTAAACAGAAGGCAGGGCGGCGCATCTCGAAGAGCTGATTATTTCTCTATTACCTGTAATAATTTATTTTTATAATTTGTTGAATTAAATTGTATTTTACATACCGTAATCAATGTATAATACGCTGACATTACTTCCTGATATTTTCTCCACTTTTGCTCTGTACCACTGATCGTCGGCGGTGAATTTGGCGGCGCATATTTCATTCCGTTTTGGTGTGTACGCACCGGGAAGAGGCGGGTTGGCTTGGAATTCTTGTCTGAATTTATTGTGCAGGCTTTCAACTTTAGGACCTTGTTCTACATTTTGAGCGTAGAAATGTAATTCAGGTGTTACTTCAGTTACCAGCACTTCTTCATAATTGATTTTACGCTCCGTCACCTTGTCTTCCTCAATGCGCTGAACCTCCTCTTTATCTTCTTCAACATAATTAGCCCAACGTTTTAGCCGTTTTTCTTTCGCTAGATCTTCAGCGACTTTAAGTGCCCGGAAATGTTCAGTCCGTTCAGCTGTCGGATGAACAGCAGCAAGGCCTTCTTCAACCAATGCTACCGAAAGATTTACGTTATCAATCCAAAGCCAGCCAATAAAACTGCCAGCTTTGTCATGGGACTCAACTTGAACAGACACTTCACGCTGCAAACATTTTTCTTTCGTGAACATTAGAGCTTCTTCACCGAAAGGCTCGCTTTCACTGGCAGGGGCTCCGTTCAGACCTGGGCGGGCCCCTCGTGGACAGTTTATTCCAGCTAAAATTGTTAAAAGTTAAAACTCTATTTGGGACTGTTTAATAAAATGGTTACCAAGTAAGAGAATGCATAAACAATGATCTTTCGGAACGAATATTTTGAGCCTTGAGCCACTATTAACAAATTCCACAATAGCGTCAATTCGTTGGGCACGTCGGAAGGAAGGAAGGAATTGTTTCGCCTTCACTGCATCCTGTAAATTCAATGAATTATCAATATTGATTATTCCGATTTATATAAAAATGAGCTTACAAAAATATCCGTAACACGATGGGTGGGAATGTCTTTTTTGGCATGAACCCCTCGTTGAGATTTAGTCGCTTTAGTTTCGGCAGCTAAAAGATCGTCATAATGAGAGCTGCGTTGGTCGTCGTCTTGTCTATATCTAATCACTGTAGCTAAGCCTTTGGAAACCATTGCTTCCGCAACATTACTAAAAAAAAAAAACATTTTTCATATAATTTATAATAATTATAAATATAAAATATCAATAAGATTAGAATTCAGTGTGCTACACCAATCAATAGATAATAAAGCGGTTGTCTATTTATAAGTTTGTTTGTTTGGTTTGACTCATTTAACACAATTTTTACGCACCTGTGCGCATTATATATTTGCTATAAATATTCTGTCCTCATTCTTATCTAATATTAAATGGATACTTACGCGCCACCGATGGTAACAGTGCAGCAAATCTTTTCCGGGAAATTATCCTTAGCAGGTTGGATATAATCAATAACAACGTTGACTTTTTTGCCAACGAGTTTCTTGCGTAAGAACTCGCGTGCTTCATACATCCATGGAATATCATATAAAGCCCGGGAGCCTTTTGGACGAGGCGGAGCTTTCCCTTCTTCATCAACTGTTCTATTGGACTCTTTAGGCGGACGGATACTTGCCAAAAATACTTTTTTATATTGGCCGTTGGCTAGTTTTATCACTAAAGCATCTCCACTAATGACTTCAACAACAGAACCAGCAAATTCTTTTTCTTTGCCGGTGATTTGGGGAGTGGTTGCTTTCCAGTCTTTCCATAGACGTACGCGGTTTTCTTTTGCTAAACGTTCTGCTGCGCGGAGTTTATCAGCTCCTATAAAACCCCAGAAAACATTTTTTTTTTGACAGTTTTACAGAAATGACTTTTAAATATACCTGATTTCATGAAGGCCATGGACCAATCAACACATCGAGCAAAGCCTTCTTTTAGAAGAGCTTCGGCAATGTTGCCTTTCGGGTGCAAAATTGTTCCGACGAAATTATTATTATTGACGGATTCTAAGACAATTTCAACATCGCGTTGAAGTAGACGGATTTCAACAAAATAACGTGCTTCTTCAGCGAATGGAACTTTGGCGTTTGGATCAGGTTTTCCATCGTTGTCCAGTTTGAAGCCCGGGCACTGTAATTTTATATTACTTTTAATTAATTTTCAATTTATTTAATTGATGTTTCTAATCATTCAATACTTTTAAATACTAAATATAAAAGTAAATTTGAGATAAGATTTTATGTATGCCTCGTTTGACACCCAAACGCAAATTACAGCGAATAGGAAACACTAGAGACAAAATTAAATAAACGCAAAAACCAAATTTACCCTAATTCCAGAAATCATCAAGGTAACATGATAGAAATCCGGCAATAAGAAAGCCCGAACAGTCGATCCATCCCTCACATGTTCAATTACAGCCTTAACAGGCTTCCCATTAAATTTATCAACGAAAGTTCTAGGATTTTCCACCGACCATTTGATGTCTCTCACAGTTTTGGAAGCATTTTCGCCCCATTTTCCTTTTCCTGCAGCTCGGGCAGCGTCTTCTAGCTCTCCCAATCTAGTAATTTCGGGGCTGTTGCGGTTTCCTTCACGTCTAACCGACACCAAGCCCTCGGACACGAGTAATTCAGTAATATTTTCAGCGGTGTTGAAGTCTATAACGATAATGAACTAATTATTACAAATACTAAATTGAATTAGTACATACCTTTTCCAAAATAAACAGTGCCAAATTCACGAGTGGCATTTGGGGGTTTTTCGGAAGTAAACCACACTTCTTCCCCAATTAACTTTTTTCTTAAAAATTCACGAGCTTCCCATGCAAACGGTTCGTCTTTAGTTTCGACATTACTGCAATAAATTTAATTAAAAATATAACCTAATTCTCGACTAATTACTTACTCTCCAATTGCTCTCCTTGCAAGTTTTGGGGCAATGACACTCGAAAAAGCAAGTTGTTTTTCAGGTGGCGGTGCTCCAACAGCACCTCTAATTATTACAGAATCCCCCGAAAGGATCTAAAAGTTAAATTTCATTCAGAAAATGAAAATATGCCAACTCACAAAGGTGTACATATGACATAATTGTAACCAAACACGATACTCATTTTTTTAATGTGCCTAATTCTTTACTAAAATCAAAAATTAACTAAAATCCGTCAGAAAAATAAATCCATATGTGATACGATCGGGCACATTTGCCAACTAAGCACACCACGTTTATGTATAAACACGATTATTAATGACAGTTCACAAAATATAAGTAAAAAATTAATATAAATTAAAGATGTAGCTATTGCAAATAATTTTTGATTCAAACAAAAACTTACCTGTTTAATAATCCCTCGTTTGGGCTGTAGTTGTTGGGAAGTCATCATCAATATACCTACTACTTTAGTGGAAAGGACGAAGTCACCAAATGAAATTGATCACGTGACCGTGAAAGCGTCTTCCATCTCAACATTTTCTTCTTACTTGCCCCAAATATTCACTTTCGAATTAGATTTTCCAAATAAACTCTATTTGCATTTCAAATTAAAATGTTAAATTTATTAAAAATAAACGGAAATACTAAAAATTTGTAATCATAACTTGTCGCGCTGGAATGATGTGGCAGGCCTATTTCAAATATTTATACAACTAGTGTCATCTATTGTTTTCAAAGTGAACTACAAAATGTCACGTCGTCTAACTCATAGAGTATATATACACAGATAAGAGATGACCAATTCTATTGATATAATTTATTATTACAATTTATAATTTATTCAATTATTTGTAATTTGATTTCTAGCTTTTTGAATTAAATATGTATTCAATGTAAGGCAATCGGTTTTTTATTTGTAAATTGTACATGGTACGATTTGGTGCCGCTTGTTGCACTCGACAATCCCCTCCTGTTTATATTATACTCTACGTGATAACCTACAAATAGTAAATAACAAAAGGTAAATTAAAAGTACGTTTATTGTTTTATTAATAGTGCTACAAATATTTATTCAGCTGCATCTTCAGCCATCATTTGTTCTATAATTTTTTTTCGTTCTTCAGCCTGTCTCATTTTGTGTAAAACTAAACTTTCGAAGTCAGTTTCTTTTACTAATGATGCTTTGTTTTGTTTATTTCCGCCCGGTGGGGCATTGACCCATTCTAACGAAATTGGATTAGTTGATAGTCCTTGTTCTAATTCTACAGCCATTTCCTAAAATTCAAATAGCTGAAGTAAAATAAACAATTAATTTTTTGTTTTTGTGATACATACAGCTCCTCTTCGTGTTTTGAATTCAACAAGAGCGCTCCCTTTTTTCTTTGGTGACATTACTAGGACATTTATATCTCCATACTGCAATAAACATTCAAGTAAGTTTATAAATTTATATATTACCACACATACTTTTAATAAAAATTTGGTAAGCATATCGTGAGTATATCCACCATTTGTTTGATCATTTTTTGCCGCTTGCCATTTTATTTTAATTCTATGTTTACTACTCTCCCATTCTTCTTTTTCAATTTTGTTTAGGGACTCTTTTATTATTCTATTAACATAATCCATTTCCTCTTGCAAATGTTTAGAACCTTCTTTCCGAAGCCTCTCAATTTCGTCTCTAAGAATTTCATCGTCACTTTTTTTCTTATAAGCTGCAGCTTGTTGTTCTCTATATTCTAAATCCTCTTTTAATTTTTTTCGTTGACTGTCTAATTCTCTGTGTCTTAATGCAGCAGCTTTTTTAGCATTTAATACTCTATCGTAAGCCTTTCGAGCTGATTCATCAGATAAAATTTCTAATACTTTGGATAATTGGTGAAACAAGTTTGCCGCATTAGGATTATCCGGGTTTTTATCGGGATGGCAATCCAAAGCTTTCTTTCTGTAAGCTTTTTTTATCTACAAAATACAGACAATGTAAATCACATATAGTTTTCAAATTAAGGAACATACATCTGATGTAGTACATGTTGATTCAACACCTAAAAGCTCATATAAATCAGTGTCTTCTATTTTTAAATCTGCCATTGCAAAATATTTTCAAATATTGGAATTATAAGAACGTTTTTTTGTTATTTATTTTGAGGTTATATTTACACCATATGATACAACCATAGACATAATATAGAAAAGATCGGGGAACGCTGAACAAAAGACTGTAGTCGTTTTCTTTTTAATAATATTGTCACTAATATGAATTACTCAAGTTACTGCTTATTTATTTTCTGTCAGAAATATTAATCACAGCCCATTATTGCCCAGTTGAGAAAAATTGTATCCGATGGGTTCGTTTCCGCTTACCTATTGGAAATTAATCAGTAGCCATCTAGCGATTATGAGCGAAACTCCCCGTTAGTGGATTCGTTTGACTTCTCCTTTTGTAATATGTGAAATCGCTGATTTTATTGCAGTTTTTAAAAGACTTCTTATTTTCTAACCTCATTATTATCACTCAAATTATAATTTGATCAACAAAACCAGGGGTCGGCAAACTTTTTCAGACAACGGGTCATTTTCAAAATTTTTTTTTTTTTTATGCGGGCCGCACATTCAAATTTAACTTGAATAGTGCTTTTATATCATTTACAAGTATAAATATTATTAATTATTTTATTGGTGCTTTGGCGGGCCGCAGTTTGCTGACCCCTGAACAAAACTATAGGACAGTGAATATTGATTTTTATTATCGAGAATATACTCGAAAACTCGCCAAATTTTCTTGTGAAATTATTTTTTCTGCTCATTATTGTTTACAACTTTACTTTGTATAGCTGTGAAATGCATCTGAAAATTATTACATTATTCACAAGTTAACAAAAACTATTACCTTTTTTGTACAGTGAAAGTGCACTTTATTTAAAACTTTTTTTTGAATTTTCCGCATAAATTCTGAATGGTTAGCCGTAGAATATTGAAATTCAGTATTTGAAATTGCTGTAGCCTTAATGGTTTTCTTCTATTTTTGTACCAATCGGCTGAGCCGGAAGTGCAAAAGTTCAAAACAATCAGTCGTAGAATATTGAAATTTTGTAATAACTAAAACTTCTAGTTGTGCACCTCGCATTATGGTTGCCGGAAGTGCACTTTACTTGGAACTTTTTTTGAATTTTCCGCATAAATCCAAAATGGTTAGCCGTAGGATACTATAGTTTAGTATTTGAAATTGCTGTAGTATCTAAATGGTTACCTTTTATTTTTGCACCAATCGGCTGAGCCGGAAATGCACTTTATATAACAGTCTCTTCTAATTTTCCGCATAAATTCAAAACAATCAGTCGTAGAATAGAGAAATTTTGTATTAAGCACTTTTATAACATCTAACTGTGCACCTCTCATTATTATTACAATCGTCTGTACCGGAAGTGCACTTTGATATAAACATTTTTTGAATTTTTCGCATTAATCCAAAACGGTTAAACGTAAAATGTTAGAATTAAGTATTTTCAACGATTGTACCATCTAGATGCTCATATCCTATCTTCATGGAGACTGACTGAGCCGGAAGTGCACTTTACTTTCGCATAAATTCGGAACGATAGGCCGTAGAGTATTGAAATTTGGTAGTCCAGTCTGCTGTAGCATCTGAATGATTGACTACTATTCTCATAACAATCGACTGAACCGGAAGTGCCCTACAGTTGTTTTTTTTTTTTTAATTTTACGCCTAAATTCAGACCTGTCAGCCGTAGAGTTTCGGAAACATTTTTTGAATTTTTCGCATAAATCCAAAACGATTGAACGTAGAACGTGATAATTCAGTATTTAAGACTATTGTACCATCTAGATAGCCGGAAATACATTTTATTTGACAATCTTTTGGAATTTTTGCATCTGAATGATTCCTACTATTGAACCGGAAGTGCACTTCAGTTTTTCGCATAAATTCGGAACTGTTACTGCCAATTCACAATGTGCGTAAACATAAGGAGTACGTAAAAACATAAACGTAAGAAATTATGTACGTTCACAGTGGTCGTAACGTAAAATATCAAAATAAAGTGTTTTTTTTCATTTTACGTTGGTACAAATTAGGGTTATTGATGTATTGTGTTGGTTTCTCTGATTGTCATTTTCAAATATTCTGTTGATTTCGATTCTGTTTCATGTTTACTGTTTTTCTTTGGTTTCACTTTCAACAGTTTGGAGTTGTTTTGTTTTATTGTATGATGTCTGAAAAAGATCTTGCGATTGTTTCATTATTATGGAAACTGCGTTGTAAAAGTCGCCATTGAGAGAAATATTAAGACGAGGATGAAATAGTTTTTAGCGCATTTTTAGCGCATTTTTCAGAAAAAAGCGCTATTATATTCACTTTGGCTGGCTGGCTGGCTGGCTGGCTGGCGTGACGCTGAGATCTCAGCAACTATACTATTTACAGACTTGAAACTGGTACTAAATAGAAGCTGCTGTTTCGTAGGCTAGCACAAATTGCTTTAATTCAAGCTCAGTGATTGTGGAAAATTGAATTATTTAATTACTTGTTTCAAGTGAAACAATGTCCATAGATATCTATGACATTAGGGATATGGCAACTAAAATTTATTAAAGTAGATAAAATTTTAGTTACAACTTTCGCCGCGGGTGTCACTATTATTATGTACAGTTGTCAAATCTGTCCGGGATTCATTCAATGACTTGTTTGACGCGAATTTGAAGCTTATTAGAATGAATTATTATTATTGGATGAAAATTTGTTCACTTTTGGTGTATTTTTTTTTATATAGCTTTGATAAAGATCAAATTATCATTTTAAGCTACAGCACTTGACCTCCTGTCAATCAATAACTAAACAATGAAGATTAAAAGGTATTTTTGAGTTTGTACATGTATAAATTATGTACCTATTAAATAGTCAACTTGAAACTAATACTAAATGGAAGCTGCTGTTTCGTAAGTTTGTCCAAACTGCTTGATTTCAAGCTCAGTAATTGTAAGAGATGGTAATTTAAGAACTCTCTGAAGTAACAAGCATTCATGAGCTCTCAAAAATGCGCTTTCATCATCTAAATGATTCTTCCATTTTTTGGAAAAAAGCGCTATTATATTCACTTTGGCTGTCTGGCTGGCGTGACGCTGGGTTCTCAGCAACTATACTATTTACAGACTTGAAACTGGTACTAAATAAAAGCTGCTGTTTCGTAGGTTTGCACAAATTGCTTTAATTCAAGCTCAGTGATTGTGGAAGATTAAATTATTCAATTTTCAATTACTTGTTTCAAGTGAAACAATGCCCATAGATATTTATGACATTAGGGATATGGCAGCTAAAATTTATTAAAGTAGATAAAAATTTAGTTACAACTTTCGCCGCGGGTGTCACTATTATTATGTACAGTTGTCAAATCTGTCCGGGATTCATTCTCTGACTTGTTTGACGCGAATTTAAAGCTTATTAGAATGAATTATCATTATTGGATGAAAATTTGTTTACTTTTGGTGTATTTTTTTATATAGCTTTGATAAAGATCAAATTATCATTCTAAGGTACAGCACTTGACTTCCCGTCAGTCAATAACTAAACAATGAAGATTAAAAGGTATTTTTGAGTTTGTACATGCATAAATTATGTACCTATCAAATAGTCAACTTGAAACTAGTACTAAATGGAAGCTGCTGTTTCGTAAGTTTGCCCTAACTGCTTGATTTCAAGCTCAGTAATTGTGAGAGATGGTAATTTGCGAAATCTCTGAAGTAACAAGCATTCATGAGCTGTCAAAAATGCGCTTTCATCATCTAGATGATTCTTTCATTTTTTTTTTTTTATTAATTATTCTATGACAATCATTTTTAAAGCACGTTTCGATCCAAGGTATTGTTAACTGTCAAATGAAAACATGTTTTCAAAGTTGACGCATGCGCTATTAGTTGTTTCGTACGTAAACATAACATAAAGTTGAATTTATCTCAACTTTACGTTTTCATTACATAGCTCTTGTCAATACATAAACATAAGAAATACGTGAGAGTGTGGGTTGCGGGCTATCATGTGTTTTTTGCTCCAACCAATCCCAGCTTGGGTAGCAAACGTCAAAGTTACATTTCGTAAGCATTGTTTACTCTTAATTTGTTTGCTTGATTTTTGTGCTACTGGTATTTATTAGTGTTTTTGACGCTTTTTTGTGTGTATATTGTGACTTCTGGATTATTTCTTTTATTTTTACGTGTATTGTGTTAGTTTTAGCTCTAAAGTTTTACTTTCAAAAGGTTATGTGAAGATAAGCCTCATTGTTTGTGTATGTGCTGTGACTGCTGTATTATTTTTATCATTTTCATGTATATTGTGTTAGCTTCTCGAAACAATCTAAGTTACTTCACAGTTTTGAATCAATTAGTTTCATCATAATTTTAATATTTTGTCCATCAAAATTTATGGAATATTCCTTCTGCCTGTTTCAAATTACTAGGCAAATTTTCGAAATAAAAAGACATCATTCTTTTATAAAATATCCAGCTGATAGACACTGAAACTATAAGCCAAGCGTTTAACAACGAACTATGAACGAACTGAACAGGAACTGAAAGTAAACAAATAACTGTCACTTTGACGTATGTTACCCAGACTGGGATTGGCTGTAGCAAAAAAGTCACGTGACTGTTCCTTGCTACTTTACTATGACTTGTACCGTGTACTTTACGTATATGTTTACGGTTACGTACTCCTTACGTTTACGCACATTGTGAATTGGCACTTAGCCATAGAATCTTGGCAATCAGTATTTAGGAATGTTGTAGCAAAAATGATGACCTACTTTTTCCATAACAACAGACTGGGCCGAAAGCGCACTTTACTTGACAGATTTTTTTTGGATAAATCCAAAACTATTAGAGCCGATTTTGAATTTAAATTATTTTTCCACAGCACCTAAGTCGACCCATAATACTTTAATGATAAGATAATCAAGCAATCCTAGTCTATTTGGGACGCACTGTATATTTGTTTGAATCCATTTTCAGAAAGCTTTTTTCTAAAAGATATGTCTACAGAAGAATTGAACGAATCGGAAATTGGGACTCAAGAATTTTGGAACAGTCGTTACAAAACAGAAGTAAATAATTTCAGGGATCACGGAGATGTTGGAGAAGTCTGGTTCGGGGAGGAAAGTGTTGACCGAATTTGTCGATGGTTAAAAAGTTCATTTATAACAAAAAATAAACGAATTATTGATCTGGGATGTGGAAATGGATTATTTCTTGTTGAACTTGCAAAAGAAGGTTTTGAAAATTTATTAGGAGTCGATTATTCTAATGATGCTATAATATTGGCGAAAGAAATAGCGGACAAGGATAATTTAAAGATTAATTATAAAGTAATATTTAAATGGTGATTATAATTTTGAATCTTATATGTATTATTTTAGGTTTTTGATATATTATCTGATGAAATTGTGGATAAATTTGATGTGGTTCACGATAAAGGAACTTATGATGCCGTAAGTTTAAGTTCAGAATCTCAAGAGAACAGGAAAAAGTATATTGAAAAAGTATTATTAATGTTAGAAACGGATGGCTTATTTATTTTGACTTCCTGTAATTGGACAAAACAAGAATTGGAAACTCATTTTTCTGATTCATTCAAATTGCTTCATGTTATTCCTACCCCAAAATTCACATTTGGTGGAAAAACTGGTAATACTGTTACTTCTTTAGTGTTTCAAAAAGTGTTTTAAATAAATTTTTGTATTGATAAACGTTTATTTAGTGAAGTATGTACACCCACCTAATTTACTAAGTTAAAAACCTTAATCATAAGGTAAAAAGTTGAATGAAATACATCTATCGTCGACACGAAGCACATTCACATTAAAATTATATTGCTTATTAAAACTGATAAAGTGTTAAGGGGATTCTAGTGAAAAATTAATACGCTTCTCCTTCTTCATAATCGTCATAATTGCCGCGAGCGCCATTTGCGCTGTCGGGGACCTGAAATTTCTTTTCGTCCTCTTCTTCGTACTTGATTTGGGATTGATCATATGGTTGAGTTTGATATTGGGTATAGTCCGGATAATCTGAAAATCACAAAATAATCAAGAGCAAAAGTTGAAATGAATTGTAAATAAAGAATGTCAGAGGTGATTACTACCACATAGTCAAAGCTTTAGTACTAGTGGCCCTGTTACCTCATACAGTTTAGTTTATTTTATTCTAGCATTTTGTGTATGAGGGAAAAAGTTGGATTGGAAGGAATTAAGGATCAAAAGGGAAAATGGGTTAAAAATAATCATACAACAAAATGCAATTAGGAATTATAATAAAAAAATACCGTCAATAGGTTCTTCTTTGATACGAATTTCACCACCGTCATCCGTTTTGATATATTCAAGCCTGTCTCCCCTGTCTCTGTCCCTATCCCTCCGATCCCGTTCTCTATCTCTTCTGTCTCGTTTCCTTTCGCTCCTATCACGGTCTTTGTCGCGTGAACGGGAACGTCTTCTTTTACGTTCACGGTCTCGCTCCCTATCGCGATCCCTGTAAATATTCTCATCAATCATTTCTCATATTTTTTATTACAATAAAATGTATCTTAAATTATGACGTTTACTGCATTAAATTACAGCAAACAAATTCCTATTAAGATTTAATTTATGCCCTGTTTGACGCCCAAACATAAATTAAAGTTGATGTTCGGGTAACACAAGGGCAAAATATTGTTAAAAATAATTCGTACCGCTCTCTTTCTTTTTCTCTGGGCGGCCTCTCAACTTCCTCAATATCAGGATCCTTGATTCTTTCCCTGCTACGACGTCTTTTCCTTTCTCGGGAGCGACTGCGGCTGCGCTTGCGTTCACGGCGCTCTCGACTGCGTGACCGACGCCGCTCGCGTTCTACTACACCGCCACCTAATCCTAAACCGCGGTCTCCTCGATCCGGCCGATCTCGGTCACGTTCTCGCAATCCACGTTCTTCACGCTCACGCTCCAGTCGATACCGTTCGCGCTCACGTTCGTTATCCTCGCGGCCTGAATGCTTGATGTTCACTTCGGGGCCACCGCGGCGGGTGCCGCCTAAACCTCCACCTACACACAAAAAATTATTATATTAATTACAGTAGTTGTAGAATAAAAAAAGTTTTGTTACCTAATCGTCTGGGTAGCCATCCCTTAACAGTTCTTGCCCTTTCCACATCAACAAGAACCCGCCTACCATCAATCTTCTTACCATCCGCATGTTTGTAAGCAGCTGTAAATAATTACAAAATATTTACATACATTAAATATAACAAAAGTGTACAGTGTGGCCATAAAAAATTATCGAAACAACTAAGTGAAAATCACGAAACTAATACATGTGAAATTTATGAACACACTGTATAATGCTTATAGCACGGCTTACCACAGGACCTGAAAGAGATACAAGGGCAACAAGTATCCAAACTCGGTTCACGATAATCCAAATTTAGTTTTTTGAAATTTGCACCGTGCAATTTTCCAACGTACTTTGAAGAATTTGGAGAAAAACTATTACTTTTATAATTTAGATATCACATTTTGTTACGAAGTTATTTCTACATTTTCAGTGCTATTATGAGATACTTTAATCACGGGTCTGGTAGTTCTAACAATTCAATTGACATCATTAAAAATACACAGAAATTTTCTGTCCCTGGCAGAAAACGTTCAAGCATTTGTCAATAATTGTTAAAATAATTTGTTTCTGTTTCAAAAGCTCATAATACCACGAAAATGCATTCAGTACAAAATGAAAAGATCAAAATTGTCAAAGTAATAGTTAATCGTTAAATAAATATTTGAAAAAAATACCTACCAAGTTTACTTACGTAATACGAACGCAGTTATGAATAAATTACGTTAAACAACCCGCTGAATACAGATGCATCCATAATTACCTGGTGCGCAAATTACTTACGTTACGCGCAACACCATTAATAAACTACTTGATTAAAATAAAAAACTAAGAAAGTCTAATATTTGAATGAATCGCGATCAATCGTAGATCAATAAAATTTTTGAATAATCAATAAAATAAAAATTTGAGTGTTAAATAAACTATTTGAGATCGGTTTGGATTTTGTAATAAATAGAAAACAAACCCTAACAGACAATGACTTTGTATGTAGGGTTCTTACCACACATACAAACCTATATAGCCAGCAATAAGAGACGGAATGGGCAAACGGCACTAGTTGCCACCAACGCTCGGACTGTACCAAGAAAATAGAAAAACCCTGCATTAATTTCAATAATTAAACTCAATACATGAAACATTTGCTGGCTACATACGAAAACAGGGTTAATCAGTGGGGCTCAAGACGTCATTTCATATTTGCCAAACCATTGTACTTACGCAATCATTGGGCAAATATTACAACGTGAAACCGTTCCAGCAATGTGAAATAGGGGCCTTCAAAAAAACAACTGTGTAGTTCGGTTACTCACAATGCATGTCCCTCTCATGTTCGTACTCAATGAAGGCATACCCGCGGGGTTTTCCATTTATTGTGTTGTGAATCACGACAATCTGCAAAACATTAGATATTTTCATTTTGAATAATGAATAATTTGTGTATTATTATTCATAATGTATCTTAAATTTATGAAGTTTACTAATACCAACAAAAAGTAAACAAATTCCGATCAAGAATATTTAATTTATGCCTTGTTTGACGCCCAAACATAAATTAAATTTGATGTTCAGGTAACACGAAGGCAAAATATCAATAAAATAAGTGTACCCTCAACTGCAATCCCAAAACTAAACACATTTTGAGAAGAATACTGTGAGGAATCAATTTACCTACTTTTACAACTCGCTGACACATTATACATGTTAACGTGTGAACAAAGTAGGTTCAAAGGTTAAATAAAAATTATGCTCACTTTTTTGATTGGCCCATAAACTTCGAATTCTCGCCTCAACTTTGATTCAGACGTGTCGTAATTCTGAAACGAGAATGATTTATCAACTGAATCACTTTAATTATTTTTAACTTACAATTCGAGCAACAAATAAAGTCTTGAATGGATCTACAGTAACATTTGGCATTGAATTGGGATCCCATACTGCGATTTCTTGCTCTAATTTGTACGCAACTTGCTCTGCTCTCTCTCGTCGTCTTCTTTCTAATCTTTCTTCCCTGGTTTCTACTCTAGTTGGAGGTGGTGTATCCTTGGGATCCTAAATAAAATGTCGGTTAGATAATATAATCAAGTTTTTATAATAAATTTACCTCAAATTCGGATAGAAATGCTCCAACACCGACATATCCCCTGTTTTTCTTTTCATGTGGTAATTTACTAGCTGGAGGTAAATAGGGTATTGGTTCACGAGGGGCAAATAATGCCAATAAATTAGGAGGTAAAAACTGCGTCATTTTGGTAAAAAACTGTCACTATAACATTACTTTCATGTTTGTTAATGTTTATATTTCACTTAAATATAATAAAAGTTATATTTTTACGTGAAATTACACTATTTTATTAACTGCAACGTTTCACCCAAGCGTGTTTCGGAAATAAATGGACGATTCATCAACCGGATGCTACTAGCGCTAGCGCTAGAGGCTAGAATCATTAGCAGTGTTGCCAATGATTTGGAATACCCATCCGCCAAAAACGTCTTTCTAAGTGCCAATTCACAATGTACGTAAACGTAAGGAATACGTAACTGTAAACATAAACATAAAGTTGAACTACTGTATTTCAATGCCCGTGTTCACAATGCTCTTACGTATTTCTTACGTTTACGTATTGACATAAGAGCTACGTAATGAAAACGTAAAGTTGAGATAAATTCAACTTTATGTTATGTTTACGTACGAAACAACTAATAGCGCATGCGTCAACTTTAAACACAAGTTTTCATCTGACTGTTGACAACATCCTGGATCGAAACATGCTTTAAATATGATTGACATAGAATTATTAATTAAAAAAACCAACAATTTCTTCCTCGTCTTAATATTTCTCTCGTTGGCGACTTTTATAACGCAGTTTCAATCTGGTTTCAATAATAGTGAAACAATCGCAAGATCTTTATCAGGCATCATACAATTAAAGAAAACAAATTAAACTCCAAATTGTTAAAAGTGAAACATAAGTGAAACCAAAGAAAAACAGTTAACACGAAACAGAATCGAAATCAACAGAATATTTGAAAATGACAGTCAGAGAAACCAACACAATAACATCAATAACCTTAATTTGTACCAACGTAAAATGAAAAAAACACTTTATTTTAATATTTTACGTTACGACCGTTGTGAACATACATAATTTATTACGTTAATGTTTTTACGTACTCCTTATGTTTACGTACATTGTGATTTGGCACTAAACCACTAAAAAGACTATGATAATAATAGAAAATAAAGTTTAGCATTAAAATTTCGTACATTAATCTGAAACTTATATAAATAAACAACCTTTTACCTATTACCGCCAAATTTTGCTGAAATATGTCTTATTAACTACATGTCGTTTTTATTCAATAAAATCAAAAACCAATGAACTGTCAAAAGTGACATTTGGCAAAAACATTTTTCAAATTTTTATTATATGTGCACTTTGATCAAAGACAGAGTTGAAACTGATTTCACAATGAATTAGACAACATAATTCACAATGGGCGTAGCATAAGAAATACATAGCATAATTCTTATGAAAATCTTATGCGTGTTCACAATAAGCATAGCATAAGCAAAGCATAAAAATTATTTTATAGGGATATTGCGGCCTGAATTGGTAATAAAATATAGGTACTTTCAGTTTTTAGTATCTGTCACAATTTAAATCACTTTTCCTAAACAGCGCTTTGCTTTATTTTTGTTTTGATTCGATTATTTTATCAGAACAGCTTTTTTAAAGACTCCTTTTTTTTAAATTTTATTTTGAAAATATTTTTCATTGCTTTTGGTTTTGTTTTTTATATTAAAGCTCTTAGTTTAGGGCATTACTTTTGTTTCTGCATATGTTTGCAATTAAATGTTTTTTTTGGAAGACGAAATTTGTTTAGTATTGTTATTAAAACAAAGATTATAAATATTCCTAACCACAAAAACAAGTTTATTTTCATTCATTTGACACTTTCACTGCCTGTGTCTGTAAAAATATATTGGAGATGCGCATTAAGAAAATATGTGCGTAAGAAATACGTAAAGTTGAGATGATTTCAACTTTCTTATGCAGCTGTTATGCACTACGTAAGCATAAGAAATACGTAAGAGCATTGTGAACACGGCCTTAAGAATCGCACATGTTCAACTTTATATCTTATGTATTTCTTATGTACTTCTTATACTTATGCCCATTGTGAATTAGGACTAATGTTTAATTTTCCATTCGACGATTACTAATTTCAAATATATGAGGTTTCAATGTAATAGATTTTGTTGTAACATTCCGCTTCCAATATCGAGTGGGTTGAGAGTAGGGGAGATTTTGTTAGTTTAATTACCTGCAAAATGCATGTTTTAATTATCATTCACTTGATTTTTATATTTAAAATATTGAGAACTATGATTATTGTTAATTATCTAATTGAAATTTATTGCTCTTTATTTAACATTGCAATAAGGACTAAAATTGCGCATCACAAAAGTCATTGAATATACCCCTGATAGACTGGACAAATGCAATTAATAATATTAACATGCGATACTAGCGACAGCTAATGATGCAATGTGTATACTGTTTCAAATTATGGATGCGAGTCCGTTAATTAGATCTATCTGTGGATATTTTGACAGACATTTGAAATAACGTGAGCCATAATTCACAATGGTCGAAGCGTAAGAAGTACATAACATAATTTTTATGAAAATCTTATGCGTGTTCACAATGATCATAGCATAAGCAAAGCATAAAAATTATTTTATAGGGATATTGCGGCCTGAATTGGTAATAAAATATAGGTACTTTTAGTTTTTAGTATCTGTCACAATTTAAATCAGTTGTCCTAAACAACGCTTTGCTTTATTTTTGTTTTGATTCGATTATTTTATCAAAACAGCTTTTTCAAAGACTGTTTTGTTTTTTTATATTAAAGCTCTTAGTTTAGGGCATTACTTTAGTTTCTGCACATGTTTGCAATTAAATGTCTTTTCTGGAAGGCGAAATTCGTTTAGTATTGTTATTAGAACAAAGATTATAAATATTCCTAACCACAAAAACAAGTTTATTTTTATTCATTTGACACATTCACTGTCTGTGTCTGTAAAAATATATTGGACATGCGCATTAAGAAATATGCGTAAGAAATACGTAAAGTTGAGATGATTTCAACTTTCTTATGCAGCTGTTATGCACTGCGTAAGCGTAAGAAATACGTAAGATCATTGTGAACACGGCCATAAGAATTGTACATGTTCAACTTTGTCTTATGTATTTCTTATGCTTACGCCCGTTGTGAATTAGAACACGGGTATTGAAATACAGTAGTTCAACTTTACGTTTATGTTCACGGTTACGTACTCCTTACGTTTACGCGCATTGTGAATTAACACTCAGAGATTTTTTCAGATTTTTTTGTTTAAGGTAGATTTGACGGTAAATCCGTGAGCTGGTAACACTGATCACTAGAATGAAATGCAGATAATGTTAATTTTAAAGAAAATAGTTTTTATTCAAGCACATTTTCCAAGAATTATTATTATTATCATAATCGCACTAGCAAATATATGATGAAATTTAAATAATAAATATAGTGGTATTTGATATTCAATATAAGTAATGAAAATCCCTAGATTAAA